>CANTFL010001401.1:0-403895 GCA_947650285.1 Hyaloperonospora brassicae
GAAGCGCATAGAAATGCGGAGGTGTA
Source organism: Hyaloperonospora brassicae (assembly GCA_947650285.1). NCBI lineage: Eukaryota > Oomycota > Peronosporomycetes > Peronosporales > Peronosporaceae > Hyaloperonospora > Hyaloperonospora brassicae. Next base: position 27 of record CANTFL010001401.1, read on the forward strand.
GAGCCGGGGCAGGACAAGAAAGACCAAACAACAAACGAACAATGTATTGATCGATGTTAAGGGTAGAAAAGACCAAGGTGCACGGTGTCGGCCTCACGGGGGATGGGTGAACGCCCCCGGAGACCTGCGCAGTCGCCCGCGCGTGTCCAAAAATGAATGTGAAAAAGTCCGCCAAAAGGCGAAAACCAGTCTTCACACTGATTAGAACAGAGAAGTGTATGTATTACCATCCGGTTAGTCTATTTCTAAAGGGTATAGAAATACCCAATAGAAACTATGTGGTGTGTAAGTTGTGTACAGGTTGCACCACACAGAGCTAAACTATAACGTACCGGATGGGTTTGAAGGGCGGTTCCCTACGTGGGTATGGCCCTGTCGGCCACGATGGGCCCGAAACCCGCTTAGCGGCGGCCTTGATGTGATGGAGTCCCCCCGGTCTCCATCGCTCGGCTGTCCCTTGCATCTTGCCTTGGTCGGCGTTGTCTCTGTCTGCGTCCGTGATCGCGACCAGCAACTTGACCTTGATCTTGAACTTGATCCAAACGTGTACCTTGATCTTGACCTAGCTGGCGCGTACGATGTTGTCCGCAGTGTAGGTTCCAAATGCGGCGGCTGGACTTAATGCACTCGGCAGAAAGTTGCCTGTCCAGCCGCTTCGCATCACACTTCAGCAGGCCAAGATGCTCGGTGTAAACCGCAAGGTTTCCACCGGCGACTGCACCAAGCGAACCATAGACGAGCGCGGAAAGGTGAACCGTCCAACCTTGACGCTCTAGGTGTCGCTTGATGCAGTCGTACTTGGCCCGCTTGAGCGCCGCAATCCGCGCGAGCGAAGACGTCCTTGGGTCGCCAGTCGCTTGGTCTTCGAATGCCACGGCTAGGTCCACAACCGACACCGCGCGCGTGGTGTGGTTGTAGACCTGAAGGTCCGGTCGCAGAGCTGGACCCGGAAGAGAGGGTACCGTCTGGTTGACCCGCATCTCAATCCGGTCCTTCTTGTCGCGCGCCGCCGACGCAATCGCCCGCTCGATGATCTTCAACGCATCGTCGTGGCGGGCGCGGACGCCGTCCATTGTTCCCGCGCAATGGTTAAGCACGTGTGCCAGCGTCTCCGAGCGAGAACAACCAGCAAACCGGCACTTGTCGTGCGCCCGGAGACGCCTGCGCTTCAAGACACTGTGAGTGTCGAGCTGGTTGAGCCGACCACCAACCGCGAAGCGGTAGTCGCTCTCCCAGAGCCCGCGGGGCCGCGAGAGGAAGGCGCTTCCAGCACCACCAAGGGTGCGAGCAGCCTTCCCTTGATCCTTCATCGCGGCCCACCGCTCCCAGTGCCTGTTCTTCAGGTGCAGCTTCACGTGCCGCAGGACATCCCGACGGTCCAGCCACTTGGCGTGGTGTGGCACGCGAAGCTGCAACCTCTTCGCCGGGGTACCCGTCTCCTCCACCGCTGGAGCCATCTCAAACTTGAGGCCAAAGCGGTGAAGGTGTCCCCGGACGTCGAACCATAGCGACCCAATGTCAGCATTCCTTCGCTTGGGTGGCGCATGGTTCGACGTCCCCAGCTGGCTGTTGAGAAGGAGCTCGCCCAGCTCCTCCTCACGGTCCTTCCAGACGAGAACATCCAGCTTGTAACGGGCCTCCGCAATCTGACGGAGCTGCTGGCGGGCAATGCGCTGGATGGCAGGGTCAGGAGAGTGCAACATCTGCCACCCATGCGCCACTTGGAGCGCCCCGTGCAGCTCCGTCAATGGCAGAAGCCCCAAACCTCCACGAGAAACAGGCGCGTAGAAGAACGCCGTCGTGGCGCTGGTCGGCAGCCGTAGCAGGTGGCGCAGACCACGAACAAGGTGCCGGTCGAAGCCCTCCAGCTGTTGAGCAAACGGTCTCAGGTGCCGGAGGGCGTACTCGACCCGCGGGTAAAGGTAAACCTTCACCGCCTTGAGCACCTGCCACGGCGCCAGCCCGGACTGCATCAGCGCCGTCGCGTCGTGTTTGAGCTGCGCAAGGGAAGGCGCGAGCTCGACGCGACGGCGAACGTGGTCGAAGCCATCCCCGATCCCCAAGTACTTGTACGAGTCCGCTGCACTGAGAGCGGGGATCGGGGTGCCAGCCAGCCGCAGCCCAATGTCTTGGGTCTGGTGCAGTCCACGCACATCACGCTGGACCGACATGGTGCTACACTTCGCAGGGTTGGCCACCATGCCGGTCCACTGAAGAAAGTCCCCCACAAGAGAGTGCTGACGCTTGACCCCGTCCACGGTGCTGCTGAAAACCTTTAAGTCGTCGGCATAGGCAGCAGCACCGGGACAATCGACACGGGAAAGCTTCACTCCCGTGTCCGGAAGTCGCGTGAGCGCATGGAGCAGCGGGGCGATCGCGGCGGTGAAGAGGTGGGGGCTGAGTGGACAGCCTTGGAACACCCCCACCTGCAGCGCGATCGGCGCCGTGGTCCCATCGGCTGCGTTACCAATGGTAAACGCAGCGTTGTCGTATAGGCCACGGCAACAAGCGATGAACGCAGGAGGAACGCCCTGACGCTCAAGCGCTTCCCAGAGCAAGCCGTGTGGTACGCTGCCGAAGGCGTTGGCGAAGTCATACCACACGACATGCAGCTCTTGATGCTTGCGTCGGGCTTGGTCGACGAGCATGGCTGCGAGGAAATTGTGCTCCCCGCAGCCGTTCATTGCCCGGAAGCCCTTCTGCGCGTCCGCATGGCGCCCGTTGGCGTCCATCCAAAGCATGAATCGCCGCGACAAGACCCCAGCATAGAGCTTGTAGATGGCCTGCTGTAGGCAGATCGGCCGCCAGTTGGAGGGGTCGAGCCGATCGCCCTTCTTGTGCAGCAGGCGCACCACGCCAACCTTCCAGCTCTGCGGCACACGCTTGAACTTCCAGCAGCACGCGAATGCTGCATGCAGGGCAGGCAGAAGCTGGGCTACGAACATCTTGAAAATGTCGTACCCGATGCCGTCGAGCCCTGGGCTGGAAGAACCGCGTGCGCGCTGTACCTGGCACTCGATCTCCTCGGCGCTGGGGGCGTCTTGCAGCAGACCCATGTCGCGAGTAGCAGCCGGGAGGAGAGCGAGCGCCGAGCGGAACGGGGCACCGACCATCGCCATCGCGTCGAACGGTCGGGCTGGGGTGTTGACCTTCGTGAAGAAGTCGTGAAGCTTCTCGCCCGGTATGGGGCAAGTACCTTCATCGACTTCCTCGGTCACTGTCGTCGGGGCACCATCCTGTGTATCCAGTACGGCCGGCGTCTCATTCGGAGCACGCTCGGTCCGTGCCGCCGCCAAGATGCCGTCAACGCACACCTTCTCATCGGTGTCGAAGAGGTGGCGGAGGCGCTGCTGAGAGATCGACGAGTTGATCCTGCCAACCCGCCGTCTCGCCTTGGCCACAGCCTTCCGGTTGGCAGGCTCGCTGCGCTGCACAGCCCTCATTTCATCCAGCGCCTCGTCAAGCCGGTGCTCACGTTGGTGGCGGGTCACGCGGGGCGGTCGAGTGCGCCGTTGCGGCTTCCCACCACCGGAGCGAGCACGGCGACCTCTGCGGTGATGGCGAGTGGCTGGCGGGGTCTGCGATCGACCCGGCGGCTGGTTCGGGGCAGCGGCGGCCGGCAGGTGAGCTGCCGGCTGTCGAGGCGGGCGCGTAGAAGGAGCCGTGAACGAGCGCGAAGTCTGGGAGTAAGGCTGCAGCTGATCATACAGCGCATACGGGAGGGCTGTGATGTAGCCCTCCGCCTCCTCCCAGTCACCGGCATCCGTTATCTTGGCAGCTAGCTTCGCAGCTAGCCGCTCCACCACCCTGCCCGCAGCCTCTTGTTCGTCGTCGTCCATCTTGCGCAGCCGCAGGCGCGAGCGGCGTTGAGGAACCGCGTCCGGCCCCACACTCATTGCTGCATACACCTCGCCATCATCGATGTCCCCCATGTCATCATCATCGGCGGGGCTCGGGGGAACATCGGCGCCCACCGCGACATGCGGTGTGGCAGGCGGAGGTGCAGCCGCGGGTGCAGGGGCCGTCGTGGAGGTGGAGGTGCAACCATGTCCATCGGTATGCACCCCGCACTCCAACTTGGTCGCGCGGCGGTCAAGAGCGGCGTTGGCGAGGCGGTCGGCATGACCGTTTGCCTGCCTGTCGATGGGGTGGAGCGTGGCCCGCGCCACCCGCGCCAGCTCTGCCTTGACCGCGATCCTCAACTGCCGGAGCCGCTTGTTGCGCGTGGCGAAGATGCCACGCACCTGCTGGATGACCAGCATGCTGTCACCCTCGATCCGCAGGCGCGTGACACCGTGGTCGGCGGCAGCCCGTGCGCCGAGCAGCAGCGCGGTGTACTCGGCCGTGTTGTTTGTTTCGCTGCTGCTCGGCATGTAGTGGGAGCAAGTCCACACTACGGGGCCGCTGGGCTTGAACAGCGCAGCGCCGGCGCCTCCTGTGCCAGGGTTCGTGCGGCAGGCACCGTCGAAGCGCAGCAGCCACTCGCCCGTCTTGTCTGCATCGTCTTCCTCGCCATCGCTGTCACCGGCCTTGGTCTCCTCTACCTCCGTCAGCTCTGGAGGGAGGAGACGGTCGGCGATACGTGACGCCACCACGCGGCGAGGCAGTGGTGGCCCCCAACGTGGGGCAGTGGCCTCGGCGAGACGCGACGCAACGCGAGAAGCAACCAGCTCACGTGGGAGCGGGGCGCTCCATCTTGACACCGACGACCTGTCTGCAGTGGTGCTCGCTTGTGGGGGGGACACAGCGAGCACCGTCGGGTCTTGACGGGGCAGCACGAGCTCGGGCTTGGCCGCCGTAGCGGGTCACGTTGACTGCACCAGCAGTGGGGCTGGGGTCCCCTGCTGCTGGCGCAGTCGCCGCTGGGGTGTCTTGGAGGCTGGCACACGCTTGCGCGTGGTTTGCTGCTGCCAGCCTCGACACGAACGGGATACCGCACGCACAGCCCGCCGAGAACCGGTCGAGGAAGGCGATGCGGCGATGTCTTGAGTCCCGGTGGCGCCGGAGCGACGCGAAGCTTGAAGCCGTGTATGCGCACAGCGTGCACGTGAAGTGCTGCGCGTTGTGCGCATACACGGACAGGACGGAGGCCGGAAGTGCGCTGGCCGCGGATGGCCTGAGCGCAGAGTTCTTGGTGCCGGCCTCGACGTCCTCGAGCAGCAGTTGCTCGGCTTGCTCGCGCCCATCGCTGTCGTCCTCGTCGTTCAAGCGGCGACGCTTGCCGTTGAGGCGGAGCACGAGAGGAGGAGACGGCGGAAGGAGGCTTGCTGCCTGCCACGTCGCGCCCTGGTCCACCTCCATGGGGACGGCTGCGGTCGTGGCAGGAGCCTCGGCAACACCCGCGGGCAGCATGCTACCCGCCCTGCCGGGTGTGCGGTCATCATGCCTGGGGGCAGGGCCCGGCAACAACAAGCGGCTCGCCACCGCGAGGCGGCGGAGCGGCAATCCCAGCTCGGTCGGGCTGCATGGGTGCCTGCCCGCCGAGCTGGCCGTCACAAACCTGTAAAAGTGGGCCATACACAGTTGCTGCAGTGGACACGGCCTCGTGAGGGGCGTCATGCATGCCCATGGGAAGGGCCGTGGCCACTGCAGTGTATCCAGCTCGGGCAGGCAGCTCCGTAGCTACGTGCCCGAGCCAGTCGTCATCACTTGGTCTGGCAGCGTCGTCGTCCATCGAGGAGGCAGTGTCGTCGTCCGAAGCCCCGCCGTCGCTGCTGTCGCTATCCTCTGGGTCGCTGGGGCCTTGGAAGGCACCCAGTGCGCGAGCCGTAGCGGCTGCAAGCGCGGACCCGAGCTGCACCCGGTCGGGCAGCATGCGTGCCGCCCTGCCGGGTGGAGGAGCAACAATCGCGGGGTCTTGGGCAGCGGCGGGGGCTTCCGGAGCAAGCGGGAGGGCGGGGGGAGCCGTCGCGCACGCGTCTGGACCCGGGAGCTGCCTGTGGGCACCCGGGGAGCCGTCGCTCTGTAGAAGTCCATGCTGGACCCGGTCGGGCAGCATGCGTGCCGCCCTGCCGGGTCCAACAGCATCAATCGCAGTGTCTTGGGCCGCTCCCACGTCTGGGAGGGCGCTCCGCAACGTGTCGTCGTCCTTGGTGCACGTCTTGGTACCCGGGCGCCGCATGCTTGCGCCCGGGGAGCCGTCGCTCTGTAGTCCTTGTCCTTGTAGTGGCGATACCCGGTCGGGCAGCGTAACGCCCGCCCTGCCGGGTATGCCAACAATCGCATCGCGAGTCCTGCGGCGGCCACGGCAGCGGCGGGAGCGTCGCAGGCAGGCGTGTCGGAAGCCGAACCGGCGCGCGGAGGAGGCGGCGGGCGGTGTGCTTGAGGCCCCGAACGGGCCGACGCACGCTGCGCCATCTTGATCCGAGGCCGTCGTCGCGTGTTGTTGCTCTGTTGTGAGAAGCCACGGCGACCCCTATACTTAAGCCAAGTATAGGCCCGAAGGTACCTTCACCGGTACCAACGGGGTGTCGCCGGGCCTCTCCCCGGTCTTCAACGGTACCCAATGTCGGGACCGGAGACCGGGCTGCCGCGCGCGCGCCAGAGACGTCGCTGCGCGCAGGCAGTTGCAGGGCCAGGGGCGAGGCGTGTTCCGAACACGTGCCCGAAGTGGCGGCGTCCAAGTCCGCGTCACCGCCGCGGGGCGGTGTCGCGCGTGGCGGCGTTCGCGGCCCATTTTCGCCGTCATTTCGGTCGAAAACGGGGGCGCCAAAAATCCCTTGATGCGCCTGTCCCATGTCGGCTCGTCCCATCCCGTATGGTCCCACTTCAAGTGGGATAGGGACGGCGGAACGTTCCGGGAACAGGCGCATCTGATTTGCAGCCGTCCTATCCCCGATGACGAGTTGCGTGTCATCGAGGATGGAGGACGGCGATTGGTCGAAATCCACCCCAGTCTCCGCGTCAGACGACGCGTCGTAGAACGACCCGTCGCTGGCGAGACTGGAGTGGTCGTCCGTCGAGCACTCGCTGTCGCTGGACGGCGAGCGCTCGGAGTGCCAGTCCGGCCACCAGAAGCGCATAGAAATGCGGAGGTGTAGAGCCGGGGCAGGACAAGAAAGACCAAACAACAAACGAACAATGTATTGATCGATGTTAAGGGTAGAAAAGACCAAGGTGCACGGTGTCGGCCTCACGGGGGAAAGGTGAACGCCCCCGGAGACCTGCGCAGTCGCCCGCGCGTGTCCAAAAATGAATGTGAAAAAGTCCGCCAAAAGGCGAAAACCAGTCTTCACACTGATTAGAACAGAGAAGTGTATGTATTACCACCCGGTTAGTCTATTTCTAAAGGGTATAGAAATACCCAATAGAAACTATGTGGTGTGTAGGTTGTGTACAGGTTGCACCACACAGAGCTAAACTATAACGTACCGGTTGGGTTTGGAGGGCGGTTCCCTACGTGGGTATGGCCCTTTCGGCCACGATGGGCCCGAACAACCGCTTAGCGGCGGCCTTGATGTGATGGAGTCCCCCCGGTCTCCATCACTCGGCTGCCCCTTGCATCTTGTCTGCGTCGGCCTTGACCTGTCCGGCGAGCACGACCTTGACCTTGACCGTCACGGGAACTATGACCATGATCTTGACCTTGAGCTTGACCTTGTTGCCTCGCGCGGTGCTGGCTGCAGTGCAAATTCCATATGCGGCGGCTGGACTTGATGCACTCAGCAGAAAGTTGCTTGTCCAGCCGCTTCGCATCGCCCTTGAGCACACCAAGTTGCTCGGTGTAAACCGCAAGGTTACCACCGGCGACTGCACCAAGCGAACCATAGACGAGCGCGGAAAGGTGAACCGTCCAACCTTGACGCTCTAGGTGTCGCTTGACGCAGTCATACTTGGTGCGCTTGAGCGCCGCAATCCGCGCGAGCGAGGACGTCCTTGGGTCGTCGTCACCTTGGTCTTCAAAGGCCACTGCAAGGTCTACCACCGACACCGTTCGGGTGGTGTGGTTATAGACCTGCAAGTCTGGCCGAAGTGCAGGCCCGGGGAGCGAGGGTACGGTTTGGTTAACCCTCAGCTCGACCCTGTCCGTCCCCGCACCCGCCGACGACGCAATCGCTCTCTCAATCAACTTCAAGGCGTCATCGTGGCGAGTGCGGATGGCATCCATGGTACCAGCACAGTGATTGAGCACATGTGCGAGAGTCTCCGATCGGGAGCATCCGGGGAAACGACACTTGTCGTGCGCCCGAAGACGCCGGCGCTTCAAGACACTGTGAGTGTCGAGCTGGTTGAGCCGACCACCAACCGCGAAGCGGTAGTCGCTCTCCCAGAGCCCTCGGGGCCGCGAGAGGAAGGCGCTTCCAGCACCACCAAGGGTGCGAGCAGCCTTCCCTTGATCCTTCATCGCGGCCCATCGCTCCCAGTGCTTGTTCTTGAGGTGCAGCTTCACGTGCCGAAGGACATCTCGATGGTCCAACCACTTGGCGTGGTGCGGCACGCGAAGCTGCAACCTCTTGGCCGGCGTCCTCGTCTCCTCCACCGCAGGCGACGCCTCGAGCTTCAATCCAAAGCGGTGGAGATGGCCTCGGACGTCGAACCACAGCGACCCAATGTCACCGTTGCGTCGCTTGGGCGTCGCTGTGGCCGACGTCCCCAACTTGCTGTTGAGGAGGAGCTCGCATAGCTCCTCCTCCTGGTCCTTCCATGCGTCTGCATCGATCTTGAATCTTGCATCAGCAATCTGACGAAGCTGCTGGCGTGCAATGCGCTGGATGGCAGGGTCAGGAGAGTGCAGCATCTGCCACCCATGCGCGACTTGCAGCGCGCCATGCAGCTCCGTCAGAGGCAGGAACCCAAGCCCTCCTCGAGACACAGGCGCGTAGAAGAACGCAGTGGTCGACGAGGTTGGAAGTCGCAGCAAGTGGCGAAGGCCGCGAACAAGGTGGCGGTCGAAGCCCTCCAGCTGCTGAGCGAACGGTCGCAAGTGCCGGAGGGCGTACTCGACCCGCGGGTAAAGGTAGACCTTTACCGCCTTCACCACTTGCCACGGGGCCAGCCCGGACTGCAGCAACGCAGTGGCGTCAAGCTTCAGCTGTGCCAGAGCAGGCGCCAGCTCCACCCGCCGACGCACATGGTCAAAGCCATCCCCGATCCCCAAGTACTTGTACGAGTCCGAAGTACTGAGCGCGGGGATCGGGGTGCCATCGAGCTGCAGTCCAAGGCCCTGTGTAGTGAGCACGCCACGGGTGTCCCGCTGGACTGACATGGTGCTACACTTCAGCGGGTTAGCCTTCATGCCAGTCCAGCGGAGGAAGTCTTGCACCATCGTGTGTTGACGCGTAACTCCGTCCACGGTGCTGCTAAAAATCTTCAAATCGTCCGCGTAGGCAGCAGCACCGGGACGGTCAACACACGAGAGCTTGACCCCCGTATCCGGCAGCAGCTTGAGCGCGTGGAGCAATGGCGCAATCGCGGCGGTGAAGAGGTGTGGGCTGAGCGGGCAGCCCTGAAACACCCCCACCTGCAACGCGATCGGCGCCGTGGTCCCGTCCGCCGCATTCCCAATCGTGAACGCGGCGTCGGCGTAGAGGCCACGGCAGCAAGCGATGAACGCGGGCGGCACACCCTGACGCTCAAGCGCTTCCCAAAGCAAGTCGTGTGGCACGCTACCAAAGGCGTTGGCGAAGTCGTACCACACGACATGCAGCTCCTGACGCTTGCGTCTTGCTTGGTCAACGAGCGTGGCTGCAAGGAAGTTGTGCTCCCCGCAGCCATTCATCGCTCGGAAGCCCTTCTGCGCCTCAGCATGGCGGCCGTTCGCATCCAGCCAGCGCGTGAAGCGCCGCGACAAGACCCCAGCGTACAGCTTGTAGATGGCCTGCTGCAGGCAGATCGGTCGCCAGTTGGAAGGGTCAAACCGATCGCCCTTCTTGTGCAGCAGGCGCACCACGCCAACCTTCCAGCTCTGCGGCACACGCTTGTACCGCCAGCAGCACGCGAATGCTGCGTGCAGAGCTGGCAGAAGCTGAGCCGTGAACAGCTTGAACACGTCATAGCCGACGCCGTCCAAACCGGGGCTGGAGCTGCCACGGACGCGCTGCACTTGGGCTTCAATCTCGTCAGCGGAGGGCGCATCAGTTAGCAGCTCCATCACGCTGGTAGCCACTGGCAAGCGTTGTAGCGCGGCGCGGAACGGTGCGCCAACGGGTGCCATCGCGTCGAAGGCACGCATGGGGGTGTTGACCCGCGTGAAGTAGTCGTGAAGCTTCTCGCCCAGGATGGGGCAAGTACCTTCATCGACATCATCACGGGGTCCCCCACACGGCGCATCGCGCAAGGCTTCAGCGACAGGCGAGGCAGCAGTAGCTGTAGCAGCCGCAAGAATGCCAGCGACACAAGCCTTCTCATCAACGTCGAACTGATGACGCAGGCGCTGCTGGTTGAGGGAGGAATTGATCCGCCCAACCCGTCGACGCGCCTTGGCTACAGCCGAACGGTTACCCGGCTCGCTGCGCTGCACAGCATGCATGTCGTCAAGCGCTTCGTCAAGGCGGTGCTCCCGGTGGTGTCGAGTCACCCGAGGTGGGCGACGTCGACCCTTGGTACCACCCTTCGAACCGCCTTGACCGCGACGGCGACGACTGGAGCGAGTGGCTTGTGCGCTGCGGCAGCTGCTGCTGCTGACCGCGCTGCCGCCGTGAGGAGTGCTTGTCCTTCCGGCGCGTGGCTGCAGGTGGGCACTGGGAGCGAGGCGGCGCGTAGTGCTGGGACTGGGAGTAAGGCTGCAACTCGTCATAGAGTGCGTAGGGGAGGGCTGTGATGTAGCCCTCTGCCTCCTCCCAGTCGCTGGCGTCCGTGATCTTGGCCGCCAGCTTCGCAGCCAGCCGCTCGACCAATGTGCCAGCAGCCTCGGTCTCGTCCTCATCCAGCTTGCGCAGTCGAAGGCGCGAGCGGCGTTGAGGAACCGCGTCCGGCACCCACACGCATCGCTGCATACACCTCGCCATCATCAATGTCCCCCATGTCATCATCATCGGCGGGACTCGGGGGAACATCGGTGCCCACTGCGACATGCGGTGTGGCAGGAGGAGGTGCAGCCGCGGGTTCAGGGGCCGTCGTGGAGGTGGAGGTGCAACCATGTCCATCGGTATGCACCCCACACTCCAACTTGGTGGCGCGGCGGTCAAGGGCGGCGTTGGCGAGGCGGTCGGCATGACCATTTGCCTGCCTGTCGATCGGATGAAGCGTGGCCCGCTCCATCCGCGCCAGCTCAACCTTGACCGCGATCCTCAACTGCCGTAGGCGCGTGTTGCGCGTGGCGAAGATGCCACGCACCTGCTGGATGACCAGCGTGCTGTCACCCTCGATGCGCAGGTGCGTGACACCGTGGTCTGCAGCAGCCCGGGCGCCGAGCAGCAGCGCGGTGTACTCGGCCGTGTTGTTGGTGCTGCTGCTGCTCGGCATGTAGTGGGAGCAAGTCCACACTACAGGGCCGCTGGGCTTGAACAGCGCAGCGCCGGCGCCGCCAGGTCCAGGGTTGGACCGGCAGGCACCGTCGAAGCGCAGCAGCCACTCGCCCGTCTTGTCTTCGTCTTCTTCCTCGCCGTCGCTGTCACCGGCCTTGGTCTCCTCTACCTCCGTCAGCTCTGGAGGGAGGAGACGGTCGGCGATACGTGACGCCACCACGCGGCGAGGCAGTGGGGGCCCCCAACGTGGGGCAGGAGACCTCGGCGAGGCGCGACGCAACGCGAGAAGCAACCAGCTCACGTGGGAGCGGGGCGCTCCATCTTGACACCGACGACCTGTCTGCAGTGGTGCTCGCTTGTGGGGGGGACACAGCGAGCACCGTCGGGTCTTGGCGGGGCAGCACGAGCTCGGGCTTGGCCGCCGTAGCGGGTGGGCAGGCTGCAGCAGCAGCGGGGCTGAGATCCCCTGCTGCTGGTGCAGCCGCAACCACAGTGTCCTTGAGGCTGGCACATGCAAGTGCATGCTTGGCGGCAGCCAGCCTCGACACGAACGGGATGCCGCACGCGCAACCCGCCGAGAACCGGTCGAGGAAGGCGATGCGGCGGTGTCGCGACTCCCTGTGACGCTGTAGCGACGCGAAGCTTGATGCCGTGTATGCGCACAGCGTGCACGTGAAGCGCTGCGCGTTGTGCGCATACACGGACAGGACGGAGGCCGGAAGTGCGCTGGCCGCGGATGGCCTGAGCGCGGAGTTCTTGGGGCCGGCCTCGACGTCCTCGAGCATCAGTTGCTCGGCTTGCTCGCGTCCATCGCCGTCATCCTCGTCGTTCAAGCGGCGACGCTTGCCGTTGAGGCGGAGCACGAGAGGAGGAGACGGCGGAAGGAGGCTTGCTGCCTGCCACGTCGCGCCCTGGTCCACCTCCATGGGGACGGCTGCGGTCGTGGCAGGAGCCTCGGCAACACCCGCGGGCAGCATGCTACCCGCCCTGCCGGGTGTGCGGTCATCAACTGGGGGGCAGGGCCCGGCAACAACAAGCGGCTCGCCACCGCGAGGCGGCGGAGCGGCAATCCCAGCTCGGTCGGGCTGCATGGGTGCCTGCCCGCCGAGCTGGCCGTCACAAACCTGTAAAAGTGGGCCATACACAGTTGCTGCAGTGGACACGGCCTCGTGAGGGGCGTCATGCATGCCCATGGGAAGGGCCGTGGCCACTGCAGTGTATCCAGCTCGGGCAGGCAGCTCCGTAGCTACGTGCCCGAGCCAGTCGTCATCACTTGGTCTGGCAGCGTCGTCGTCCATCGAGGAGGCAGTGTCGTCGTCCGAAGCCCCGCCGTCGCTGCTGTCGCTATCCTCTGGGTCGCTGGGGCCTTGGAAGGCACCCAGTGCGCGAGCCGTGGCGGCTGCAAGCGCGGACCCGAGCTGCACCCGGTCGGGCAGCATGCGTGCCGCCCTGCCGGGTGGAGGAGCAACAATCGCGGGGTCTTGGGCAGCGGCGGGGGCTTCCGGAGCAAGCGGGAGGGCGGGGGGAGCCGTCGCGCACGCGTCTGGACCCGGGAGCTGCCTGTGGGCACCCGGGGAGCCGTCGCTCTGCAGAAGTCCATGCTGGACCCGGTCGGGCAGCATGCGTGCCGCCCTGCCGGGTCCAACAGCATCAATCGCAGTGTCTTGGGCCGCTCCCACGTCTGGGAGGGCGCTCCGCAACGTGTCGTCGTCCTTGGTGCACGTCTTGGTACCCGGGCGCCGCATGCTTGCGCCCGGGGAGCCGTCGCTCTGTAGTCCTTGTCCTTGTAGTGGCGATACCCGGTCGGGCAGCGTAACGCCCGCCCTGCCGGGTATGCCAACAATCGCATCTGCGAGTCCTGCGGCGGCCACGGCAGCGGCGGGAGCGTCGCAGGCAGGCGTGTCGGAAGCCGAACCGGCGCGCGGAGGAGGCGGCGGGCGGTGTGCTTGAGGCCCCGAACGGGCCGACGCACGCTGCGCCATCTTGAGCCGAGGCCGTCGTCGCGTGTTGTTGCTCGTTGTGAGAAGCCACGGCGACCCCTATACTTAAGCCAAGTATAGGCCCGAAGGTACCTTCACCGGTACCAACGGGGTGTCGCCGGGCCTCTCCCCGGTCTTCAACGGTACCCAATGTCGGGACCGGAGACCGGGCTGCCGCGCGCGCGCCAGAGACGTCGCTGCGCGCAGGCAGTTGCAGGGCCAGGGGCGAGGCGTGTTCCGAACACGTGCCCGAAGTGGCGGCGTCCAAGTCCGCGTCACCGCCGCGGGGCGGTGTCGCGCGTGGCGGCGTTCGCGGCCCATTTTCGCCGTCATTTCGGTCGAAAACGGGGGCGCCAAAAATCCCTTGATGCGCCTGTCCCATGTCGGCTCGTCCCATCCCGTATGGTCCCACTTCAAGTGGGATAGGGACGGCGGAACGTTCCGGGAACAGGCGCATCTGATTTGCAGCCGTCCTATCCCCGATGACGAGTTGCGTGTCATCGAGGATGGAGGACGGCGATTGGTCGAAATCCACCCCAGTCTCCGCGTCAGACGACGCGTCGTAGAACGACCCGTCGCTGGCGAGACTGGAGTGGTCGTCCGTCGAGCACTCGCTGTCGCTGGACGGCGAGCGCTCGGAGTGCCAGTCCGGCCACCAGAAGCGCATAGAAATGCGGAGGTGTAGAGCCGGGGCAGGACAAGAAAGACCAAACAACAAACGAACAATGTATTGATCGATGTTAAGGGTAGAAAAGACCAAGGTGCACGGTGTCGGCCTCACGGGGGATAGGTGAACGCCCCCGGAGACCTGCGCAGTCGCCCGCGCGTGTCCAAAAATGAATGTGAAAAAGTCCGCCAAAAGGCGAAAACCAGTCTTCACACTGATTAGAACAGAGAAGTGTATGTATTACCATCCGGTTAGTCTATTTCTAAAGGGTATAGAAATACCCAATAGAAACTATGTGGTGTGTAAGTTGTGTACAGGTTGCACCACACAGAGCTAAACTATAACGTACCGGTTGGGTTTGGAGGGCGGTTCCCTACGTGGGTATGGCCCTTTCGGCCACGATGGGCCCGAACAACCGCTTAGCGGCGGCCTTGATGTGATGGAGTCCCCCCGGTCTCCATCACTCGGCTGCCCCTTGCATCTTGTCTGCGTCGGCCTTGACCTGTCCGGCGAGCACGACCTTGAACTTGACCGTCACGGGAACTATGACCATGATCTTGACCTTGAGCTTGACCTTGTTGCCTCGCGCGGTGCTGGCTGCAGTGCAAATTCCATATGCGGCGGCTGGACTTGATGCACTCAGCAGAAAGTTGCTTGTCCAGCCGCTTCGCATCGCCCTTCAGCACACCAAGTTGCTCGGTGTAAACCGCAAGGTTACCACCGGCGACTGCACCAAGCGAACCATAGACGAGCGCGGAAAGGTGAACCGTCCAACCTTGACGCTCTAGGTGTCGCTTGACGCAGTCATACTTGGTGCGCTTGAGCGCCGCAATCCGCGCGAGCGAGGACGTCCTTGGGTCGTCAGTCACCTTGGTCTTCAAATGCCACTGCAAGGTCCACCACCGACACCGTGCGCGTGGTGTGGTTATAGACCTGCAAGTCTGGCCGCAGTGCAGGCCCGGGGAGCGAGGGTACGGTTTGGTTAACCCTCAGCTCGACCCGGTCCGTCTTGTCGCACCCGCCGCCGACGCAATCGCCCGCTCGATGATCTTCAAGCGCGTCGTCGTGGCGGGCGCGGACGGCGTCCATTGTACCCGCACAGTGATTGAGCACATGTGCCAGCGTCTCCGAGCGAGAGCATCCGGGAAACCGGCACTTGTCGTGCGCCCGGAGACGCCGGCGCTTCAAGACACTGTGAGTGTCGAGCTGGTTGAGCCGACCACCAACCGCGAAGCGGTAGTCGCTCTCCCAGAGCCCGCGGGGCCGCGAGAGGAAGGCGCTTCCAGCACCACCAAGGGTGCGAGCAGCCTTCCCTTGATCCTTCATCGCGGCCCATCGCTCCCAGTGCTTGTTCTTGAGGTGCAGCTTCACGTGCCGAAGGACATCTCGATGGTCCAACCACTTGGCGTGGTGCGGCACGCGAAGCTGCAACCTCTTGGCCGGCGTCCTCGTCTCCTCCACCGCAGGCGACGCCTCGAACTTCAGGCCAAAGCGGTGGAGATGGCCTCGGACGTCGAACCACAGCGACCCAATGTCACCGTTGCGTCGCTTGGGCGTCGCTGTGGCCGACGTCCCCAGCTTGCTGTTGAGGAGGAGCTCGCACAGCTCCTCCTCACTGGTCCTTCCATGCGTACAGCATCCATCTTGTAATCTGGCATCAGCAATCTGACGGAGCTGCTGGCGTGCAATGCGCTGGATGGCAGGGTCAGGAGAGTGCAGCATCTGCCACCCATGCGCGACTTGCAGCGCGCCATGCAGCTCCGTCAGAGGCAGGAACCCCAAGCCCTCCTCGAGACACAGGCGCGTAGAAGAACGCAGTGGTCGACGAGGTCGGCAGCCGCAGCAAGTGGCGAAGGCCGCGAACAAGGTGGCGGTCGAAGCCCTCCAGCTGTTGAGCGAACGGTCTCAAGTGCCGGAGGGCGTACTCGACCCGCGGGTAAAGGTAGACCTTCACCGCCTTCACCACCTGCCACGGGGCCAGCCCGGACTGCAGCAGCGCAGTGGCGTCATGCTTGAGCTGCGCCAGAGCAGGCGCCAGCTCCACCCGCCGACGCACATGGTCGAAGCCATCCCCGATCCCCAAGTACTTGTACGAGTCCGCAGCACTGAGCGCGGGGATCGGGGTGCCATCCAGCTGCAGCCCAATGTCCTGGGTCGTGATGCACGCCACGGATGTCACGCTGGACCGACATGGTGCTACACTTCAGCGGGTTGGCCACCATGCCAGTCCAGCGGAAGAAGTCCCGCACCAGCGAGTGTTGACGCGTGACTCCGTCCACGGTGCTGCTGAAAATCTTTAAATCGTCCGCGTAGGCAGCAGCACCGGGACGGTCAACACACGAGAGCTTCACTCCCGTGTCCGGCAGTCAGCTTGAGCGCATGGAGCAATGGCGCAATCGCGGCGGTGAAGAGGTGTGGGCTGAGCGGGCAGCCCTGAAACACCCCCACCTGCAGCGCGATCGGCGCCGTGGTCCCGTCCGCTGCATTCCCAATCGTGAACGCAGCGTCGGCGTAGAGGCCACGGCAACAAGCGATGAACGCGGGCGGCACACCCTGACGCTCAAGCGCTTCCCAGAGCAAGTCGTGTGGCACGCTACCAAAGGCGTTGGCGAAGTCGTACCACACGACATGCAGCTCCTGACGCTTGCGTCGGGCTTGGTCAACGAGCATGGCTGCGAGGAAATTGTGCTCCCCGCAGCCGTTCATCGCCCGGAAGCCCTTCTGCGCCTCAGCATGGCGGCCGTTGGCATCCATCCAGCGCGTGAATCGCCGCGACAAGACCCCAGCGTACAGCTTGTAGATGGCCTGCTGTAGGCAGATCGGCCGCCAGTTGGAAGGGTCAAACCGATCGCCCTTCTTGTGCAGCAGGCGCACCACGCCAACCTTCCAGCTCTGCGGCACACGCTTGTACTTCCAGCAGCACGCGAATGCTGCGTGCAGAGCTGGCAGAAGCTGGGCCGTGAACATCTTGAACACGTCATACCCGACGCCGTCCAAGCCCTGGGCTGGAGCTGCCACGGACGCGCTGCACCTGGGCTTCAATCTCGTCGGCGCGAGGGCGTCATCAGTTAGCAGCTCCATCATCGCGAGTAGCAGCTGGTAAGCGGTCGTAGCGCGGCGCGGAACGGTGCACCAACGGGTGCCATCGCGTCGAAGGTCGGGCATGGGGGTGTTGACCCGCGTGAAGTAGTCGTGAAGCTTCTCGCCCAGGATGGGGCAAGTACCTTCATCGACATCATCACGGGGTCCCCCACACGGCGCATCGCGCAAGGCTTCAGCGACAGGCGAGGCAGCAGTAGCTGTAGCAGCCGCAAGAATGCCATCGACACAAGCCTTCTCATCAACGTCGAACTGATGGCGGAGGCGCTGCTGGTTGAGGGAGGAATTGATCCGCCCAACCCGTCGACGCGCCTTGGCTACAGCCGAACGGTTACCCGGCTCGCTGCGCTGCACAGCATGCATGTCGTCCAGCGCCTCGTCAAGGCGGTGCTCCCGGTGGTGTCGAGTCACCCGAGGTGGGCGACGTCGACCCTTGGTACCACCCTTCGAACCGCCTTGACCGCGACGGCGACGACTGGAGCGGTGGCTTGTGCGCTGCGGCAGCTGCTGCTGCTGACCGCGCTGCTGCCGTGAGGAGTGCTTGTCCTTCCGGCGCGTGGCTGCAGGTGGGCACTGGGAGCGAGGCGGCGCGTAGTGCTGGGACTGGGAGTAAGGCTGCAACTCGTCATAGAGTGCATAGGGGAGGGCTGTGATGTAGCCCTCTGCCTCCTCCCAGTCGCTGGCGTCCGTGATCTTGGCCGCCAGCTTCGCAGCCAGCCGCTCGACCAACGTGCCAGCAGCCTCTGGTCTCGTCCTCATCCAGCTTGCGCAGGCGCAGGCGCGAGCGGCGTTGAGGAACCGCGTCCGGCACCCACACTCATCGCTGCATACACCTCGCCATCATCGATGTCCCCCATGTCATCATCATCGGCGGGGCTCGGGGGAACATCGGCGCCCACCGCGACATGCGGTGTGGCAGGAGGAGGTGCAGCCGCGGGTTCAGGGGCCGTCGTGGAGGTGGAGGTGCAACCATGTCCATCGGTATGCACCCCACACTCCAACTTGGTCGCGCGGCGGTCAAGGGCGGCGTTGGCGAGGCGGTCGGCATGACCATTTGCCTGCCTGTCGATGGGGTGGAGCGTGGCCCGCTCCATCCGCGCCAGCTCAACCTTGACCGCGATCCTCAACTGCCGTAGGCGCGTGTTGCGCGTGGCGAAGATGCCACGCACCTGCTGGATGACCAGCGTGCTGTCACCCTCGATGCGCAGGTGCGTGACACCGTGGTCTGCAGCAGCCCGGGCGCCGAGCAGCAGCGCGGTGTACTCGGCCGTGTTGTTGGTGCTGCTGCTGCTCGGCATGTAGTGGGAGCAAGTCCACACTACAGGGCCGCTGGGCTTGAACAGCGCAGCGCCGGCGCCGCCAGGTCCAGGGTTGGACCGGCAGGCACCGTCGAAGCGCAGCAGCCACTCGCCCGTCTTGTCTTCGTCTTCTTCCTCGCCGTCGCTGTCACCGGCCTTGGTCTCCTCTACCTCCGTCAGCTCTGGAGGGAGGAGACGGTCGGCGATACGTGACGCCACCACGCGGCGAGGCAGTGGGGGCCCCCAACGTGGGGCAGGAGACCTCGGCGAGGCGCGACGCAACGCGAGAAGCAACCAGCTCACGTGGGAGCGGGGCGCTCCATCTTGACACCGACGACCTGTCTGCGGTGGTGCTCGCTTGTGGGGGGGACACAGCGAGCACCGTCGGGTCTTGGCGGGGCAGCACGAGCTCGGGCTTGGCCGCCGTAGCGGGTGGGCAGGCTGCAGCAGCAGTGGGGCTGAGATCCCCTGCTGCTGGTGCAGCCGCAACCACAGTGTCCTTGAGGCTGGCACATGCAAGTGCATGCTTGGCGGCAGCCAGCCTCGACACGAACGGGATACCGCACGCGCAACCCGCCGAGAACCGGTCGAGGAAGGCGATGCGGCGGTGTCGCGACTCCCTGTGACGCTGTAGCGACGCGAAGCTTGATGCCGTGTATGCGCACAGCGTGCACGTGAAGCGCTGCGCGTTGTGCGCATACACGGACAGGACGGAGGCCGGAAGTGCGCTGGCCGCGGATGGCCTGAGCGCGGAGTTCTTGGGGCCGGCCTCGACGTCCTCGAGCATCAGTTGCTCGGCTTGCTCGCGCCCATCGCCGTCGTCCTCGTCGTTCAAGCGGCGACGCTTGCCGTTGAGGCGGAGCACGAGAGGAGGAGACGGCGGAAGGAGGCTTGCTGCCTGCCACGTCGCGCCCTGGTCCACCTCCATGGGGACGGCTGCGGTCGTGGCAGGAGCCTCGGCAGCACCCGCGGGCAGCATGCTACCCGCCCTGCCGGGTGTGCGGTCATCAACTTGGGGGCAGGGCCCGGCAACAACAAGCGGCTCGCCACCGCGAGGCGGCGGAGCGGCAATCCCAGCTCGGTCGGGCTGCATGGGTGCCTGCCCGCCGAGCTGGCCGTCAAAAACCTGTAAAAGTGGGCCATACACAGTTGCTGCAGTGGACACGGCCTCGTGAGGGGCGTCATGCATGCCCATGGGAAGGGCCGTGGCCACTGCAGTGTATCCAGCTCGGGCAGGCAGCTCGGCAGCTACGTGCCCGAGCCAGTCGTCATCACTTGGTCTGGCAGCGTCGTCGTCCATCGAGGAGGCAGTGTCGTCGTCCGAAGCCCCGCCGTCGCTGCTGTCGCTATCCTCTGGGTCGCTGGGGCCGTGGAAGGCACCCAGTGCGCGAGCCGTGGCGGCTGCAAGCGCGGACCCGAGCTGCACCCGGTCGGGCAGCATGCGTGCCGCCCTGCCGGGTGGAGGAGCAACAATCGCGGGGTCTTGGGCAGCGGCGGGGGCTTCCGGAGCAAGCGGGAGGGCGGGGGGAGCCGTCGCGCACGCGTCTGGACCCGGGAGCTGCCTGTGGGCACCCGGGGAGCCGTCGCTCTGTAGAAGTCCATGCTGGACCCGGTCGGGCAGCATGCGTGCCGCCCTGCCGGGTCCAACAGCATCAGTCGCAGTGTCTTGGGCCGCTCCCACGTCTGGGAGGGCGCTCCGCAACGTGTCGTCGTCCTTGGTGCACGTCTTGGTACCCGGGCGCCGCATGCTTGCGCCCGGGGAGCCGTCGCTCTGCAGTCCTTGTCCTTGTAGTGGCGATACCCGGTCGGGCAGCGTAACGCCCGCCCTGCCGGGTATGCCAACAATCGCATCTGCGTGTCCTGCGGCGGCCAGCGGCAGCGGCGGGAGCGCGCAGGAGGCGTGTCGGGAGCCAACCGGCGCGCGGAGGAGGCGGCGGGCGGTGTGCTTGAGGCCCCGAACGGGCCGACGCACGCTGCGCCATCTTGAGCCGAGGCCGTCGTCGCGTGTTGTTGCTCTTTTTGAGAAGCCACGGCGACCCCTATACTTAAGCCAAGTATAGGCCCGAAGGTACCTTCACCGGTACCAACGGGGTGTCGCCGGGCCTCTCCCCGGTCTTCAACGGTACCCAATGTCGGGACCGGAGACCGGGCTGCCGCGCGCGCGCCAGAGACGTCGCTGCGCGCAGGCAGTTGCAGGGCCAGGGGCGAGGCGTGTTCCGAACACGTGCCCGAAGTGGCGGCGTCCAAGTCCGCGTCACCGCCGCGGGGCGGTGTCGCGCGTGGCGGCGTTCGCGGCCCATTTTCGCCGTCATTTCGGTCGAAAACGGGGGCGCCAAAAATCCCTTGATGCGCCTGTCCCATGTCGGCTCGTCCCATCCCGTATGGTCCCACTTCAAGTGGTATAGGGACGGCGGAACGTTCCGGGAACAGGCGCATCTGATTTGCAGCCGTCCTATCCCCGATGACGAGTTGCGTGTCATCGAGGATGGAGGACGGCGATTGGTCGAAATCCACCCCAGTCTCCGCGTCAGACGACGCGTCGTAGAACGACCCGTCGCTGGCGAGACTGGAGTGGTCGTCCGTCGAGCACTCGCTGTCGCTGGACGGCGAGCGCTCGGAGTGCCAGTCCGGCCACCAGAAGCGCATAGAAATGCGGAGGTGTAGAGCCGGGGCAGGACAAGAAAGACCAAACAACAAACGAACAATGTATTGATCGATGTTAAGGGTAGAAAAGACCAAGGTGCACGGTGTCGGCCTCACGGGGGAAAGGTGAACGCCCCCGGAGACCTGCGCAGTCGCCCGCGCGTGTCCAAAAATGAATGTGAAAAAGTCCGCCAAAAGGCGAAAACCAGTCTTCACACTGATTAGAACAGAGAAGTGTATGTATTACCATCCGGTTAGTCTATTTCTAAAGGGTATAGAAATACCCGATAGAAACTATGTGGTGTGTAAGTTGGGTACAGGTTGAACCACACAGAGCTAGACTATAACGCACCGGTTGGGTTTGAAGGGCGGTGTCCTACCTGGATAGTGCCCTGTCGGTCAAAAGACCAGCTTGTCACCGTGCACTTGACGGCTGGGAGGTCTGCGGGGCCCCCCCGGACCCACGCGTCCTCCGTGTCGCCGCTCCACTTTGTTGACGATCCCTGTGTTGGCTGCAGTGCCAGTTCCAGATCCGAAAGCTTGAGCGGACACAGTGGCTGGAAAGTTGTATATCCAGCTGTCGGGCATCGCGCTTGAGTAGATGGAGCCTCTCGGTAAATGTCTTGAAGTTACTGGAAACCACCGAGCCGAGCGACCCATAGACAATCGCAGTAGAAACCACACTCCATCCCTTCAATCGAAGCTCATCAACAATAGGCTGGTACTTGAGCACCTTGAAGTCATGACTGCTCTGGAGGGATGAGCGCCGAGATCCAGCCGGTTGGTCTTCAAACGAGATCGCCAGGTCTGAGATCACCATTGTCTTGGATGCGGGGTCTCGAAGTACAATATCCGGGCGAAGTGCTGCACCAGAAAATTCGGGAACCGTCAAGTTGAGGCGCAATTCCGCTGGAGACTTGATGCGTAGAAGAGCAGCTCGAATCTTGGTTCCAATGAGTTCCAGGCCCTCATCATGGCGTCGTCGAACGGCATCCATGTTCGTCGAGCAGTGGTTCAGAACATGGGCCAAAGTCTCAGCACTGGAACAGGAAGGCACACGGCAGTGGTGGTTTGCCCGAAGGCGTCTTCTCTTGAGAACCGAATTAGTATCGACTTGGTTGAGGCGGGCCAGAATGCCAAATCGATGTTCCGCATCCGATAGACCCGCCCCAGTCATCACAAACTTCGATCCAACTCCACCGTGGACACGGACCGTCTTTCCCTGATCCACCATATTCTTCCATCGAGTCTGATGGCGGATCTTCATGTGCAACTTCACGTGCCGCAACACTGTTTTGTGACTGAGCCATTTATCCATGTGCGGCACTCGAAGGGCAAGGGGGTCTTGAGTGCCATCTTCTGAACGAAAGGAAAGAGTGATGTTATTAATCGTTAATATCCGCTGTACATCAGTCCAGAGCGAGGCAATGTCCCCCGATCGGCGATTGGCGGTAGCAAACGGCGAGGCAGCAAGTTCGGAATTCAAAAAGAGTCGAACAAGTTCATCCTCTCGCCCCTGCCAGTGGTCTTCGTGTAGTCGATAACGTTTGCGTGCAATCTGACCCACTTGCGTCTTCGCCACCGCCACAATAGCCGGGTCCTTCGAGTGAAGCATTTGCCAGGCATGAGCAACCTGCAACGCGTGGTGCATTTCCACCAGCGACTGCAACCCCAGTCCGCCTCCCGAAGTTGGCGAGTAGAAAAAGTCAGCTGTGGCGGACTGGGGAAGGTGCAACAAGTGTCGAAGGCCACGCTTCACGGCGCAATCGAATCCGTGGAGTTGTGACTGTAGGGGGCGAAGGTGGCGAAGAGCATATTCCACTTTCGGGTAGACATAAGTCTTGAGCGCCTTCACCACCTGCCAAGCTGCCAACCCGGACGTCATCAAAGCAATCGCCTCCCGCTTAAGTTGTTGCAACTTGGGTTCAAGCTGGAGGCGATGCTGGATGTGGTCAAACCCATCACCCACTCCGAGGTAGCGATAACTCTCCTGGAGTGTGAGCGGGGTGATGGTTTCACCATGAAGGTCCAGCCGGACACTCTCATCAGGGACCGGGTTGCTTCGAGAATTAAGGGTCACAGCAAGGCTGGCGCACTTGGCCGGATTAGCCCTTAAACCAGTCCATTGGAGAAAACTCTTCATAACACCATGGCAACGTTGGATGCCGGCGGCGCTATTGCTGAAGATTTTTATATCATCAGCGTAAGCGGTGGTGCAAGGTCTAACACCATCCGCAAGCGGCACACCGACATCCTCCAGTTGCTCCAGGCGACGGACGAGTGGAATTAGAGCAGCAATAAACAGTAGGGGGCTTAAGGGACAGCCTTGGTAAACCCCCATTTCTTGTCGCACAGGGTCAGTCGCACCATCCTTCGCATTCGTAACCACAAAAGATGACTCATGATAGATATCCTGGCAACGGTTAATGAACCGGGGCTCAACACCAATTCGGCGGAGCACCTGCCACATGAGCGCTTGAGGAAGAGAACCAAAAGCATTGCGTAAGTCATACCAAACTTGGTATAACTTACGGTGCGACCGCCGGGTTTGATCCAACATCGTGGTTGCCAGAAAATTGTGTTCATGGCAGCCGTTGAAAGCCCGGAACCCCTTCTGTGCCATCGGTAGCCTGTTGTTGAGTTCAAGCCAGCGCGACAACCGCTTCGCAAGCAGCCCGCTATACAACTTGTAGATGGTAGGCTGCAAGCAAATAGGTCTCCAGTTAGTCGGCTGCATGGGGTCACCTTTTTTGTGGATGAGGCGGACCATGCCCACTTTCCAGAGGGCAGGTACCATCCGATGCAGCCAACAGAACTGGAAGGCAGCGTGTAGAAGGGGTACCAATTGCGGGGCAAACCGACTGAAAACATCATATCCGACCCCATCATGGCCAGGGCTGGACGTCTTGGTTGCCCGCAACAGTTGATCTTCCACTTCATCCAGCGTTATATCCACATCAAAGCAATCTCCACCCACAGTATCCCTTGAAAAACTCGTCAGAGTAGCTCGAAACTCCTGTCCACATTCCGCATCAAAGTTGAAGCGGGTAGGAGGTGTGTTAACGCCAACGAAGTGCTGGTGGAGATCCTGTCGAGAGATCGGACAGGTATCAGGGTGTTCGATACCCGCCGTCTCCACCGAGGCACCGTCGAGAATGTTGGCAACACATCGAGCTTCGTCTTTACCAAATGCTCGACGAAGGTCTAGCTGCTGCATAGAGGCACGCACCCTTCCAACCCGTCTTCGAGCTCGACGGACCGCACGTTGATCGGCAGGAGTTGTGGACTGAACTGCCTGCATGTCATCGAGGGCCTCATCCAATCGGTGCTCACGTTGAGTACGGGTGACACGAGGAGGTCGACGCTCACGACGAGACGGCGCCGAGCCTCCAGGGTGCGCAGCAGCAGCTGTCGAGCAAAAAGGTAACAGAATATCACGAATTGTATTAGGGATAGCACTAATGTACCCTTCGCCAGTGATCCAGCTGTCAGCATCTGTAATCCGACTCGCCATGCTATCAGCGAAAGATTGAAGAGCCGTAGCAGCAGCTTCATGTTCATCATCAGTTAAGTGACGCAGCTTGAGACGGGGTTGACGAGCTGGAGCGGAGCCGGGGCCGATAGGCAGGGTGGGAAAAGACTCACCACCATCACGTGCAGCGATATCAGCTTCGACATCGGCCTCAGAGTCACTGATAGGGGCAGCACCAGCAGAGGTAGTAGGTGCACTGTGGGCAACCATGGCGGGGTTGGTGTCAACCGACGAGCGGGGCTCAAAGCAGCACGACATGTCATATGAATGTGGGCCACAAACAACAGAAGTCTTGCGCTGATCCAGGGCACGGTTAGCAAGCCGGTCAGCGTGGGCATTAGCTTGACGGTCAATGTGACGTAGTTTATACCACTGTAGGTCTGCTAACGCCAGCCGCACGAGACTGCGTAGGCTGCGGAGCCTTCGATTCGAGCAGTTGAAAGAGCCTCGCACTTGTGCCATCACCAAGGTGCTATCGCCTTCCACCATCAGTCTCGTAGCACCATGGAGGACAGCACTCTTCACTCCCATCAACAGAGCCGCGTATTCGGCAGAGTTGTTGGTCTCCCTGGGTGAAGGAAGGAAGTGAGAGCCTGTCCAAACCACAGTGCCAGCTGAATCCGACAGCACTGCACCCGCTCCACCAGCACCAGGGTTCCTCCGGCAAGCCCCATCAAACTGAAGGAGCCAGGACTTGGTGTCACCGGAAACCTGCACGTCCTCCACAACCGGGGATGATGGGACGTCACGTGGTCGCGGTGGAGTAGGTGGTGGTGCTGGCGGAGGTATAGCGCTGTCAGCGACGGTGGTATCAGGACTTGAGGATGGCCGTCTGTTTCGAGTCCTTCGCCCAGTAGTGGGAAGCGTCACTACCACCCGAGGGCCCCAACGAGTCATGGTTCGTCGAGGCGCTGCCGTTGGAGTGGCCCGGGTGGTAGGAGCAGGACAAGCTGTGGCACCAGTGGCAGGGCAACCTGCCTCAGAGGCCCCGATCGTGCCGTGACGTGGCCCCCACCGCGTGGCACGAGTGCGCACAGCGGCTGATGCCAGAGGTCGTTGCACTGCCGGGGTCGAGGTCGGCGCATCATCTGTCACCGGGCAACCAGAAACGGCAACATCCACGGTGGGTGAAGCAACATCCGTATCCAAAGACGAGCGAAAAGAATCCAAACGAGAAGTAATCCCAGTGTCCAGCGTCATCAAATTAGCTTGAACCGTCCTCTCCACCTGTTGGTCGTGTGTCTCCATGTCCCAATCCGGGTCGCCAGGTATGGGATCATCGTCGTTAAGCCTTCGACGTTTGCCAGCGACCCGGATATGAGCCTGTGAGGCAGAAATGTACCGCACGGGGGGGACGTGCGGGTGCACCGGAAGTCTTGACGTGGTGTGCACGGTGCTCTGAAAAGTGGTGATGTCTGCGGTAGCAGTGTGGCTTGATGCGACGCCTGCTGCCGCAGACATCACGGCACTGAGGGGTCCGGTAGGGGATGGGTCCCCCTCTGCGTGCGAGACAGACCACACGGAACGAGAGAGAGCGGTCGACGACCCGGTCGGGACACGTGCAACAGGAGGTGCGTAAGACAGGCTGTCATTACAGCCCAGAGCATGTTTGGTCGCTGCTGCACGTGTCCTGTGACCGATGCCACACGTGCACCCGCTGTGGAAATGATCCACGAAGCAGGTGCCACGGTGGGCGGTTCGTCGGTGACTGGCCAGCGCAGTCATATCGCATGCAGTGTACGCACACAACGTGCATCGAAATGCGGGAGCGTTGTGGGCGTACACTGACACCACAGGGTCCTGCTGCCCGGTTACAGGCGGGGTTGGGTGCAAGGCAGGACCCTGGGCGCTCAAGGCGACGCGCTGGCTATCGTCAGGTGCCATGCCCACGTCAACGGCAATGGGCATGGCATCATCGACACCAGAAAAACGTTCATCGTACCCGACTCGGTCTGGCAGCATGTTCGCCTGCCAGCCGAGTCGGTCGTCACAGGTACGTGGGACAGAAACAGTTGCTGCAGTGGACACGGTCACGAGAGGTGCCGCGGCCACTGCAGTGTATCCAGCTCGAGCAGGCAGCTCCGTAGCTGCATGCCCGAGCTGGTCGTCATCACTGCAGGGCATGTATGCGTCTTCGTCGTCCAACGAAGAGGAGTAGTCTGCTGCCGAGTCCTCCCCGTCGCTGCTGCTGTCGTCCTCGGGGTCGCTGGAGCCATGCACGGCATCCAGTGCGCGAGCCGTAGCGGCTGCAAGCGCTGACCCGTTGGGCAGCATGCCTCCCGCCCTGCCGGGTCGAAAATCAACAATCGGGGGTCTTGGGGGCAAGGCGGGGGCCGGGGAGGCAGGCGGAGGGGCGCAGGAAGCCGTCGCACATGTCCTTGGACCCGGGCATGACGTCTGTGTGCCCGGGGAGCCGTTGCTCTGAGTGTCTTGCACGTCCACCCGGTCGGGCAGCATGCCTGCCGCCCTGCCGGGTGGGAAACCATCAATCCAGCGGTCTTGCAGCTCGTCCTGCGTCGTAGGAGCTTGCGGAGAGTCGTCCCGGTCCCCTGTGCATGTTCTTGAACCCGGGCTAGACGCCTGCAAGCCCGGGGAGCCGGTGCTCGCTTGTCCTTGCACGTCCTGCCCCGCTACCCCATCGGGCAGCATGCCGCCCGCCCTGCCGGGTCGAAAAGCAAACATCAGGGGGTCTTGGGCGGCGGCGGCGGGCGCAGGGGCAGGCGGGGACGCGTGGAAGGCCAACCGGCGCGTGGGGGACGCGGGGGACGGGCTCGGAGCCCGGTGTGGGCCGGCGGTGGGCGTGGCGGCGGCGGGCGCGGCGCGCGAGTCGTGGCCGTGGCGGTGTTCTCGACTGACGGCCGCGCCTATACTTAAACCAAGTCTAGGCGCGAGGGTACCGTCAGCGGCCACTGTGGGCGCGTAGTGGGGGTCGCCAACCCCTATACTGAGGCCCAGTATAGGGTCCCCGACACTGTTTGTGTGTGCGGGGTCCGTGACCCGCACTAGTGACCCTAGTGACGGGGACGGATGTCGGCTGACCCCTTCCCGATCCCCGAAACGACGCAACGTTGAAGCGGAGGACCGGGATTGATCTTGGCCGCTGTGGGCCTCGGCGCGCGATGGCGCTTGGCGTGCAATAGGCGTGGCGTGTTGCGAGCACGTGCCTGAAATTGCAGCGTCGGCGGGTGCGTCGTTGCGAAGTTGTTGCAACGCGCGTGGCGCCACTCGGGCGCCCTCCGCCGACGAAAACGGGGGCAAAAGGGGTGTGAAAATCACACTTTGCCTTTCTGACCAATCAGTGCCGAGCACTTGGTCAGACCCGGATTCGACAGTCGAGGGGTCGTGGACAGCCGTTTCGGCGCCCATCCCTGAGGAAACTGCTGTTTCCGGGTCGCCCGCCAGCCCCGTCTCAGCGTCAGACGACGCGTCATAGAAGGACGCGTCGCTGGCGAGACTAGAATGGCTGGCCGTGGAGCACTCGCTATCGTCGGATAGAGAGCGCTCCCGGGGCTCCCAATCCGGCCACCAGAAGCGCATGCAGATGCGAAGGTGTAAAGCCGGTTAGGGAGCAGAAAGGCCGAATGACAAAGTCGATCGAACACTAGTAGAAAAGAAAAAGTGTATTAATTATGTGTATCGTTGGCCTCACGGGGGATGGGTGAACGCCCCCGGAGACCTGCGCAGTCGCCCGCGCGTGTCCAAAAATGAATGTGAAAAAGTCCGCCAAAAGGCGAAAACCAGTCTTCACACTGATTAGAACAGAGAAGTGTATGTATTACCATCCGGTTAGTCTATTTCTAAAGGGTATAGAAATACCCGATAGAAACTATGTGGTGTGTAGGTTGTGTACAGGTTGCACCACACAGAGCTAAACTATAACGCACCGGTTGGGTTTGAAGGGCGGTTCCCTACGTGGGTATGGCCCTTTCGGCCACGATGGGCCCGAACAACCGCTTAGCGGCGGCCTTGATGTGATGGAGTCCCCCCGGTCTCCATCACTCGGCTGCCCCTTGCATCTTGTCTTGCGTCGGCCTTGACCTGTCCGGCGAGCACGACCTTGACCTTGACCGTCACGGGAACTGTGACCATGAGCTTGACCTTGAGCTTGACCTTGTTGCCTCGCGCGGTGCTGGCTGCAGTGCAAATTCCATATGCGGCGGCTGGACTTAATGCACTCAGCAGAAAGTTGCTTGTCCAGCCGCTTCGCATCGCCCTTGAGCACACCAAGTTGCTCGGTGTAAACCGCAAGGTTACCACCGGCGACTGCACCAAGCGAACCATAGACGAGCGCGGAAAGGTGAACCGTCCAACCTTGACGCTCTAGGTGTCGCTTGACGCAGTCATACTTGGTGCGCTTGAGCACCGCCATCCGCGCAGAGCGAGGACGTCCTTGGGTCGTCAGTCAGCTTGGTCTTCAAAGGCCACGGCCAGGTCTACCACCGACACCGTTCGGGTGGTGTGGTTGTAGACCTGCAGGTCTGGCCGCAGTGCTGGCCCGGGAAGCGAGGGTACCGTTTGGTTGACCCGCAGCTCGACCCGGTCTGTCTGTCGCACCCGCCGTCGACGCAATCGCCCGCTCAATGATCTTCAGAGCTGTCATCGTGGCGAGTCGCGGATGGCATCCATTGTACCAGCGCAATGGTTGAGCACATGTGAGCCAACGTCTCCGAGCGGGAGCATCCGGGATACCGGCACTTGTCGTGCGCCCGAAGACGCCGGCGCTTCAAGCACACTGAAAGTGTCGAGCTGGTTGAGGCGGCCACCAACCGCGAACCGGTAGTCGGCTCTCCCAGATGCCTCGCGGCCGAGTGAGGAAGGCGCTACCAGCACCACCAAGGGTGCGAGCAGCCTTGCCTTGATCCTTCATCGCGGCCCACCTCGCTCCCAGTGCTTGTTCTTGAGGTGCAGCTTCACGTGCCGAAGGACATCTCGATGGTCCAACCACTTGGCGTGGTGCGGCACGCGAAGCTGCAACCTCTTGGCCGGCGTCCTCGTCTCCTCCACCGCCGGCGACTGCCTCAAACTTCAAGCCAAAGCGGTGGAGGTGACCCTGGACGTCGAACCACAGCGACCCAATGTCACCGTTGCGTCGCTTGGGCGTCGCTGTGGCCGACGTCCCCAGCTTGCTGTTGAGGAGGAGCTCGCACAGCTCCTCCTCACTGGTCCTTCCATGCGTCAGCATCCAGCTTGTATCTGTGCATCAGCAACCTGACGGAGCTGCTGGCGTGCAATGCGCTGGATGGCAGGGTCAGGAGAGTGCAGCATCTGCCACCCATGCGCGACTTGCAGCGCGCCATGCAGCTCCGTCAGAGGCAGGAGCCCAAGCCCTCCTCGCGACACAGGCGCGTAGAAGAACGCAGTGGTCGACTAGGTTGGCAGCCGCAGCAAGTGGCGAAGGCCGCGAACAAGGTGGCGGTCGAAGCCCTCCAGCTGCTGAGCGAACGGTCGCAAGTGCCGGAGGGCGTACTCGACCCGCGGGTAAAGGTAGACCTTTACCGCCTTCACCACCTGCCACGGGGCCAGCCCGGACTGCAGCAACGCAGTGGCGTCAAGCTTCAGCTGTGCCAGAGCAGGCGCCAGCTCCACCCGCCGACGCACATGGTCAAAGCCATCCCCGATCCCCAAGTACTTGTACGAGTCCGAAGTACTGAGCGCGGGGATCGGGGTGCCATCGAGCTGCAGTCCAAGGCCCTGTGTCTTGAGCACGCCACGGATGTCCCGCTGGACTGACATGGTGCTACACTTCAGTGGGTTAGCCTTCATGCCAGTCCAGCGGAGGAAGTCTTGCACCATCGTGTGTTGACGCGTAACTCCGTCCACGGTGCTGCTGAAAATCTTCAAATCGTCCGCGTAGGCAGCAGCACCGGGACGGTCAACACTCGAGAGCTTGACGCCCGTATCCGGAAGCAGCTTGAGCGCGTGGAGCAATGGCGCAATCGCGGCGGTGAAGAGGTGTGGGCTGAGCGGGCAGCCCTGGTTTTATAACAAGATTAGTGGAGTATCACTAAATGCGAAAACAACCGTCCAAATCAGCACCGTGAGTGGCTGCGCTCATGTATTTGCCGTAAGATCGAAGTACTGAAGCGCACAAACAGATCAGTATATAGATGGCAGTACTTGCTTTAGCAAGTCAAGCTGCCAACGGATTGAATGATAGGATTATAAACAGTTGAAAGTCGCAATGCTTTTATTCACAACCGAACAAAGCACATAAGCGCGTTTATCGAGGTCAATCGTGTGCAAGGATAGACTAGGGGAACGCGTGAGGAGTATAGTGTGGGAACAAAAATATAGAGCCAGTTGAGTGGAATGATGAGCGTCCGTCGCATACTATGGAAGGCTTCGCGGCTGACGCAAAGGATTTGTACAGTCCTAGTATGGAAAAGAGGTGGTGAAGCACATAGATTTTAAAATCCTAGTATTTGATAGAGGCGATGATGTATTTGGACAGTTAAATTCTAGTGAGAGGTTGCTGTGGTATACTGGGAGAGGGCACCACATACATGTAGTGGAAATGTAAGCGTTTCAGAAAAGATGATGAATGTCTGATCCAAATCTACAATAACGGCGAAAGCTGATTCTCAACATTTCAACACACCATTAAACCAATGCACTTATATATCGTATAAGTTACGTGCAGACACTTTCACAATCTGAGCAGTATTTTATGGGCTGGTGTCACATTAATGTTTCATTTTAGTAGTTTCTCGGGACAGAGCTATGTCGACTTCCATGTTAAAGGACGGGTAAATGACTCGGCCATATTAAACATAAAAAACAAAAGGCAGCAGGAAAGAAGATTTAGTACCTTTTGATGCACGGTATTCAACGGTCAGAGCTTTTATGTCACAGCATGACGCTGTATATATATGAGATATTATCAGCATGTACTTGCTTTTGGTCAAAAAGTAGCATGTTTTAAATTTCAAAAATCGAGAAAAGTTTTGTGATGATGCTCATTTCGACCTGGACAACTCCGGAGCATCATAAAATATTGGCATCAACTTTAATTCAGCCAATTTTCTCCATAGTGACCGTTTTAAATTTTAAACTGCTATCTCAGTTTTTGCTTATTATTTTGTTTTAAAGAATCATAATAATTACAAGGAGCAGGGTTTCAAAAGTTTAGACCGCTTAATGCCGAATTTAGACCTTGCGCTCATTTTTCAGACTCTTATCAGGTCGACCGGGATACAAATAATATCACTGTATACGCGATACCTCATGAGCTTTATCGTTTGTGAGGCCATTTATTTACACATAGATTTCTTCTTATATTTTAGGTATTGCGATTTCGCTTTCAAAATTTACCTTTTTCATCGGGAAAAGTTCCTTCTTTAATCAACTGACGCTGCCGAAAGAGAGACATCAGGTAAATGTGAAAGCAAGTGAAATTTCTGCTCATTATTTTGACAATTAAGTGGACATGAAAAGAAACGGACCTACGGCATGTTAATTGCGAGTAAAATTTATATCTTATTAATAGCGATCGCGAAGTCGCAATGTTGTCTATGGTTGGGGACCTATGCCCATGTATTAATGAACTTACGCATTTATTGTCATAATGCCGAAACTATCGATCAAGCATTGGTCAACACGTCTGAGGTCGAAATACGGACGCAGGTGCAACTTCGCACATCACAATGAATTTAAGCTCTGAATACGGTCAGCTAAAAGAAGAACTCTTATAATCGCAACGTTGATACATATATTCGCGTCTAGACATCGGCTTCTCCTTACACACATACAATGAGTGCTTTACCCTAGTTATAATCTAAATTTAGAACTTTAAATGTTTAAATTAATAAACAATATACATCTTATAAAAATTTAATGTAAGGCGTTTGATCGTAAATACGCTGAAGGTAATAATTTTTATTTAAAGTTTGATGAAAACGCGAATCACCTGGACAAGAATACAGTACTGTTAGTTTGCAAAAACGTGTCTACAAATATGCAAAATAACGTGTATTGGGATCCATTACACCCATTAAGAATTAAAAGGTTATTTGTAAAAAATGATTTGGGCTCACTGAATGTGTAATCATGATTAATTTTAGTTGTTAGTCTTCAATGGATCAAGGTGTAAAACCATCAATCAGCTGTCAGTATATTCCGTCCAAATGTGTGTCGCAGGATATAGATCTATAGCGTCCGCAAGCTAATACCTATATCACTCGCGAGTTGATGGTATCGGTTATTCTCAATAATTATAATGCCTCCACAACATCGCGTGATATATAGCCAGTTCGCCGTAATTATTGATGCCGGTAGAACTACTAAACATTCGAAGCGATGAAAGTAAACTTTGTAAATACCCGCGTGAACGGGACATGAATTATTTTCTGGTAATAAACTTTAACGAAGAATATACAATTGCGTAAAATTGTCACCGCGTTCATTCTAATATTGGCTAGAATTTTGATCTCAGTAAATCTTGCAAACTATATGCAATCGCAAAATACGAATTTTGATAAAACAAAACGACGAAGATGTAAAATACGTCTTTTTAGATCCCTCGGATTTATAACGTCCAGCGTCGAAACATTTTAACAGCAAGCGATATATGGCTTCCACCCCTATATTAGATTCGTTTTTATAAACATTCCTTTTTTACGCTTAGGCCTTATTGGCTCATTTAGACATGTAAAGGTGAAATTTTTACAGATCTGCGGATACTTCGTGAACGACAAGCAGGTGATCAGTTTACATTCGGAAGAAATAATTGTTGAGAACGCCTAGTTTTACAGTAGCTCATCGATAAAAAAACTTTTTTCGCGATGTATAAGATCTAGTTAGAGATATATACTATCGATTTGATGTGGGTTGTAGAAGGCATAAATCGACATAAAATTTGGCCGAAGCCTATGATATGTTATAAATGAATTTTGTCATGTGCATTGCCGAAAAATTGAGGCAATTATACGAGATACCACTTATTTGGATACATATTCTGTAACAGATATCGATGGCCATTGCACGTTCGACAAATTACGTGAACGACAAAAGATTGCCATCCACATTGCATCTTAATATGCGTAAATGTAATCTATTTTTACAAATTTCTATAACTTTTGTGTTTATAAGCGCCATACATACTTGACTAATTGTGCATGTGTCCAGCGCGATATATGAGGCCCTATTCGCAATTCCCACCATCCGTAGTAGAGGTCTTTCTTGCCAACTGCTCTTCGCGCTGCATCAAAGCTCTATGTCTAAGCACGCCTTACACATCGGTATATATTAAGGATGATCTATCACTTGCCTAAAATAGTCAAGGCCAAAGGCTGAGGTATCGTAATGTGATACATGCATATATTCTCGAGAATGCGCTCGTACTAGCTGATGTCAAGCAATCAACACGTCGCGTTTAAATATATGTTACTTGCACATGTAAATGCAACTATTCGCCAAAAAAAGTATGTACATCTTCTGTGTCCATTTATTAATGGTTTGAAAAGGTTTAGGGTTGTAATTTCTTCCTGCGCATAGGATATTATCGATCAAGCTTACTACAGCCATCAGTGTTAGCAATTAAAAAACGATGGACGTTAACATTCAGTCAAATACAACAGTATTTATTTAAAGTAGGCGTAACAACGCGATGTAGTATACAATTTGTGAAGCGCGTCCTTCATAAAAATCGCATTATGTACAAAAGATTTGTGCGAAAAATTAGTCACATGTCTAGATCTCATATCCGTGTTATATATAAAGAAACTAGCAGATACCCTTTTTTAAGTACAACACGCAACGTCAAATAATTGGGCTGCGTTGCACGAGATAATTTTTGTATTTTACAACTTTTTTGAATTGCCATTTCGGGTCATTTTTAGTTGTCACAATTTTTGATTTCTTTCATTGTAGTCCTATATTTGTTTTACAAATCAAGCATGAAGTTAATTCTACATCACTGGTTTGCAAGTACGTACACGTTAATAAACTATTTCGAATCACTAATATTAGTAGCCGTCCTTTATAGCATTGCAAACATTACCGAATCTTAATTATGTTAAATTTTACAAAAACCAATCTTAAGTTCTTGCGAAGACATAGACAGATTAGTTGTATATCTGATTTCATATGTTTGTTTTGCAAGTTGGTGTATATTTACGCAATTTAGGTCATTCACGGCAAAGGACTGCGTATGTGTTCATCAATCCTATATGGGAATGTCATGGTTCCTCTTACTATCTTGTACACGATCGGGGCGTGCGATTCAGTCACACAACTGGCACTTTGTGTCTTGTTTTCTTGCAAAGACAATTTAGAACAATTTTTTTAAAATAAACATTTTGACCTTTTTAATTGCGCTGAACAACTATCATCGATGTTCGTCATAATTATTTCGACTCACGACGGGTTTTAGCGAGGTCTTTGTGATTATAAAATACGCCTTTAGTCATCCTATATATCCGTTTACATACCGCATTACGTGAAAGGCTTCCGCTGTCCGCGTATCCTTATCAATCGTGTGTATCAATGCAACATATTTGGCTTCATTTTATTTTTAACGCGATAAAAAATATGAATCTTACTCATGGCGCACTATCGTGACACTAATTGAAGAGAATACCAAAATTAATTACGTCAGCTTTACTGAGCAAGCAAGTAAAGGAAGGACCAAATTATTACTGGTGATGATACAGTAAACATCAGTACTTTCGACGATGTAACAGCAAACTATTGCGAATCTCGCCGAAGTTAAATATAAATTTGCGATGCAATCAGATCGCAATACCTTATTTGCATCATATCGATTAAACGTTTTAGTAATTTATAAGTAATGGTCCTATTAATAAAAAATTTGATGACAGAGAGGTAAATTAGCATTAATTATTCGGTGACAAAATGAGACAGCAACTTATTTTCATGTTTTTCAAACGACGGACTAAATGTGTCATAGAATGAAAAAATCGAAATTATAGTCATCGACGGATGTCGGCCCCGCTTAACGGCTTATCAAGGGTACTGGCCTTCATGATGTTAGGCGCTGGCTAGGCAGTATAATAAGAATCGACCTTATCATACAATGCGAGCTCACCCTTTTTTTGTGAGCCGCAAATTTATATGCTGTTATCAAAGAGCCTCATCCTGTGAAGAGATTCATTTACCGTTATTACATATTCTCATCCGGTGAGGATAGGATTGAAAATATTTAGCAATCGATAATCAAGATCCTAATTTAGGATAAAAACTTTATCAGCAAGAAATACTCCCACTAAACGGAGAAACATCTTGACGTTCTGATGGTCAATTGGCTCGAAGAGTTCTTGCACAAATTTTTCTGCTTAGTCACCCAACGCTAATTAGGACCGGTTTCTGTTTAGGTTGTTACGATCCAACTGTATCATTTGATATATATATATATGTTTAAAGCTTCCGTTCCTTTCGAAAGCATTGCCTCTCTCATTCGTATTACGATAATGGCGATCAAAGTCAGCAGCTAGCTCACAACGATTATGCCTGATATTAATTTCTGCCATTATCGTACCCATTTGAGAGCGTGCGCGATGGTCGCGAATTTGTTGTGGATCAAAAGTTTTTCCGCGATAATCTATTCGACGAACTCGAAACATCATTCGTTTGCGTATTTTAATATCTTAGACGGACAATTATTAACCTCGGTACACACTGAATGCTGCCATCATTCGGACACTTGGAGAGAATGGTTAAAGTCACAAAATGGATTTATTGCAATGGTCGGAAAAGTCGCGCTTCACGCGCTCGATTAAATTTGAACATATTACTTCTTATCGCGTCTTAAATACGTCACGATCTCATTCATGGAAAGGAGGCATAAGGCGTACCTCTTTTTTAGCCTCAATAAAAAACTACTGTATTTTTTATGGTTCGTCCACAAGAAGTAAGTTAAGGCCTGCCTCTCAAGACATCAAGTGAAACTTGCATCTTCCCCCACTATGAGCATTGTTATAAACCTATTCCGTGCAACATATATATATTCATGACTTTTGATTTTATGGCTTCGGCAGTGTGGTCAAATGCGATTCAAGAAGATAAACATAAGGGCTTATTTTGATGTCAGATCCGTTGCATTGTATTGAAGTAAGTTTCGTTGTAAGACTTTTGCGCGATTTAAACAAAAGGTGGTGTATCAAAATTAGGTTTGACATTGTAAATGATTTTATAAAAATTTGATGTCGATCAATTTTCATCTTGAACAATAATTAAGCACTCACCTCGGTGTTAACTACGGCCATTTGTGCGAGACGATATACTTCGCGGTCTACTTGTTCTGCGTGACATGATCGAACGTACACAACACGTTTACCGCATGTATGAGGACATTTCTAGTTTGCCGCATTAAAATTACATCATCATAGCGTTCAGGATGATATGATATGTCATTTAATACATGGTAGTCTCTTAAGATCGACGGCTAAGATCAGCTTTCCATAAAAATTAGGTACGTAACGTATCCGACGGATTCAAAATTCACGGTGATCTGCTTAATGCAAGACGCCACAAGTTGTGTGGAATTTCATTGCGTCACGCGTATAGTTCGTACTCGATATATCATCCGGCTCACCCATATCGACAAGAATGATTAATTAGCCCTTCTCAATATTTGATACGCATGACATGACCCGCAGTTATGAGTAATAAGGTTGAGGCGCATCTAATGTAGACGGTTAGGCGTCGACAGATCAGTCAAATAGGTTTCAATGGTGGCTTCTTAACTACCTGCAGCTGCGCTTTGTGAATAACACGTACTTTTATAATGTGCGATGGTTTTGATATATCTTTTGAACAAGACTAGTTCTTTTACTATCAACTACTTGGCAGAGGCCTATGGTAAGAAAATCGTGTATAGATCTGTGCGATAATATCACAGAAGTAATATATTATTTTCGGTATATCACATTTTAAAATTCATTGGGCCATGACGCTGTTAACGACGTCATTAATGGCTTTCAAATGTAGTTTTATTTAAAAGTGTTGGAATTAGATCCACTTTGTCCGTTGATGTTAAGAATTTACTAATTATAAACTAGATTAAATTGATAACTTTGATTTAATTTCGGCTCATTACATGCATAACGTTAAATAAACGGTCTTGCCTGATGCGGCCAAGTCTTTTAAATTCGTATATATTTAAGCATACCGTATATTAATCAGGTATGTGGCGGGACAAACTTGGCTTACATCTTCTTATGAAAAAAGTG
Source organism: Hyaloperonospora brassicae (assembly GCA_947650285.1). Lineage (NCBI taxonomy): Eukaryota > Oomycota > Peronosporomycetes > Peronosporales > Peronosporaceae > Hyaloperonospora > Hyaloperonospora brassicae. The sequence continues at coordinate 37,837 of CANTFL010001401.1, forward strand.
ACACCGTATTTGGATGTCAATTCTTTATGATGTACTGACGATGTTAGCGATGTATTCATCGTATCTTAAGTGTGAACATTAGAGGTAAAGCGTACTTGTATACAGTTGGTTTCAGCTTCGAACTGTTTTATTTGCCCACAGGCATAAATATGCAGCTTTTACAGTAGACAACGCGGAGACGGTCTGTTTCTTTATCTACCACGAGCAAGGCACACCGCTCAATGTTAAAATGCAAAGGATTGTAGGCTTCGCGTCTGGTCTAGAATGATGAGTCGCTGAAATATTAAAAATATATCCGTAATCGAACCGATTCAAGCGTTTTTCCGAAAATTTCGTGAGTCTTGGTATCTTTGATGTGAAGCATGAAACTATTGCCACAATTTTAATGATTGATGGTGATTGTAGGCGACGACATAAAGGGTTAATTACGCTTAATTTTATGTCAGGACATGTAGGGTGAAATCGGAGATCCACAGCAGTGACCCTTAAACCTTTTTGTCCGATATTTTTTTAATACGGAATAATATCTGTTGTTAGCTTGTACGTATCGTTCACTGGTGTCAAATAGGTTGTAAAACTTTTTATCTCGAACTTGGTAAAGAAGTAATGGTACAATGTTGTTGTTGCATCAAGAAGTTCTCTGTTGTCGTTTATAAGTTACCGTGGCGCTTGATAATTGAACCAATTGTTTATTGTACGTTTTAGCGATACTGTTGCATGACAGTGTTGAACCGGTATTAATTTCGTGAGAAATAAGGTCAAAATGTCGAAATAAAGACACAAAATGTGTTGTTTTAAACGATTCATGGTTGAAGCAGACGCACGGATCTTTGCAACATTTTTCAAACCGCACTCGAGGGGAAATTGTATTTCAGATCTATCCATAACCTGTCGCACGGTTAAAGACGATGAAGTTATCATCAGCAACCGGTTTACGTTAACGTACGTAAGTAACTTATAGATAACCGAATGTAGAGGGGACGATGGATAGAAGATTGACATTTATGACCCTGCTGTGGAAAGATATTAAGCTACATTAGGTGCTAAGCGTGATATGATCTCAAGCGCTTGACATTAATTGGTATGAAAGATTGAGTAAGATACAGTCCTCACCATTTTGCTGGAAAATACCTTGCTCTTGCCGAGCCGTCATCTTAATAATTTCGCCAATTCCAAATTTTAATTTAAGCCCAATCTTGCTAACACAAACTTGGCTCTGGGTGATTGACACATTTCTCCTCATTTCAAATTCTTACCTAATTTATCGGATTTTCAATTTATAAATTACTTTAGCTGTACCTGAAAGGAGCAGCTTTATATTGTGGATTTATGAGGAACTGAGAGCATTATTATAAAAAAGATAGTGATGGTTTAGTTGTTGAAAGAGACCTGATGATATCGAGAATAATGGACAGATAAGCCAAAAGTATAAAGTAAGGCGTTGTTGACATCGATAATGAACACCATATAAGTTTTTGATAAAGCGCTTGTTTAATGTGATGTCGTCGATGAAGTCACCTTTTTCAAATTTACTGTCTTTGTGGTTCTCATGTCGCCGCTCGTCTGATCATTTAAGATGTTTGTGTGATTAAGTGCATATTTTGTGACTTAGAATTGTGGCCGGTTCCATCTTTCAGAGGCTCCATATATATATATATATATATTGTTGGTCTGATAATATCCTCCCTCTAGGAATTCGACATTTTTTGTCGTGGGAGTGGCGGTGGCAATCCAATGTGCATTAAGAGTGAAAAGAAGAGGAATTTGTTATAGTATCTGAGGTATCGAATACATAGACAAGGTAACCAGCTTTAAACAGGTTGATAAGGTCAACATTAGGATGTAGGAAAAGGTCATATATGGTCTAGTGGGGGAAGATAAATACTTTAAATGATGATTACGGGGCAATCTTATGAATAAGGGCTTTGCAAATAATTTCGAAATGACTTCGCGGCGACCATTTTGCATCCTACTCGCTGCTGTGGGTACCAAACATTTATTAAATCCCGTCGTGTCCTTTCCGGATGTACTATAAACGCGAGCAACGGTCTATATTACCGCAGAAAGGTAGTTAATTGCACATTGTACCGGTTTGAGATAATGCGTCTCCTTCAGTATGATTGCATCCCCGACAGCTGAAGCATCGCGCGGGTCAAATTAAACAGTGTACGATATTTGCTTGACTCTGGTTTTTGTATAAAGCTAATATTTGGGTTATCCATTATATAATTCCATGGCAGTAAATTTTTTGCATACTTTTTCAAATTACATATTGGCCACACGGATTCTAACGTACAATTTCGAGGGAACGAAAATATAATGATGCTGAAAATGTTTCAACGTACTTGACGAAATTGCGAAAGCTTCACTCATCATTTCGTCAGGAAGCTTAATTAGAAATTGTTGCAAAGTCGACAATGACTAGCACGTACTTGTGCCCTTTGCGATTTTATAAAGAGATATTGATTATGAGGTCTAGGTCTTTACAGGAACCCATTACAATAATTAAGACTGAATTTGATCCATCTTATATCCTTGTCGATTGGGAGTTAAAGTATCTCCAAAACATTGTATACAAACTTTATAGTTTGACACGTACTTTTCACACCTTGGGACTTCCATTGTTATCCATACTAATGACGATAGAGTTATTTACAGGACGGATAAGATCATTCCACCTTTTTACAGTGTCCATCTCGATACGGGAAACAATACGGAAGTCTCATCCATTTTATCGCTTACAGCAGAAAAGGAACAAAGCCGTGCTTAGCGTAACCCACGTAAATTAATGCGATAATGGTAGAGATGGTAAAGTAGCCAAATTAAGAGACAACAATATTCAGAACAATATGCTTGCAAACAAATAGTAAATACTATGGTATGGCAGGGACGTGGTGCTCGTCGGTAAGCACAAATTTAATAATGTTTCCGTCTGTGACAATCTTGTTCATATACACATTCTCTGAGGATAGCTAAGATCAAGAATCCGTTTGCGACTCTAAAGCGTAACAAATTGGGCGATGAAAAAAATGAATGCGATAGGCGTATGTCATACGATGGATTCCATTCCTGGTAGTTAGCCACAAAGTTGAAGTGTAAATAGTAGTCGCAGAATCTTGAGATTAGACGCATGGGTCATAATATTACAGGCATCAGCTAAAGGAATTGAAAGGAGGTGTCAGTTCATCACACGCTTCGGTCGATCCAAATAGAAACGCTCGTTAGCTAGTTCGAATATACTGTCGAGGTAGTACGTTAAACGACATACGACTCGGCATCAGTAGAATCAATACTTGTCATTGCTGTGACAACTTTAACGTACCCTGATTGGTTTATAAAGGCTTATAAGACGGTCTATTCAAACGTTGGATGGTCTGTCATTTAAAGAGCACATACGCTCGAATGCCGTTCCTTGATAATTAAAACTCTTGTAGGGAGTTAAGTGCAAGCCTAAGGATACATGAAGGTCGCTCATAGGCGGTTTATCAGGCTCTATATGGCTTCAGTACAGGCTCCTGCTGATTAAAAGTCCATCGGATGTTGCGTATAACCATGAGATCATATTCTAAACAAATAGCCGCTGCTGTTGCTACTCAATTTAAGACCGTAACCTTTAAACTTCGTAAGCGGTTAAATTATTGGCTCATTCTTCGACTATCATTGCAGCGTTGTACTTAATTTTACTGGCGAGCTAGACTTCGATTCACGGGTCTGCAGATGTATTGTTTAAAATGTTCTATGAGGATAGAGGTGTTTAGTCACTACTCATTAATCGATCCAGGTAGCGCAATAGGTTGAATATCCAAGACGTGTATGTCCTGGTTCCTGTATGTGTTGAGAAAGTCGATGAGGCGTGATTGTGCGAACGCACTGAATAACTCTGCCCTCACGGCCCCTTGAACTTCTTGTTACGGCTTTTAACGGCCATTCGCATTGAGAAACACATCCAGAATTTAAATTCGAAGTCTGATGTGGCGCCAATAGGAAAAAGGATGAAGCATGTTGCGCATAATTCGTCGGTGTAAAATGGTTCGTTACGTAGCATTTTTTCTACCTTATGCTTGTATATTTGCGCTTAATTAGGTTGCAACTAGCGTCAAAATCAAGTCAAGATTCTTGGATGGTAAACACCATACCATTTGATACCTTACAACGGACCGCCGTGTAGAATATTTGCATTTGCGGTGGCATTCAAAAAGTATAAGTAATAGGAACCGAAAGGAGAGACGTAAGTGTTTGCTCTAACGGCAGCGTAATAGAATATGCTGTCGCCTTCAACATGGTGCTGAAGTCGGCCCTGGTATTGCGACGACGGTGTTTATATAGGAGCGGGTAATCTTAGGGTGCTAGACCAAGACATATATCACAACGGTACTCGAGAATTATCATTAGCTGTATGAACAATTGTACCTCTCAGTATGTGATTGTTAGTCGCGATCTGTGTGATGTGTGGTTCGATGCTAGCAGAGATGATTCTCGTACTAGGATATCACGGCTGTTATGTAGCTACTGTATTTGTTTCTCGGGAATTTTTTGATTTGCGATTTCAGGTGCCAAATGATCTTCGACGGAATCGACCCGAGCCGTTTTGCTCTATATATTGATTTCCATGTCGTTTGAGTGATGTTGGTCTCTTACATGAAGCGATTTCCGCGTCTTAATCTACACGAAGGTGTTCAATAGGGGTTTGGAGCTAATCCCAAGCTTCTTTTATGACTTACATTGCTCGTGCCAACATTTATTTTACATAGTGGCTACCACATTGTTTTTCTTACATAATTCATCTCAACGGTATCAAAATTCTCGGCGTAAATTTGGGTCATTTAGCTGTGTATAGCTAGTAATGTTTTGATGGAGATATTCCATATCGACTGGAGCAATGCACATAAAAAATGTATATCATCTCACGCTGATTTTTGACAATCTAAATTTGTTCTCGTTGTCATCAAGCGCGTTCAGACAACGATGCGTTCGTCATAGTTATTTAGTAGTTCTTTCGTCGGGTTCTTAAGTATATAAATACACCGGTTGACTAGGTTTAATCTGCGTAAAGCGGTCTTCACTAAGCATGGTCATTTTTTATTACTCTGCTGATGCCGAACTGTTATGGTGGCGAACTGCCATGACGACGAGAAGACTACTATAAAAATAAAGCGTAGATCTTGGTCGTGATAGGTGGAAATACCGTTTTGAATGGGGTTGCGGCGGAAACTCGTTGACACATATTTTTTCGATGGTGTTTTTTGCTCCGGAAACGAAATTTTTAACTCTATTGGAAAGTCACAAGTACTGCTCTGGCCTTGACGACAGCATTTATCACAACCATTCAGAGCGTTTGCATTTAGGGGCAGGGTTCGTGCTCAAAGTTATGGAAAAACGAGCATGGAATAACATGGTAAAGGGAGATACAATTGGTGCTGTCGGGGGTGTAGGAGCGAAATATAGTTTGTAGCTTTTCCATGACAATTTATAAGTAAACTTCCCTCATGAGCAACAAACGACAAGCTTCGAAGACGTTTTTTGTTACGGGGCACGCACTTACCATATGACTGGTAAGACCTCGCGTAAACGGAACACAATGCTGCGTGTTTTTGACGTCACATACATGTGGCGTTGGGAAGCTCGAGGAAGTAGAGACAATTAGAAAGATCTGTCTGAGAGAAAGAGTAGAACTTAATTTGATTTAGCTATGTTCCTTCTTTCGCCATTTTTGTCTTTATACAACTTTATGAAATTACAATCTCCTATGTGGGTTTCTTGATCACCACCCATTACGCGCGCCCAGCAGCGATTAATAGGTCATTTAATTGATTTACCGTGTACATCAACCAAGAAATGGAGCACTCAAGAATATTAACGTCGAGATTAATATTCTGCCAGCAATTTCTCTTTTCTGGTAATGAATTAAATATTTTCTGAAATGATAATATGCATAAAAATTACATTCGTATCTATTATATGTAATGGGCTCACCCCGTTACAATTCGCTCGCTCCTCTTTATGGACCACCTGATTAATTTATTCGGCTCTCGCACATGCATGCGTCATCGCCAGTAACTAGCCGTTTTGTTACTTCTTCGTCTCAAAGCTCTGATGCATTTTTATGGGCTGATAACAAATCGGCTATAGGCTCTAGTTAGTATCACGCATATTCATTTCAATCGGGATTATCTCAGAAAGAGATTAATTTGTTGACGCTTCTGTTGATATGTGTTCAGTGTATCATGACGCAGGATATGACATTATGACTGTTTTTTAATATTCAGAGGGAATACAGACTCATTGAAACATTAAATTTGATATTTATAGCGTCAACTAAATTTTGGTGACAAGTGCAACCTTTTTAATATGTGAGGGTCTTGTGAAGGGGTGAGCTAATTAAATGATATTGAAAAATATAAAATGGTCGATGTGAATGTCACCCTGACGAGAACATATATAATAAAAACGAAGGCGAAATCCAGTCACTTCTGCTATTTAGTTTTTATTTGGTATTTGATTAATTAGCCAGGAGTAAAAAAAATAGAAGCACGCAGAATCGGTCGGTCGAAATATTAATTCCTATTGTTGTTGTATTTTTAACGTATATATATGATTGATATTCTATTTAGTAGGTATTTTACGACTTTACTAATGTGATCGACGTTTTTATTGTTCGATCCAAATAATTATGTACGTACTTACGATTTTATTTTGACGCGTCTTACCTTTCCGGATAACAGGATTGTTAAGTTACACTGTTTACGTATGAGAGATATATTGTCTAACTTCAGAAATATATTGGAAGAAGATCGGGGTTTCCAGCGCCGAGTCAGATTTGGTCCGACACTTGCGACCGCGACGTCGGACAGAAGGTGCGGTAACTGACGATATTTCGATAAACTACGAAATAGATGTTTAGTGATATGTGTATGCAGCTCAGCATTAGGCTCTATGGATGAATGTGTTTCCCGTGCAATTAATATGATGCTGAGGATCTGCCTTTTTAGACAAGAGCGTTAGCCAAATAGTGAATGCACTGGGAGACAAGAGCGCTTTGCAATCCATTTGCTGTGATAATAGGCTGAAGAGAGATTGTGGTGGTGACTGCATTCAATAAATCTGACTAGATATGTATATATCGTGTGCAAGCACGACAATGCATAAGTACTCGATACCATATATCGATTGTACTGACTGCACTTTTGGATGTGGTGATCTAATGAGCGTTAATAAATGTGAAGGGTGAATTACGTTACTTTAACCAACTAGTTGCTTTCATCAAGCAAAGTTGGGCCAATAGGAACTATAGGAAGATCAGATGGATGTATTTATTTGGTAGGCAATACAACATGCAACGGGCAAACAAAATCTTGTAAATTCGAATTTTAAGCTCGTAAGTACTACCACAACCACCAACAGCGATTAGACATACATCAAGAAGTGCTTTATTACTGTACTAAAAGGTAAACCAGCGCAGACATATTTCACCTGGTATTCAATATCGAGAAGGGCATAAAATTACGAGAAAGTATAGCCTGCGTCTACTGATCACTTTATTAACAACAAATTGGCCAATTACCCACATTAGAAAGATTGTATCGGCAAATAATGGAACGGGGCACTGGTAGCTACAATATGACTTCATCGCAAGTAGACCCTCACAGATAAGCGTGTGAGCTATTCCCTACAACACAACGGAAATGTACGCAAAAAAGCAGTTAAATAGAACGACAACGTAAACTGATAAAAATTGGTATTATATGTATCAAGTACCCTATCAATCAGTTCAACTTTTCTAAGGTATAATGCAATCATATACGTTGACGTTCTCTTACCACCCATTTCCCACGTCAAACAGCAATTGATAAAATGACCCATATCAACCAATAAGTAGACACTTTAGTCGCTACATATATATCACTGTCGATAATGTGTTGCTTCAAAAATAATCAGCACAATATTTTTGCCATTTCTTCTAAATGAAAATATCATCGATCAAAACAACCCATTGCAAAGACGGTCGCGCTTATGGAGCGATAGCAATGAACAGGTCGTCCTCGCACGTTTCAACGATATTAAAGCGAAATCCAACAGACATCGAACGATGATTAGCAAGATAGAAAGAATCATCAACAGATTTGTGGTGATCAGAGTAATTACAAGGTCGATTATGCAGTGACTCGCATGTGCCGAAACAACTGATTTCCTGCAAAGCGGTTGCTGCCTTCAATGTTGAGAAGTAAAAAATCCACTAAATGACCATTATATTTTGAGGGTCTACCTGTATAAAGCGGAAACTTACGGTCTGGTATAGATGTAGATGACTTTACAAAACATCATTGTTTCTGCGCCGGCAACATCGCAGATATCGTGTGCACATCTGATCGAAAAATATTTGTACGCATTTCTATATATATCATGAGCTGCTTTAATTTCCATAGTGTAGGAAATGATTTTATGTATTTGTAGTAATCAGCCTTTCGATCCATCGTGTCCTCTTTTCACTATTATCTCTCATTTGGCGCATTACCGATCTTCATCTAGAAAGATGCTTGTCAGCAAGTTTAGTCCCAAGCGCTTGATCTCCATAAGCAACGTCTTCTCTACATTACTACGGCAGGTAGTCACCCTAGATGTGAGGTAGTAAGTTGACGTAACAATTTTGATCCCAGGCTTGTTAAGCCATCTGCAAGCGACAACACTTCTATAGCTCTTAAATCGATGTAATACGCTTCGTGAACGTATGCTCAATCGTAGATTTGTGTAAATGAGATTCGACTCGGATTCACATCGAGAAAAGTCTACACAGTATCATAAGTCGTTTGCAGCAAATTGGAAAACTAATGCCTTATAATGATCGACTCCAGATGGTCACCGAGAACGTCGTGGCCACTGTCGCTACGTCGATATGTACTACCTCAAAGCGCAGTCAAGAGATATCTTCCACGAAAACGTTTGCTACACTCGCAAGTGAGTCGTCTCGTACTACACCGAAGAAGGCCAAAACGTTATCTAGCGCCACTGTAGATAAGAAAAGCCCCTCGGGAGCGCTCTTTCCCCTCTGAAGGCGAAACAGATCAAACGGGCGTGACTACAGACTGCAGTACGATGTCCACGGAACCGCAGCAGCGCATTGACGCGTTTCCACGCTTCCAAAAGTCTCGAGACGCTCCCGAGACGCAAATTTGTCGTATAGAAAAAAGTGAATGATCTTCGAGCAGTCCTTGAGGAGGACGACAGGGTTCATCTACGTCCATATGCAGATTAGGAAGATCCGGCAATATATGTCTCAGTGCGGCGAAGATCTGCAACGACGAGCTTCAGATACTGAAGGTCTTTTTACCGCAGTACGAGCACCGAGTTTGAACCTGTGTAGTCAAAAAGGAATTCGCGAGCACCGCTGTTTTGTGCAAGACAAAGCCGCTAAGTGTGCGTGATGAAATTGTCGTGGGAAGTAACGAGTCGAAATGGATCAACAACGGGTCTGTTACGGGGTTACACAATAAGTGTGTGTGTAACGTGTTACATAGTATGTGTGGTACAAATAGGAAGGGGTCCCATTAGAAATGATATTCGAACACCATATCAATTGGCAGGGGATGACGTGTGTCAGCCACCGAGCTAAGAAATCTTTTAGGAGGTATTAATTCGAACAGCAGTGAATAGATTAAGTACGTTGTTCGGAGGTGTTCTTTTACATGAATATAAAAAAGTCCAGTTCCCATTTTGATCACATGAGACACGTGCCGTACGAGGCGTCTTTGATCGGTAAGACATAGCAACGCCTGTAAAGGTAGATACTCTTAAGTTCTCTGTGCTGCGATTTTCTTGAATCGTTTTGTCCCCTGGAATAGGCACCGTAAGCTCTCTGAGCTCGTCGACCCTCTGATTCGGGTTCTCTGAACCAAGGTGCTCGTTGAGCGTATAATCTTCCTCTGACTAAAGGAGCTGTGTAGCTCCGCTACACTTGGTAGCACTCGTAGTCAATGTAAGCTTGAGTCAATATGGCTGACTCTCTGTGAGGATGGGGGCAGTCCACACCTCTCACTGAGGCTCAAAAATTCGCGCTTGGTAAGCTGAACGCGGCCAAATGCCCTGGTTATGTGTAGTTTAAAGCTGCACAAGGTCCTGATTTGCTAAATGCATACTAAACCTTCATACAGTGTAAAACGACCGTAGTAGAGCAGGTTCAAATCTAAGTAGCGTCTATGGTAAAGTCAATAATTAAATGATGGGACGTGAAATTGGTGACCACCCAGTTAAGGTGTCACTTACTGGTGTTAAATGAGACCATGGGACCTGGCAATCTAATAAGAGATGGGAGGTGATCCCAACGGAGAAAGACGATCTGATCCAACTGTTGTCAGATTGATGGGTATGGAACGATCTGAAACGGGGCGCGGAAAGGGATTATTTCCACGCTACAATCTGGGACAAGGAATGATTTCAACAGTGCGATCTGAGACAAGGGACTGGATTGCATCAAACGACCGATCTGAAGCAGAATTATTCTGGGAAAGGTGCATCGGGGACCAGGCGATGTGAGGTGACTCTGTTACAAGGGTGCCGAAATCCATCAGATCGGTGACACTCGTTACCGGTCTCCCGTAGGGAGTACTGATTTAGGTTATTTATGGACCGAACTGGAAGCATGGGTGTTTGTGGGAGCCCGTGGGACCGTTGTAAGAACTACGGATGGTCCCATTGAGCAGAAAAAACCCGTGAGGATGGTATCGGAGTACGCTCAATCGACGGAAGAACATATATGGCCGGATTGTACTGTCTCGGTTCTCAACAATCTCAAATTGGACCTCAGACCGGTCATGTTCCCTGCTGAATATGGATATATCGGTAACGAGATGTTGAATCGTGATAAACATGCTTGATGAAGGCCCATCGGTGATGTCCCAAAAGTTCAGATCGAAAGAGCCGGTGGAAGATGGTTGAATTGACGTCGTATAATGGATTTAGACACATTCGGCATTTGGATACTATTTTGGACTTTTCGGTACCAAAATTGGGTATTTGGTACCGTGTTTGGAATTCGGTCCATTTTGGGTGCCTAGGTACGATATTGGGAGTATTGGCGCTATCTTTGGAGTACAGGTCACAAAATTTCGACACGTGTTCAAGGGGGCGGTCAAGCTTTAAGGTGATATCGAATTGGAGAGTGACCTATAGTTGGGAATAGGCTTAACGATAGGTTGGCTAATAATTTGGTTAGTTAATAAACAGATTTGAACTCTACTTCTTCTACTCACGACGCACGTTCTCCTCCCCTCTTCTCCGGGCAAGATTGATTTGGCTTCCCCGGTGGGTCAAGGTACGCTTGTTTCAGGGACACAGAAGACCGATATTGGATTGTTGGCCAAGATCGAGAAGAGCGATCTCGGGATATCTGGCCCGGATCAATCAAGTACTCACATTCAACTCAACTGCTATGGTAGCAGCAAGCAAGAACAAAGGAAAATGAATTTAATTAGAAGATCTCAAGGCGGATCAAGTGGTCAGAAGATCCGGACAAGGAGTTCAAGACAATACCGAGCAAGACCGATACGGTCTACCGGACAGATCGGCACGTTTCATTATGGCGAAACAAGACACCGATCTGCCCAAATTGCGCACTTCCATCAAGACCGGCCGATCCCAAGACCAGATCGGACCGATCCCAAGACAAGATCGACGCAGGAATACTATATGCTGGGTGAAGATTTCCACACAGCAAAGACCCTGACCCCGAGAATAGATCGAGATCGGTGTGATTCAAGATCGAGATCGCGACGCTTCCAGATAGAAATCGCCGCGCCTCAAGATGAAGATCGCAGAACCCCGTTCGTGGTGTGAAGATTTCTGCACCGGAAGCGAACTCTCAACCCAACCTCTCAGCGGGATCGACATCTCCCAAGGCCGTTACGAAGAGCTCAAGCCAGCCCAACTGACGGGTACACAAGGTGAGCACAACGCTATTCAACAAGGCAGGGATCGGAGTACCCCCTCCGTGATTCGGCAAGTCTGGGCAAGTGAAAGATCGACCCTCGCACAAGCGATTTTATGAGATCGACTTCGCCACACGTCTATCATGCCGACACACTACGTGCAATGCCAGATCAAGAGGCTAAGCCTCGTTTCCTATGGGTAGACGTCAAACATAACCTTGGAAACGAGGGGGACAATCTTACTTTCTAGATCCCTAAAAATGAGATGGCAATGAGTTCTGGCCTTATCTCACTTGAGCACCAGCAAGTCTCGTTGGCCATCTCTAAGCTCGATGAAAGAGTTAGAGAGTGAGCTCGGACGTGTGATACGTCTGTCGACTTCGCGTTTATCATACGGCAATCGCCTAACTTAGAACTTTTGCGAGTTTCTCGCCGCCCAATCAGGATTATCGCTTGAGCTCACGCTTCTTATCTACCCGATAGAGATAGAATTATTTAACAGACTATGTTCAAGAGATAAGAACTCTAATGGCTGCTATGCAGTCGACGCTCTCCTTGAGACAGTCTATGTGACTATCATCATAAAAGTTCTTCGTAATGGCGTTGCCAGAACCGAGGTGTTTCGGGTCCATCCGTCTACTTTCGAGGAGGCTGTTAGCATCGCTCAAAATGCTGAGCACACTTTCAAGTCGGCCAGACTTAGTTGGAATGGGTATAACCCAAGCTTTTTGAGGGCAGCCTCGACAAACACCTCGGCTCATGGTAAGCCTAAGCCGATGGATCTGAGCTATGCTGAAGACGAAGGTAAAGCTGAGCTTTAGGATGCGTAGCAACAACAGGAAAAGAGACGCTGGTACATGTGCGGGAGCACAAAACACTTGCGCCCCACTTGTCCTTAGCAGAATCAGCACCCGAATCCTATGAGTCTAAACTTCTGCTTCAACCAGATATTTGTTATGGCAGGGAGAAATGTTGACACACAGTAGGCGCGGTACGCCTTAGTGGGGAAGAACTAAATTCTGTCACTTCTCTACGAGGTAGAGTGAAGCAGGTATATACTATAAGAACTCTTTGATATCCAGCACAGAGCGGGGATACAAGCCTGGTTTGTTAGTCGCTGAGGCGACAGTGAAAGGCTATGAGACGCATTGGTCGATCCTAACCGATTCTGGAACATCATGAAATTATGCTCGACGTTGTTCCCTTGAGGGGGTCAGCGATACGCTGAAGGACTCATAGCGCATAACGGTGATTCGATCACCGTTCGTTTGGCTGCTGGTAGACGCGTGACGGTGCCTAAAGTTCCGTTGAACTTAGGTGTGAAGAATTTGGACCTTGACAGCATTGAATGATGCCTTGTCCTTGATATGGATTCGAGATATGATCTCATCCTAGGAATGACCTTTCTAATACGCCATGCGCCATGTATTGTTTGGAGGCCTACGATCTAAAGTGCAACGTGCACTGATTATAATAAAGTTTTGGAAAGTCATCAACATGTCTTCGCTAGGGAACAAAAGCACTATTAGTTCAAGTCATTGTTGGAGCGTGTCGACGTGCTAGACATTGGTATGTCCGATTTAATTAACTCTAATGTATAATGACATCAATATTGAGCAGAGCTCTTTCACCGTAGGTGAAAAGAGTTGAACTATATTGGGTGATACTCGATTTATTAGTGAGTAACTGCATGCTGCAAGCATGATTGGCCGAGGGCCTAGTCATCCAGAATGTAATTCCTCTGACGTGAGTGAAGTGGCACGTGCAATTCCACCGAGAGAGGGCGGTCCCGATGGCACCTCACTGAATGTCGGTATTGACATTGTTGGAGAAAAGCCGAAGCATTCAGGGCGAGGCCCACATAATGCATCTGAAGTGGTACGTGTAAATTCACTATGTGAAGAGTTCGAGTTACGAACTCTTCACCAGGTGTCGTTTAAGACATGGGCTCTCGTACAGAGCGTGTTATGGTAGTTAGCGACCACAAGAGCCTCATTGGACAGGACTTTGGAAGGCTTGAAATTGCTTTATGGAAACCAATGCAGGGGTGTGGGGGCACTGTGCATCGCCTAACTTCCGGGATGTTACGAAGTGATAATAGTAATAATACACTATTTACACTTGTCAATGGAGTTACTGGCCATGTTGATGGCAAAATTAGTCTAGAGATTCTTCCTTCATTGTATGCCCTATTTACACTATATGAATTGTGTGATGGATAATTCAGCCAAGCCTTGTAGGCAGGAGAGTTATCCGATTTCATGTTCATTCGACCCGACGTTGAGTTTAACTCATCTTCGTTATTGGACGTGTCCGTCCTTGAGAACACAAAGGCGGCATTGGATGCCTTTAGTGGATCTTCGATACTTGAGGACCCTCCTGATCCTTTTTACCCTTTGGTAAAGGTCTTTAGGACGTGGTGTGTCACAACCCACAGTCCGTCTTACCTCCCGATAGAGGTGTACCTCATGAAATGGACTTGGTTCCTGGAACTAAATACTGCGTAACACAGCAGTGGCCTTTACTAAATAAAAATTACGACGTCATTGACGACTTCTTTCGTGCAAAGCACGCGGCAGGAATGTTACGTGAGAGCAAATCTCCTCCATTCCACGTGCACATTTTGTGTTCGATAGCCCAATGGAATGTGGCGCATTGTTCATGCTTACAATAAGCTCAATGCTGCCACGATCCCGGTTTAGACACCAATCCCTCGTAAAGATGTTCCTCAGAACAATATGGTGGGATGTACAATGTACAGTGCGCTCGACTTATTCGATAGTTATTACCAGCTGCTCATGCGAGAAAGCGATTTCGCTAACAGCGGTTAGTACCCCGAGCGGTATGCTCTGGGACTGGCTAGTTATGCCACAGGGCTTGTCAAACGTCCCAGCTATGTTCAATCGTCTTGTGACGCAACTGTTTCGGCCTCACCGAGGTTATGCACAGACCTACTTTGATGACATCTTTTTCCATATGGGCTTTGAACTGCCGGTCTGATATGGATAATCACATCGACCATTTACGAGCAGTGCTCGATTGCATGCGCACAAACAAGTTGTATGCCAACGCGTCTAAGTGCATCTTTGGTGCAGAAGAGAATTTCTTTTTAGGGTGCTTCATTGGGAAGCGTGGTCTTAGAGCGGTTACCGCTAAGATAAAAGCCATAGTCGATTGGCCGGTTCTGAAGAACCAAAAGGATTTACGAAAGTGGGTTCTTCTTGCCTATTACTTACACAAGTACCGTGCGAATCATGCAGATATGGATTAACCATTATCCAATCTTCTCAAAAAGGATGTGGAATGGTGCTGGGCTAGCACTGAGCATGATCCTTTTTTAAGCAGTAAAGGAGAGTCTCCTTCATGCGCCAATCTTGGCTTTGCCTGATCTTGATCGATATTTCAGTGTCGTCTGTGACGCATCTGAATTTGGAATAGACAGCGCTCTGTTACAGACAGATTCTGATGGACGGGAACGCGTAATTGCGTTTGAGTCCAGGCTGTTGAAAGCAGCTGAAAAGAACTATCCAGTTCATGGCAAAGAGCTACTTGCAAAGAAGTATGCTCTCGTCAAATTCAGAGTTCATCTGCTTGGCTCTAAGCCTTTTGTTATCTTAACAGATCATGCGTCATTACGCACTGCGACCCAGTCGCCACATCTCTCTCAGCAAATGACCCGTTGGCTCTCATTCTTTGCCGAATACAACTTCGAGGTAAAGTATAAGCCGGGCAATCAGAATGCTTTGGCTAATGCGTTGTCACGCAGGCCCGGCTATGAGCTTGCTCATGTTACGACTCTGTCGTCGTCGGTCACTGACCTATTCCGAACGGCATATGCCAAGTATGAACATTGTGTAAATCTGCTACGTGCTCTAGGGAGCGAGGACTTTAAGGACTCGGACATAGAATTGTCGGCACGGTTACGTGCGAGGTTTCATTGATATTCCATCGATCAGGGCTTGTTGTGCTATAGCACGAATGTGGAGGATACCCCTCGCATCGTTATCCCTCGTGATAAGGAGTTGAAGTATCGGGTCCTCTATGAGGCACATGATACTGCGTTGAGCAGTCATCTCGGTCGTGAGAAGTCATATAGCTCAGTTAGCCATTGCAATTGATGTCTTTAACTTTAGAAACGGGTGAGTACATATGTGCGTACGTGTGAAACGTGTCAACGGGTGAAATCCTCAGCTCATGCGGATGCACCGCTAGCCATTCAACGTATACGCTTGAGTTTATTGGAGTCCGTTATCGTGGCCTATGTTCGGTTTGCAGGAACATGCGCATGGCTGAAGGAGCATTGTGGTCTTTGTTGACCGTTTGAGAAAGATGGCGCACTTAGCGGCTGTGCCGGATTTCATCAACGGTGAGCTTATAGCCACGCTGTCTATTATTAATAGGGTGTTTTGACGACACGGTTTGCATGTGGCAACTGTCTCAGACCGAGACACCCCCATTCTCTGGGAAGTTTCGGAAGTTTATCTTCAAGGTGCTCGGCACACGATCGAACATGTTCACAGCGGATGATCCGCATACTGATGGTCAAATCGAGCGTGTGATTTGCATCATCGGTGGTATCTTGCGCAGTGTTTGCGCTGAAACGCCTAAGCGCTGGAGTTCGATGATTCCTGTCGTTGAGTTTGCGTTGAATAACGCCGTGCATGCCTCCACCGGCTACACACCGTTTTATGTGAATGGGCTCACACACCCTCGCGTTCCGTTAACGCTACCACTGCGTGGATCAGGGCTTGGTGTGGAAGGAGTTGCCGATAGGCTTGCCAATTGCAAATCTGATACTTTTAACAAAGAAGTAAGAAAGTTTCTCGCAACGCGATTGAATTTTTTACGAAATGTGCGTGACGCACTTGCTGATAGCCAAGACAAGCAAAAGGAACAAGATGATGCTAAAGGCAGAGATTTTTTTGAACGTTATAAGGTCGGAGACCAAGTTCTACTCAATGCTAAGACTTACCTACAAATGTATTGGATGCTGTATTCGAGACAAAGTTGCGTCCGCGCATCATTGGGCCATTCACGGTCGTCACCAAGAAAGGACTTACGTATACGCTCAATCTTCCGCTCAAACTGCACACACACCCTGTCTTCTACGCTGGCTTGTTAAAGCCGTATCATGATCCATCCCACGTAAACATGGAGGCGCTTGCGCCGCGTAAGTTGGCCTTGCCATCGGTTGCTGAATCCGAGTCAGGAAGTCCTCCATACGGGCTTGGCCCAGCTCGAATGCCTGGACACGGGTATGGCCTAAATTCAATGCCTGGATACGGGCTTGGCCCAACTCCTTAGCTTGGACACGGGGTTGTCCCAACTTCAACGCCAAAACACGAGCTTGCATCACGTCGAGCGCACTCTGGGTCTTACTTAAAAATCTCACGGAGACCACTCGTTTCAAGGAACACCTTCTCATGCTCCTCCTTCGGTACACCGACCACCTCCGACGTTGCTTAATGAATAAGGGAACCATCATTTCCGTGTGGAGAAACTCCTGAAACGACGTCGTCGTCATGGCCAATACCAGTATCTGGTGAAGGGAATAAGTTACCCGGAGTCGGAGAACTTGTGGGAGTATGAGATAGCCCATCGGCAGGATTGCCCATACTCGGTGGATGTTTTTGAGCATCGTGCCCAGGGTCATTCTGTGACCACAAATACTTCTTCATAATAGTGGTGGAAGGTAGCGGGTTGATCTGCTCCATTAGGTCGGAACCCGCGCCTACTAGCGTATCAGAATCACAGCGCGTTCGATTACGCAGTTGGTCTCTGGCCTTGATCTTGGCGTATTCGTACCGGAGTCTTCGATCCAAACGAACACCAATTACATCGGCACTTGCTCTTAGAGCTGTCATGCTGCTGAGGTGTCACTTTCGGTACTTTTAGCGAATGAATTGTTTGTCCTCCTCTTCAGACAACTAAACGGCGAACAACTAAATAGGCAAGCTATTCATCGGTAAAACCGGAATACTACGAGCTAGGCTCTCAAGGTGGGCCTTATACTGACCTTGTGTGGTCAAAAATGGTTCGAGGTATCTCTCATGCAGAACGTGGCTGAAGGCGATGTCTTCTGGCGACGTAGCCTCTGGTGCAATGGCTCATTTCGAAAGGCTCCCGTTTGACGGAGACGTTTTTCCACGACAGGTGCTAAGAACATTTAACCGCTCCAGTTTTTGAATGAGCTTCTTGGTCTAGGCGCGACAAAGGGCATTCTCCTCACACTGAAGAATGAACTCTTGTTGCTCGTCGAGGGGGTTGGTGATGATGTATTCAACGAAATCTGTTGCATGATGATTAGCCATCGGCGCCGTGGTTTCACCACGTTTAACGAACAAAATTGGTTCTTTGAGAGATCCAACCTCCGGCACGAGGGGATTGGACATTGTCTATTCATCTCCAAGAACAGTATCGCTATCAAAGTCCACATCCATATCGAACGGGGGCGAAACGAAAGAGTCCGAAACTCGTTAGGTGGCGATGCCATGGTATTTGAGTTTTGGCCAAGCGTGAAATTAAAGAAAACACACACCGATCACTTAAAAAAACAATTCAATTGATGTTTCGTGGAAACGTTAGTCTGGTGGGAGAGAAGGTTACGGGGTTACACAATAAGTGTGTGTGTAACGTGTTACATAGTATGTGTGGTACAAATAGGAAGGGGTCCCATTAGAAATGATATTCGAACACCATATCAATTGGCAGGGGATGACGTGTGTCATCCACCGAGCTAAGAAATCTTTTAGGAGGTATTAATTCGAACAGCAGTGAATAGATTAAGTACGTTGTTCGGAGGTGTTCTTTTACATGAATATAAAAAAGTCCAGTTCCCATTTTGATCACATGAGACACGTGCCGTACGAGGCGTCTTTGATCGGTAAGACATAGCAACGCCTGTAAAGGTAGATACTCTTAAGTTCTCTGTGCTGCGATTTTCTTGAATCGTTTGGTCCCCTGGAACAGGCACCGTAAGCTCTCTGAGCTCGTCGACTCGCTGAGTCAAGTTCTCTGAACCAAGGTGCTCGTTGAGCGTTTAATCTTCCTCTGACTAAAGGAGTTGTGTAGCTTCGCAATAGAATCTGTGATTAGCGAGACAAAATAAGAAGGACCATTCCAAGCATTGGAATTTCACAAGTTTTGGCTGGTCCACATCTACGTACCGAATGCAGGAGGCAAATTATAAAGACTGAGCTACCGAGCCAGTAAGTGCGATAATTCCATGCTACGTGAGATGGAGGAAATGGAGAAAACCAAGCTAGTGATATGAATCGGAGACCTGAACGTCGCGCATCACGAGATCGACATCAACAATCCGAAGGGGAACCGCAAAATCGCTGGATTTACGGACGAAAAGCGACAAAGTTTCACTGAGATTCTGGACTGAAGATTCATCGATACTTTCCGCCACTTGCATCCAGAAAAAGTGAAGCATTCGTACTTTGGCTACCGGCAAAACATGCACGCAAAGAACAAAGGCTGGTGGCTCGACTACTTCTTCGTGCGAATGCTTGATGCCAATTGTAGTAAGTCTGATTATAAAATTCCGTTTGTGTAGGTGCGTTTTTTCGACTAACTAGTATTTACATGATCTCGTCGACTGCAGCGACCGTATTACATCCGACACCACGTTGTTGGCAGTGACCACTTGCCTATCGGACTAGAGCTTGGCGATCTCCTGTGACACACTTTTTTTGACGGCGAGTGTAAACAAGGAACACGTCAAGCAAATCGCGACAAGCCCGTCACATAACTTTGCGCGGTATACGTATTCGTAACAATCATGTCTTGGTCATCCGTCCATAAAATACCGTGACAATAGTAGTGACTGGTCAATGTCGTCAATTAAACAGGGTCTTCTTCCATTTTGATGTATGGTTAATTCATTTATTATTCTAATTTCTGGAGCATAGAGCCGTGCGAGACTTTTGGACAGAGTGAGCAAGTGGGAATTAGAATTAAAAGCTTGGAAAATTGCAGTTTGTTCACTTCTGTCGTACCTTAAATGTCGTACCGATGCTTCTAATTGATGTTTGTTTCAATCGCGTGAAACAAATTGCTCGAGGTCATGTTGATGTAACTCATTCTTAGCAATGAAAGAATCAAAAGCAACAGTTGCGGATCAAGTTTTGTGTGATATAGAAGCGCTTCGGTGGTACGAAGACGTAAACGCATGATCACGGAATTGGTTTTTGCCCGATAGAACGCCTGATCTTCATGACCCATTCCACATCGCATACCACCGCTGCCATCGGTGGTTGGGTATTGATTGGGGCTAGACTACCACCATTGACTACGCGTGAGCACTAATAAGCCATTGTCCAAGATGTAGCTCTACATCGATTACAATCATAATGTTATCATTCCATCAATGTTTCGAATACCTTCACAGTTGGTAAAGCTATTATTTGAAAACGCAGGGTAGCAGCCAAAGTTACAATTGACATGGTTGATTTCATAATATCGGTAATCTACAACATGGACACAGTCATCGATGCAAGCTGGTAAAGCTTTTCTAGTCATGACTGATCGGATATGTCATGGGGGCTTAAGTTATCTACGTCCGCTTCATTTTATCAATGCAGCTTCAATTTATGACGGTAAAGCATGTCGCAAGCAGCACGACAAGCAAAAAGGTGGCGATAACGGCAAAAAAGTGTACAAGCTGAATAGGCGTCGCTGGAGTATGGGGACGATGGCAGTGGGCAAGAATCCAATCGCATGTGGCTAAAGAATTGGGTCAATAGACGAAGTGTTGATAATAGCTATGGCACATACACAATACAAAATGCCGGATACGACGCAATGACATGTCGATTATTGTCGAAGTTGCCACTACGCTGTTGAGCGACAGTACATACGTACACTCTCCACTGGGGCAATCCAAGCACCCGGAATGAATCCTTGGTCTTCTGTCAATGATAAATTGACGATATGTAAAAGCATCATAGATACCAAAAACAAGCAGTGAATTGGCACAGTGAGGCATCTCTGTCAACACCAGAACAAAAACGAAAGTGTAATACGGTTGGTTAAATATATTGCAATATATTCACACATATTTTTAGATTGACCGATAATCTGTTTTGGCTTTGTGCAACGCTGTTGTGCAACTACAATAATAACGATCATGCTAAACATACAGGACAAGATCATGTAATAGTGCACGAAACGAGGCACGAAATATAATTCGCGCCGGATAATCAGTGCATCAAATAATTACCAACGATGCGATCAAACGTAAAATGCGCGGAATGCTAAATATAGATAAGAATGCACAATATATCTATAATTAGCACTCAAAAACACGCACGCTATGAGATCATTGTGAAGAGTTTTTTAAATGATATTCACATAAGTGTCGGCGCAACTCAAATAAGTTAGACATCCCAGGCTGTTACAGGGAATCGAGTCGTCCTTTTTTCAGCGATAACCTAGTTTTGAACCATAAGGGTTCGTGGCTCTTACGTACCTTTGACATAGGATAATAAGCTCTACGACGCGGCCATAAACGGGTGGTGAGTTAGGGCATTGATCCTGACAATGCTGAAACTGGAGCACAATAATGAAGTGAATCGTAATTCTCTGTTATTTCTGGTTTAGTGTGTACATTGTATCTTGAGTCATTTACTCTACATCGTTTCCAGCTTCATGTATACGCCATTTTGTACTACGATGTGTTCATTTGTGTGGTTGTAACGATGCTACTAAGGTGGCCGATAACCTGAACTTCACGTCAAAGCAGTTAGACGTAAATAAAATTGACAGAATCGACATGGTCCTACAACCGCATGATCGACAACAGTCGTGCAACGCTCAAAATATTAAAAGACGACTATTGACAGACACGAGCCTTCGAATTAATTGTTAAGGGAGCGAATGACGACAGTATGCGTGAATGTCCACATTTCGTCCCTGGTATGTGTATGTTCGGTCGGAAAGTACAAATGAAAGCCGCACTTTACATTATCATCAAATATGATTAGCTTTGGTGAGATAGACGACAGCCTGTGAAAATGTAACAGCAGCTATTAAATTTGCTGACAGCATACGCAATATTTTAGATGAGGCAACTACATCCGGTACATGCTACCACTCCATCCAAGGCTTGGTTTAGAAAGGTATTCGATTTCAGTATACGAATCACGTGAAGAAGCATTCCAGAATACGCATTCTTCGTTAAAAATTACTGACCAAAACAGCAAACCACGAATGTCTGTAAATCGGTACATAACTATGATCAAAGTGAGAGCAGATGCACTGGCACGTCGAACCATGAGGCTGCAATGCACAATATGCCCTCCCGAAGTACCCGTAAATATCTTATGGTGAGAACTATTGCATTGCACACATATCGGCTCATCTCCATACCGGGGCGACCATGAAACATAGACCAGATGCATCATCGTGGAAACCGGTCACAAACGTGCATTTGTACCCACGATCCTGTTTTGGTAGTTCAAAGACAATGCCCAATAGAGAGTACTGTCAGCATTTGGTCAATTTGACAGAGGCTACATGGCCTTCAAAGTAAAAGACTTGGCATGTCGTGTCGACACACCATGTTATCAAACACGAGATAGTGCACATATATATAACTGCAGTGTATTCGTCTTGTGTCGGTTAAAAGTACGAAAATAATTGTCACATGTGTGTGCAATGCGCACTGACTGGTGCTTCGTGTCACACGCAAACGCTATCAGAACTCTATCAATATTGGTCGGTGCAATAGTACAAGTACTGCTATGAACATAGCGATTGTTGATGTTTCATCGCGAGCCGATAAGAAGCGATGATACGCCGGCAATAATCGATGTCCGTGGGATCCATTTGACCTATGTCAATGTGACACATTGAAATACGAGGTTGCTTTTCTACATTTTCGAGCATAGTTGACCACGATACGCATGTAGCCATTCATGCGAAAGTAAGAAGTACCATTTGAGTCGTTCCGTCGCATCCAGATCAGGCATCATAACCGCGTCATATACAGCGTCTATCCGTGCACTTGGTATATATGACGTAATCATTAACGCGCGGGAATACGCCACCTCGCCAATGGCAATGAGTTGTTACTATTTGCCGGTGAATTGACAGATGATTCGTATGGCAATTGAATGAATTGCTTTCTAATTGGTAAAATCCAAGTGATTATTCCAGGACACGTAGACCGCAACATACCCTTGTTTCAGCAATAAGAATTTGCGCTTTTCTCTTCGGAGCTGTATCGATCAATAAATGAGCCACCGAAGCGTACTTTGCATTGGCGCATTATTATTATTCACAAATCGATTGTATAAACTCAACCAGTAATAATTCATCGAGATTTCGATCTTTCCACTTCGTTCTTCTTTTTGGCGTATACCTCGCTCCGATACAAGAACACTTGCGTTCTTTATTCCCGGACAGCTGTGTTTTCCACACAAGTGCATGAGGAGGATGGAAGATCACCTTGCCAGTCAGGATGAAGACCTTGTGCACTGTGTCGCTACGACAAGGACCTGTCGCCTTCGTAGAGTCGTTCTTTAGCAACGCAAAACTAGTACCGCGTCGAGCGATCTTCATTGAAGGGTACACCGTGTTGTCTGTCAATTCACTCGCGAAAGGGTGTTCAGCAAGCTCCGCATAATGGACTTTTTGGTGTTGGCGTATACATTGTACGAAAGCGTGCAGGTTGAAGACCCTCACTGACCTAGAGTCTCAATAAACTTAGCAGAATGACCTTATATACACATCATGTCCACATGTAAGCTCATTATGTACGCAATATAGGTCAAAACATTGTACCGGTCCCACGAGATTTGCAGCAAATCCACCAAATGTGGCTAATGTACTCCTTAGCTGCTGTTGTACCATTATAGTATCAATGCATATCCTTCTTATGTTTCTTCGGTGCGAAAGATGTCGTGTTTAGGCACATGGATCCGAGCCGAATCATATATCACGAACATGGCAGAAATCATTTGGTCCCTGGGCATACGTCAGTTTATACGATTAGTTTCGTATCATAGTTCAGACGGATAGCATCGCCGCATCTTATGTTCACAGAAACTGAGCTAATCTAAATGCCCCTGTGGCCTGGCGCACACAAGCAGTCGCACACAAAAAATGGAGTGCTGTGTGGGTCAGTTGGATTTCACGCGTTTCCAGCAGCCAAGCGATCGACAAATCATTGATTGATAGCTTGTCGAATGATTATAAGACAGCCATCACAATGCATGCCTTTTTTACGTGTTGCCCGTCTTCAGAACAAACTAGTAAGTAGTGCTTTGTGCATCGATCAACTATCAGGGCAGATTCGCTGTCTTTGCAGGCGTCTTTGCATTCGACGACGGGCTCAGAACACTGATTTATGCTAGGTGAGTGTCAGGATAGAGCTTTGTGTTGTCTACTTCAAAAGTAATATTTGAGATGCTCAGTTTCTTGATCAGATCGTACGAGTCCGTTCCATGTCTGCAAATACTACACTTTGACCCAACCGCAGCTATATATTCACATGCTATGGCAGGTACGCGGTTTCTGTTCTTTTCAACTCTGCGTGTCTTTTATTGAATCGTTTATTGTCGATGCAGGCAGCCGAGTTAGTATTGACCTTAACAAAGATGGAACTATTAGAATGAGCAAGATGTGTCGTAATTTAATGCATAATTTTGTAAGTTTATCAATTATTGGATGGTAACATAGCGACCAGCCTAAATCCAATGCTAGCAATGATATCGCAATCTATCGTTGTATTAGCGCTTTCAGCGCGATTACAAAGCACATCTGTGTGGGTCATGTAGCTACTTCCGGGTACATGCTCTGATCTTCTGTCGTCGCTAATACATATGCGATCGTCCACTCTCCAATCCATTCGGCCTGATAATGATTTGTCCCTTGTCAATGCGTTCTGCTTCTGCGTACCCGCCAATATCATGCCAAACGGTATATATCGAACTAATATCTTGTACGGTCGTGTGTATTTCGAAACGTTAGTAATCAATTTGCAATTACTCGCAGAACAAGCAAAAGATTATACAATTCATAACATGTGTTTGAATCGATTGTCGATCTAAGAAAATGTAAATGTACGGTTCAAAGCTCCTAGAGTCTCGACAAGTTATACCTCATGATCTATGGTATACCCTAATTGACAACTTAGCGTGTACATCCATTACAAAGGATCCATCATCGCACTGTACATCTTGTCGTGTGTGGCAAATTTACACACCACATCGTAATGCTGTGGATGCACGTTTTGCCAGATTCATCTATACAGACTGCTGCAGCTGATGTATCTTTAAACGCGCTTAAGCTCATAGAAACCAAGCGGATAAATTTTGCGCTTTATCATCAACAAGTCCGCAAAACGTTGCATCGTTGCTCATTTGGATTGAGTTCATACGAAATCGTGTGTCACGAGCTTTGATACCCCAACATGGACGCGTACTTGGCGCGACGATCGTAGAATAACCTTCAAATTGTTTTGAAAGTGCCAAGTCTAGTGGACGGTTTCTTCCTTCTCATTATATCGATCTTACATCTTCGATACTGATCCTTCTTTTTACCACCGTCCGAACCGCATCATCAGCCTTCCTTGGTGGACATTAACACGTTCCCTCAGTTTAAGTAGACTAATACCGAGAATGGGGCTATGCACTCCTACGTATAGTCTGTTTGTATCCAAGTCCATTTGAGTTTTGCATTTGCTTACGAGTCGAATACCATTGGAATGAAGGTCGAAGGTTGTTAATCTAGCGATAAGACATATATGTACGGGCCTTAGACCTCCTATTTTCCTCCTAGTTCGATGAAAAATACGATGTTTCGGTAGCGTGAGATTGCCTATGTCGAAAAAGTCCTGCTCTGTAGTTTTTGATAATCGCGTTACAATCCTCTCCTATCCAGGCTGAACAGCTGGGTATTGACTTGACATCAGCTAGACCCTTAATGAGCAAGGTGAAGTTTGTCTACCTATACATGATTACACGGTCACGATAATTACGAAAAAAAGAGGCAACAGTTGTGGTGAAAAATTGTACAAAGGGCCCACGATCTACCGCGACCGGCAATATTGGACACCTCATACTTCACATTTACGAATGCAATCGGATTCGATGACATTTCCTTGCGCTCCTAGGTCGACAAAGCGTGTTGAAAGAAAGCAGGTAGAAGGTCCGTAGAAAAATGAATATCCGTAGAAAAAAAGCCTCAAGAATTGTAACGGTAGAGGATCACCAAATTAGCAGTCGATGATGCATGCTATTGTTAATGCTCCACCTTTCCTAGTAATTGAGATTATTGACACCTTGATCTTGCTGCAAAGGGTCTTTTTCTCTCTTTCGCAAGCATGCGTTAAGTACACGTATAGTCATGTTGCATGCTGTTTACCATTATGATCGGTATACGACCTAGCTGTGAAGTCTTTTACGACGGCGAAACCATCATTTAGACAAATTGCCAGTCTGTCGAGGAAAGTCGGATGTCACTAGTCTTTGCCCGTTTCGTCAACACGTTGCACATCGACCATTTATATCCACGAATGATGTAGTTATAGTCGCTACGGGATCACTGATTGTGGTTGAAATTATCAGGGCACGTTTTGCTTTGCACTGACTCGTTCCAAACCTTCGGTATTGCCACACTTTACACACTATAAAATGCTACAGCGTAAACTTCCTACATAAACTCACTGGCACACAGTTTCGAAAGAAAGCGCATTTAGTATATCTGTAGAACTATGTCGAATATGTCAAGAGAGTTGCGCCTCGAATAGGTAAGGCTTGGTTTAACATCTACATCATCTTTTAGATCTACATCATCTTTGAATCCACTTGTGCTACCCCGTTCTGCTACATTGATGCATACTGCCTACATACGCGTTATCGATGTGCTTGCCTCGTCTGATCGATGCAAAGGTTGACCGTTATCATAGCAAATTACGGCCAAATAGTTGAAATCTACCAACAATTTAATCAAAACTTACCTTCACGCCAAAAAACTTGAACGATATGTGCAATTTTTTACACTGGTAATACACTCGCTTATATACTTGTGCAACTAGATAAGATACTTTACAATTATCGCATCTGGAGACAGATGCATCTGCTTTTCAATGGCTGCATTTGGAAGTATGTTATACCATTATTAGTCGCGTCAAACAAAATTTGACGGACAGCGCAGTCCTGCACAACGCTTTGACGACGTTTATTTGACAAGCTGCACGCGATCGGTCAAATCGCATAGGTTATCAGCCGACAGGCACACCAGTTCGTCCAAAATTTGCACGCAATTCTGTCACGAATACAACTACCGTATTATCCTTCGCGTCCTTCGAATTTTGATCAAAATTTGCCAGCAGAAGTACATGCGCCGACTATTTCGTCAGATCATCAGCTTACGACTAATTGTACGATACCTAAGTGCCCGATTCAAACCTGGACAATCCACTGGGACGTACGTTTGTCAGGAAAAGTGATACCGGTAAAGCAATGAGAAATGACTCTGACCATTACGATCGACTTGTATTGTGGTGAGCGATTGATATTTTGCCTACTCGTAGTCGTCGACTCGTTTAGCAGCATTTAAGAATAAGATAGGATTTACAGCCTCACAAAGCTAGCCCAAAACAGTATAATCAAGGTCAATTGAAGGGGTAGCAGCGCCTGATCGATTAACAATATGTGCTGTTCGATAGCACTACCCACAACAATGCTACTGATGGCATGGCCTTTCCGCTGACAAACCGTTCGAGCATGCTTTCGTACGAAGCGTACAAGTTGCACCATTCGTACTATGCAGCATCAAAGTGATCTTAAAATCCGTGGTGATGAGTAAATCATTTACGTGCGAGGTCGAAAGGGTAGTAAGGGATGACTAACTAATAGGAAACGAATAAGCAAGGATGATGGTCCTCAGAGGAAGTCAATGACGAATACTACGGTATTTTGAGCTACCACGAGCTCAAACAGTCCCTAGACGAAGGGTGTATAGGGGCACACCTTTGCGTGAACTTAACGCAAGGGTTTCGGTGCGCCCGACAGACGTACACGAGGCGAACGAGGAAGCGTAGATAAGGTAAAAGCAGAACTTATATATTAATATAATTAAGTCTTTAACCACTGTCTCTCTGTTTGACTTAACTTAATTATACTAATCTAACTTAGTGTATGGTGATGTCTCGTCACCACTCATTGCGCGCGTCTTGCGGCTATTGGTGGGTTGATATCATCAAGATATCAACCAATGAGCAGACTCTTTGGTCGACCCTTCAATATCACCACTATTGGTGATATTGTTAAAAGAATATTCAACATAATATTCTTTATTGTCATTATCTCTCAAATGACAATTTCCATGTAACGGCTCTCCCGTTACATCACCCCCCTTAGCAGATAGTCACCGTGTGACTATTAAAAATATGGCGGCCACCCGTTGGGGACCATTGGAACAGGGAGCACTTGTTGGGTCCGTTCCATTCACTTTACACTTGACCTCGCATAATTAACATGTCTATGCGAGGTGACTCAAAACCCTCACAGCCCGGTGCTGTGCCACCCTCTGCGGCAGACGATTCGTCATCTGCTGCGTCCTTCTACGCCTGCAGCAACAGGTGCAGCAGGTTCACGCGGTACCACACCGCGTGCGCATGATGACCCCGACATTGAGGTCATCTACTCTGGCGAGTCAGACGTGCCTGACTCGAGCAATGCTGCAGAGGCGTCTCGCTCACCGGCGACGCCTCAGTGTTCGCCAAGGCCACTGCCAAACGAACGGACTCGTGAGTTGCATCACAGTCTGTTCGGCAGTGATGATGAAGGTGATCAGGGTGGTGAGGAGTATTACTACTTACCACCGCCGGCTCGTGCGTCTTCGCACGAGCGTGATGACGATGGCGTGAGCCGTCGTCAATCTGGGAGCCGTGGTACCGACAAGGGTACCACTGTGAAGCGTGATGAGCTGAAGCCGTGGCGTTTGCCCGAACGGCTCATCAATAGCTTGTCTCACGAAACAAGCCAACACCTTCGAATACCCTTATCTGATGCGACTGAGCTTCACGGCTTGAGTTCCAGCGCAAGGAACTTTTGCGCTGAAGGAGATTTTTATCTCGATGTCTTTCTTAGACATCGATGGTACAATGGCAACCAAAAGCGTGACAACGCCTCGATTTTGGCTGCGTGGAACGCGTTCGTCCTAAACGTAAAAAAGTTTGGACGAGAAGGGTGGCTTTAGAAACTTGAGGCGGTATGCCTCATGTTTGAAAAGCGAACACCAACCGGTGCACTGTACCGGTTGCAATGTTTGTCGAGTGAGGCAGACATTCTTTGCCTCACACGGGGAGACCCTTGTGCGAGTTGTGTTGACAATTCGCAGCGTGAACATAGGGACGTGTGTTCCCTAAGTTCGCCCTGGGGAAGGGCACACATCTTGGCTGAGATGCGTGACGCGATTACAAACTTGCAATCCGTCTACAAGCGCCTAGGGAGCGAGTTTACCGATGGGCTCTCGGACCAATCGGATGAGTCTCGTCATACTGGCGGACGAGACCTTTAACGTCCATCAACAGCTGAGAGCGGGGCTCCCAGCTGTTCCAAGAGGGTGGATGCCCCCGCCACTGGACGAGGTAGCTCGTCCTTGATCCTGAATCGTCACGGTGGTTCAAGATACGCTCCACAAGAAAGCGTTGACCACCGTGAGAATCCACCAAAGGATGTGGTGGAGGAGGAAAGACCTCCTCCAGATGATTTGGTTCATCATCTCGACCCTTACGAGATGGATCGCGCAATCGATGAATTGCGCGATGACTTGAAGCACGAGCGCGACCGGCGCTACGCTTTTACTGATACCGTGCGGAAGAACCGCAAGGATCGCGAGACTGGTCGGCCGAGAGACCGCGCCGATTATGCCACAGCGCAGCTTCAGGTCGAGCGGGATGTCCGCTCCCTATTAGGCGAGCTGGAGACAGCTCGCGGGGAGATATCTCGGTTGAGCTCCGAGGTATCATATCTGCGCGACCAGACGGATAGTCTGGAGCGCGAACGCAAGAACTTGATGGATGTTCTTGAACGTGGGGGCTATCTTCATCGAAAGAAAAAAGCTCGTACTGACAGTACGGCCTGATCCTCCCTACGTAAAACGTAGGATGCGTGCACATCTTACGTGGCAATTCGATCATGTATGCATTGCCCTTGCGGTGCAACACACGAAAAGGCCCAATGTATTTCGGCAGTAGTTTACTACTGCCGACACTAGTGGCTGCATGTACAGGTAGGTTTACCGTAGACAGTATTAATAGGTCGTTAACTATAAATGAAAGAACATTTGCTCTTCCATTCTTGTCTGCGTTCCGTTTCTGACGGTCCACCGCATTTGCGATGGAGTCCTGAACGAAACGGACTACCGCCTCTCAAGTCAGCAGGAAATTCTCTGCTGACTCTTTGTTTTGTCTGGCAGTGCGCTTCGTGCGCACTGCTAAAAGATTGCTCTCTTCTTCAGCGAGGTTGTCTTCTTCCTCGCTGCCATAATCGTTGGCGATGCTGAATTTACCAGCATCGTCATCATCATCCGAATCAATAATACCGTCTTCGCTATTATTGAGATGATCTTCTTCATCGATGTCGACTTGATCGACATCGGCATCATACGTGACGACGTTAGCGTCGACGCGTGATGAGCAAGAGCCAAAAAGGTTTTTGCTCGAGCGATTCCCTCCCCCCTTATCCAAGAGTCAGACTCTAGAAGGGCGGGCACACGTGGATGGCGTAAGCCATTCACGTAAAGCGGTGTGTGCTGGGTGGAAGCACGCACCGAATTATTGATGGCGAATTCCACCATGGGTAGGAATTCGCCCCAACTCGGAAACGAGTGGACATATCCTCGAAGAATCTCTTCGAGGACCCGGTTCGCACGTTCCGTCTGACCATCTGTTTCGGGATGGTTAGAAGTAGACATCTTCTATCGTGTTCCGTTCTTTCGGAACACGGTTTGCCAAAATGCCGCCGTGAAATGAGGGTCACGGTCGGATACGAGTTCACGGGGTAACCCGTGGAGTCGAAAGACCGTGTCGAGAATGACACGAGTACAACCTTGAGCCTTGATCGACGCGGGTACAGCAGCAAGATGGACAATCTTGCTGAATCGGTCAACAAACACAAGAATACCATTACTCTTGTGAGCGTCTTCGGGAAAACCGAAGACGAAGTCCATTGAAACGGACTGCAAGCACTCTGCCGGAACAGGCAGAGGCTGCAATGGCGCACGGGATGAAGGACTAGGCTTCACCCGTTGACAAACCTCGCAAGCACGTATGTACTTGCGGACAAACTTATATTGGCGTGGCCAGTAAAAGTCACGACTTACCGTAAGGTAAGTCTTTCCTCTACCACGATGGCCGCCTGTTGGGGCATCGTGACACTCATACATGATGCGTAAACGCAAATCATGATGAGTGGGTACGATGACACGAGGCGTGTCGTCGGCAACAGCTGATTAATACAGCAACCCGTTGCGTGTCGTATACCGATACGAGGAGGATCGGTACAAAGCCGGTAAATCCCTCATGGATTTACTGGATGGATTCACCAGATGATCTATCAATCTCTGAAGATCATTATCTTCTGAGTATGTCTTTCGTACGTCGACAAGTAAACTTGACGACGGACACAGACTTACAGTGTCGCAACAGTGGGCTTATCCTCACTATTTAAATGTGCGTCCGGCTCGAAATCGGGCCGACGCGAGAGCGCATCAGCGACGACGTTGAGTCGTCCTGGTTTGTACTCCACGGAGAAGTTATACTCCGCGAAGAAAGACAGCCACCTCGCCATCCTTTGCGTGAGATGTGGGCTTTTTACGGCCGTTCGTAATGACGCATGGTCCGTGTAGACGATGAACGGTCTATCTCCCAAGAGATAGACGCGAAACTTAGCCAGTGCGTACTTCATGGCAAGAAGTTCCTTGTCATGCACTGGGTAATTACGCTCAGCTGCTTGCAGCTGACGCGACTGATAAAAGATAACGCGCTCCGCGCCATCTGCGTCGAACTGCATCAAAGCACGGCCGATTGCAAAATCGTTGGCGTCACAAACCACATGAAATGGTCTGTACTGATCTGCAATCGCCAAGATCGGCGATTGCATCAAGCTTTGCTTTATACCCTCAAAGAAACGCTTGCACCCAGCGTTCCATGACCAATTGACATATTTCTTGAGCAAGCAAGAAAGATGAACAGTCATATTGGCGTAATTACGCGAGTACTTGTAAAATACGCCGCTGGACCAAGAAACTTCCTTAGTCCCTTGACATCGACTGGCACTGGCCAGTCGGTGATCGCCTTGATCTTTTCGGGATCAGGGCGTACGCCGTGTTTACCCACGATGCACCCAAGAAGTGGTATTTCGCTAGCCGCGAATATGCACTTCTTGGGAATGGCATACAACTTATGCTTGCGCATAAGTTGAAGAACCTTACGGACTTGAGTTCGGTGAGCTGCAACGTCCGTCCTTCCATCCATAGCCCGGCTATAGAAGGACACATCATCGAAATAACTCAATGCGAAATCCCGCACCGGTCTCAACAGATTTATAACACATCTGCTGAATGTTGAAGGGGCATTGCTCAGCCCCTGTGGCATAATTAGCCACTCCTACAACATACCGATGGGGGTGCTTATTGCTGTGAAAAAAACATCCCGTTCACGCATGAGGATCTGATAGAATCCGTCCATCAGATCCATGGACGAAAAGTTGGTGCTCTTTGACATACCATCTATGATGACGTCCTTCCATGTATCGGCGTCTGAGCCGGTACCGTTGCAGCATTCAATTTGTTGAATGCGTGCACTATCCGCCACCCTCCTGTGGCCCTTTGCACACAGAAGGTCGGAGAGCTGTGAGAAGATGTTGATTCCCTCACATGGCTCGCTGCTAAGCGATCGGCAAAGAACTTGTCGATCGCTATCACTTGTTCACGAGGTAGTGGCCACTGTCTCATGACACAGTACTTCGAGCCCGGCTTGAGCTCGATCTCGTGTCGATTGCCTTTGTCCTTAGGCAACTCGCATGGCACGGATTCAGGGAACACATCCTTGAATTCGATCAAATCCTTATACAAAGGATTTGCCTGAAGCGACTCCCAGGATTGAGAAGTGTATCGCTCAATCCAGAGTCTTCTCATCGAGGACACTTTCGTCCACCGATGAGCTGCTGAGAACCCGTTCGTTCTCAGCAAATTCTGTAGCCGACCGAATATCGGCCACATACTCATCTTCCGTGACGAGTATGCAGATCTGCTTGACTTTGCCACTACGCATGTCACGCAAGAACCGTTTCGGTTCTAGCGTTGGCAACTGAGTTATCTTTGAAGTTAACTTCGGAGGCACAATCAGATCAAGCGTATAAGCGCCTACGCTTGATCCGTATAACCAAGACGTTTAACGTCTCGCTTTCTTCCTGGGAACTTGCTTCCACAGGTTGCTGAGGGCCTGATCCCTCAGCAAGTGACTCTTGAGGAGTTCCTTCCTCAAGTACGTGGGGACTTATTCCCTCGACATCATCCGACTGTAGCTGTGCAACCACAGTCAGGCACCAATCCTCTACGGTCGACTCTCCAGTCGACCTAGGATTTCCATGTTGCCATTTGGGGGCAACAGGTTTCTTTATTCTAAGATGATGCCCGCTAGCCATGCATCCATGTCCCGGTCCACTCGACTTATTCGAGTGGTGGACCTTGGGCGCAGCCTGTACCTCTGTACAGCCGCCGGGAGCTTGCTCCACAGTGTAGTGATCAACTACACTGTGATCTTGTGCGGTTGAGCGAACGACCGTACCGCAAGTGAGGCCATCGCACTCACTCGCAGTACATCCACACGCTTGTGGACGCTCCATGATGTTCATCAGATAGCCATCTGATGAACAAGCGGCAGGCATCTTCACGGATCGATGCTGCCAGCTCACCCTTGGCTCGTACCTTCTGAGCCAAGGTAATCCTAGGATGACATCAAATTTGTCATCCAGATCCAGTACGTTGAAGTCAGCATCGTACTCTTCGCCCTCTAACGTGTAGTGGATTCCTACTACGCGTTTCTCAACGGTAATCGATGCGCCTGTTGCAAGGCGCACCGTCATCCTCGTGAGGGGAATGTCGCGCTCAACGAATTTGAGCCTACGACCCTCTAGTGACTGGCGACGAACAAAATTGTTCGACGTTCCACAGTCTACTAGGCACGAAGAGACAAATCATTTGTCGCTTCCAACTTCAAGGTGATGAGCGAAACGTCATCACCAGGTGCAGAGACACACAATGATTGTGTTTCTGGAGCAACTTTCGTCAAGAGATTTGCAAATTCTCTTGAGGTTGCTGGATCAGTAGGGCGCTCCGCCCCTACTGACCCCGACCATTTTTTGATGGTCCGTCTCGCTGTTGCGACTTCGCAACAACGCTGTACCCACGCCCATTGCCCTTTCTGGCGAATGGTAGTCCATTTCGCTCAGTACTGTTTGGTACTGGGCGTGGAGCACTACACTCGTATGCGTAGTGCCCTAACTTCTGACAGCGATTGCACTTCTGCAATCGCTTGTTGTTTGAAGAGCGAGGTCTCTCGCTCTCAACATAGCAGAGGTCCATTGGTTCTAGACCTCTGATCTCTTGTCGTCTCGGTGCACGATAAGAGTTCGAGATAGCATGAGCCTGTCTCATGCTTAAGTCTTTCTGTTCCGCGGCTGATATCACCTCTTCCAGCGAATTCAGCTCAAGGCGGAACAGGTGGCTCCTGACTGGCCCTTCTGCGTGCCCTTGCATGAACACCGTAATCAACGTGTGTTCATGGACTGGATTAGCAGTTATACTACTCGCGAGGAGTCGTATATGTTGTGCGTAAGCGTGCACATCACGCTTACCCTGCTCGAGTTTTAGGAGCTCTGAACGAGCCCTGAATTCAGCCCGTGGAGGCTCAAACGTTTGTCTGAGCCGGGACTTGAAGTCATCCAGCGACCTAAACACATTTGGGTCGCTACTCTCGAGCCCCAGGGACCAAGTTTTGGCACGCCCTGCCAAGTGGGTCTGAGCAAATGTGAGTTTCATTTGCTCATCTTCGACGCGACGAGCCCTTAAGGCTCTGTCGATTTTGACAAACCACAGTAACAGGGAGTCTTCCGGGACTCCACTGTATTTGGAGATATCAACTTTCATGACTTCGGGACGACGCGCATGTGCCGTCCCGCCCACAGCAGCATGGAATTGCTGCTGTCTCAACAGCTCCGTCTGTTGAGCACCGAGTTCTCTCAACTGCTCGGCCTGTTGAGAGCCTTTCTGGTGATGCAAGGCTACTTTCTCCCTCTCGATGGCAAGTTCATTTTGAATGAACTTGGCGATAGCGGCATGTTGTTGGTCTCTGTCTAGAGACTCCAACATGGCGCTAATGGCGAGTTCGCTTACGGTAAAACTCATTCGTTCTACCGCACCCCATTCGATGTCACTCAAATGGGTAAACCCATCACGCGTGGCGTGAAAGGTTTCTTCATCATCCAACATGTTCATGTTGGATGTTGTGGTCCTTGGAAGGACTACAAAGTGCTACCAGGTGTAACGGGGCACACCCTTGCGTGAACTTAACGCAAGGGTTTCGGTGCGCCCGACAGACGTACACGGGGCAAACGAGGAAGCGTAGATAAGGTAAAAGCAGAACTTATATATTAATATAATTAAGTCTTTAACCACTGTCTCTCTGTTTGACTTAACTTAATTATACTAATCTAACTTAGTGTATGGTGATGTCTCGTCACCACTCATTGCGCGCGTCTTGCGGCGATTAGTGGGTTGATATCGTCAAGATATCAACCAATGAGCAGACTCTTTGGTCGACCCATCAATATCACCACTATTGGTGATATTGTTAAAAGAATATTCAACATAATATTCTTTATTGTCATTATCCCTCAAATGACAATTTCCATGTAACGGGCTGCCCCGTTACAAAGGGTATTGTTGGTCGATGACGTTCCCCAGTATACCTCACCTTCAACAACGACAACAACAGTCCCTAGACGCAGCCACTATACTAGATCAATCTGGAAGATCAGCTCAACAAATCACAGTGATCTCGTGGTCCTATATAATCATCATTTGTAAGTTCGAGCGCTGCAGACCGTATTCAACAATAAACATTTGACGTCCATATGCGCTTGTGAAAAATTATACCTTCTTGACACCCGCATGCTACTTTACGGCAAGGATCGCGCCCCCAAAGCTAAACCAATTTGAATTGCACAAGCAAACGAGCAATATGCTTGTACAATACGCTGTGAGAAGAAACTCTGAGTGCGACTGTACAAGTCGTCGTGCTACCCAAGAGATTGACGACTCTCCGCGTTTAGTCCGCATTCCGGCATCGGTACTACAATGCAACTTCCGACAAATATGGAAGCAATGCACAATCAGCCGGTCAAGCGCTGAGCACCAGCGACCACCTAAACAATACAAAGGAATCTCAAACCACACCTGGCGTCCGGGAGAGCTCGTGATTACGAGCATCTGTCGGTGCTTGGAATCGATCGACATAAAACGATTTCATCTACATCATATATTGATCGATATCCAACATCGACTTGGATTTGCTTGTTGTCTTTGCTGCAACAGGTTTTTGTCTAACACGTCTTTGCATCGAATACACGCCTAATACATGGACGTGTACCACGAGATTCCAATGATAATGGTTTGCTACGCACTGTGAGTGGTTGCAGTCTCAGGTTCAGGGCCTGTAGCGATTCCGTTGTACATTGATGAGCCATGTATTATTGTATATACGATGCGGCCATACCACGACAGAGTAGCAAGATCGCAGTTGTTAAGCGTGACTATGGCAGATCAACCAATATATAGAAGGAATCGCGTTTTTGTGAGGTCCTTGTAGTCCTTGATTTTTCATGCAACAGCGCAGAAAGTGTCGCTCGATATTCGAGGTGTCACTAGGAATGCGTCTTGCGCACAGACGCGTCAAGACTGACGGAAAAGCTGTCTATGAGGCTTTAGTCTCGGTGCCGCAGCCGTAACAGAAATCAAACGCATACTCACACGCCAGACCTGTCCATGCTCTAGCGCATAGCTGTATCTGGTCTGCGAATCGGAACTACTCTGGCCAAGCATTGCTGCAGGGTGTAGCCTACTCCTGACAAAAGCGCGGCACACGGTTCTATTGCAGAGCATGGCGAACATGTATCGGCTCTGCAGAAGGCGTTAGGAAACTACAACGCTCGCAAAATTAGCGTACAATGCAGTCAAGAGCTGAGATTGGAGATATATACATGGGAGTGGTGCAAGCTTTGCTCATCAGCTCTGCCGATCTCTACGCAAGCAAACCACGCGCACTAACTGAGCGGCACACTGATGACGCCGTCTCTTCTGTCAATGTCTCTGGTATAGAGGTGACAGGACGATTTGGTCAGACGGTGGTGCGAATGCATATCAACAACATACGTGACGTCCGCCTCTTGGACATGTATCGTGATGCCCTATGCTTCATGTGTAGTCGACGCATGTCAGTACACTCTTCTGAACGGTGTATGCACGATCCGTCGCGTTTGCTGCCACGATGGGACCACACAGACACGAGATAGAAAGTTCTCAATTAAGTGTCGTGTGCCATTCCTGTAAGATGTGCTAAGTTTGGATGGCGGTGGAAAGCCCGTCCCGCTTGAAAGCGACTGTCACCTTACGATTTGCGCACTCTCGCCAGACCACACGCAACTCCAGACGACTGACTGATGAAGGCGCCTACAGCTTTGACACTGTTGGCTACCGCTGCTGTCATGATGCGTGTTGACGGTTCTCCCGCCCCCGAAGTGCCGGCCAGTAGCCCGTCAGCGGATGTCGGTCGGGTCGCCGAGGGTCAGCATGGCGTTCCTGCATCAGGAGAAGAGAAAAGTTACGATGCAGTGGACGGTGATGATGAAAGGGGGATAAGCGAGCTGGCGAGTATCGTAACGGATGGCGTGTTGAAGCTCGCTACAGGTACAACACTGAAATTAGGGCTCGGCCCGAACAAGACGAGGTTATTCGACCAGTTTCAAGTCATCGAAAAAGTGGCGGAAACCCTGAAGAGCCCCTACATACGGGAGTTGGTGGAATTCTACTCGCGCCTTCACGATGTGAACCCCAACTCGCAGAGAACATTGATTGCGGCGCTCGAGAAATGGTTCGGGGAGGAACCTATGGTTGTCGCGCTTGCTGAATTGAGGAACTCTGATGATGTGGAGTTAAAGAAATTCGCCACGACGTTGTTGGATCAGCAGGTACACGGCTGGATTAATTGCAACAGGTCACCAGAAGACGTCCTGGATATGCTTCGGATGCACGAAGATCATGTGAGAGCAAAGCTGGAGGCTTTTGGTCAATTTTATGCGGCTTACTACGAGAAGAGAAGCGGTCGAATCGATCTGGTCGATTTTATGATTGAGAAGCTTGGAGAAAACGAATTGGTGTCCGTGCTGGTGAGAAGCATTACCAGTGACACCCCTCCTGATGCGAAAGTCGTGGAGTTGGAAGATCAGCTATTCGCCAAATGGATCGATCGGAAGATGGGGCTCAAAGACGTCGTGCATCGGATCAAGATAACCAACAAGATAGAAGACTTGACGGCTTCACAGTTACGTCCCTTGTGTAAGTACAAGGACATGTTGCGCGATAGATATGGACACAGTTATGTACTTTCGCTCGATTATATGTTTAGGGAGTTCTTCGGAGTGACATATTTGGTGAGGGAACTAATGAAGACAAAACAGGAAACCGGTTTGCTGTCTAAAGACACAGCAAAGATGGTGACACAGCAGCTTGTAAAGGAATGGATTAGTGAGAAAAGACAAGTCAACTACTTTTTTAGTGCAGTATTGCCAGATACGCAGAAAATCGAAGAACGATTTTCTGCGGAAGTGGATGTGCTGGAAGATATCATTGAGGCCTACAACATCGAAATGTCGACGAATGTCGATCTCATCGAGGTGCTGCTGTCAGGCTACAAAACTTTGCCAAAGTTTGTAAGTGCGTTGGGTGATGCAGAGCGAATCGGTTGGTTGACGCCAAACGAACCTATCACGAAGGCACAAATCGACACGAAGTCAAAGGCTCTGGTTCTGGAGAATCGGTTACTGCATAAATTTAAGGACTGGAGGTCGCGACCAGAAAACGTTGCATTTACTTTGTTTGCCGGCGAAAACCCCGCGACTAGTATAAAGCTACGCATGATGATGAAGTATATTGTTATGTGTGAAGGCACTGAATTGATGGACGATTTCTCCATAACCGAAGATCTTTCACTTAGGATCGGGCACGATGCTGTGTTCAAAGGACTGGTTCAGCTAATGCATCATGATAAATGGAGTCAGACGACGGATGAAGACGTCAAGAAGCTGGATGCACAGCTAATTAAATCGTTGGTCAGAAGAGGTGCAATAGCCGACCACGTCGTCTAATGGCCCGATCTGGTTGAAACGGATGTAGATGGATTTTTGTTTCAAGTAAAGATGGAGCTATTTAGCCGCTTCATCAGTGCCTACAACA
The DNA here is from genome assembly GCA_947650285.1 of Hyaloperonospora brassicae. Lineage (NCBI taxonomy): Eukaryota > Oomycota > Peronosporomycetes > Peronosporales > Peronosporaceae > Hyaloperonospora > Hyaloperonospora brassicae. Next base: position 77,286 of record CANTFL010001401.1, read on the forward strand.
CGGAGAATAACGCCCATGTCGATATGCTTGATGCTCTCATCTCAGGCTTAGGTGGTGAGGACAAATTGGACTTGGTATTCAAAGGTGTCGTATATTTCTCTAGAGCGAATACGATAGCCTCTGAGCTACAAACACAATTACTCAACGAGTGGAAAAGGCTTGGACTGCAGCCAGAAGAAGTCCTTCTTTGGCTCAAGAAGACTAGAGCAGTAAAAGAGCTGACGGGACCAATGCTTCACCTAATCATGCGGTACATCGAGATGCTTGACGCCAAGAATCCAGGGCGTTCTTTCTCGCTTATCGAGGTGTTTGTGAAGTACTTCAACGAAGAAGCTGTGGTACGGGCACTGTTGAAAAAATCGAAGTTTCTGAGAAGTAACGAAATTTCAGACAAAGACGTAACGATGCTGAAGACGCAGCTTGTAAAGTGGTGGATTGCAGAACGTAAAGTGCCCGACCACGTCTTCTCGTCTTTGAGGCTGGCTGAGACTGGTAAGCTGGCCGGCATGAAAGCTGCACGTATGTTTGATTTGAAAGTGGAGCTGTTGGAAGAATTCATCGAGGCGTTTAATGAGCATTCGTCAACCAGTTACGATTTGCTCACGGTCATGATCGCTGGTTTTTGTGGTTACGACAAATTGGCGTTGGTCTTGGATAGCGCTACCTTGGTCCACGAGAAGGGAAGGGCTGGAGATTTGGAGAAACAGCTATTCGCGAGGTGGAAAGGTCTTCATTTGACGCCAGCAGACGTCGCCCTTCGGCTGAAGGAGACCGAAAAAGAGGAAGAGCTGTCGGGCCCGAAGCTGCGCATATTGAAGAAATACGTTCAATCGTTTGACACATATGAATTGGGGCTAATGTTCTCGCTTGCAAAGATGTTCTCGGAGCTGTCAAAGGACAAAGGTGTGTAGTGAAGGCACATAATGTTTATTGGATGAATGCAGACGTAGAAAGGCTGAGATTGCAGTAGATCCATAGCATTGAGCTAGCACGACTGAATACATATAGTGTTCCTAACAAACCAAGACGCCTCGACGTTATTTAAGTACTCAAGTAAAGCCGTTGGTCAGGTGTCGGCAGAGAGATCACAAACGACACCTGTATGCTGCCTCGTCATCCTCGTGGCATCAGTCCCAAGCGCTTCGCTTACGATCTGCCCGTGGACGTTTCTTCGAAACACATTCGGGCGTGTCACCGTGACGAAGACGCGATGGAGCGGTTGATGTTACGATCGCTAAAAAGTACATCTTAGTCTTTGCCTGAAAAGTTCGTATTCATTGAAGTAGCGCTTTATAGCAGCGGCGTCGAGGATTGGTAGAGCACGCTGGTAGCTTTGCTGTGAGATTGTATCGTCATGAGTAACTTCATCATCATATCTTTTCTTTTCTTGGTAAACAGATTAGCAATAAGTGTTAAGAAGCACTAATGCTTGTACAGACATAGTACAAGCTGCCTACACCGACCACAGTGTAGTCAGGTGCCTCGAAACCTCACGGACACTGTACGTGACGAAAAAGGTACGTCTACTAAGCGAACACGCTTCGTAGAAGGGAGAGTTTGTTATGTCGAAGGAAAATTGGAAAGTGTATTGAATTAGTTTTCCTATGAACTTACTCGTCGTGTTATCTTCTTCTACCTTGTAGCTTTCCCTGATCTTGATGGATTCTAGAACATACACTCAAGGTAGTTCTAGAATCATCAGACTGCACGTGAACCGTTTACACCCTGTCGTATCATCGCTGTCTTGTCACTTGTGCGTAGCAAATCACAGTTGGCTTTGTTGACCGTGCATTGACAGTGCACACATCAACACTCCCACTCACTGTTGATGCTCGGGTCCATCACGTACCTTGATGTCCATTCCGGCACGGAGGTACTGGAATCGCTTGGTGCCGAGTGCCTTCGTTAGTATGTCGGCAAGTTGATGTTCCGTCTCCTTGTAGATCACCTTTATATCACCGGCCAGAACTTTCTCTCGGACAAAGTGGTGACGTATGTCTACGTGTTTAGTCCGCGCATGGTATCCTGGGTTTGTTGCGAGAGCAATGGCTCCTTGATTATCCTCGTAGATGACAGTAGGATTCTTCTGCTCGAATCCGAGGTCAGCCATTAACATCCTTGCCCATAGTATGTCTTGAGTGCACATGCTTAGCGCCATGTATTCAGCCTCAGAAGTACTCAATGCAACGGTGCGTTGGTACTTAGACTTAAATATAACAGGGCCTCCATTAAGCACCAGCAAAACACCAGATACCGATCGACGGTCGTCCAAGCTGTTTCCCCAATCGGCGTCACTATACGCTGTTAGTTGTTGCTGTAGTTTGTCAACACTGTAGTGTAATCCAAAACCACTCGTCGAGCGGAGGTATCTTAGCACTTTGATCAGTGCCTTCCAGTGTTGTGAGCCAGGGTTTTCTGCAAATCGTCCAAGTTGGCTCACAGGAAATGCTGCGTCTGGTCTGGTCGTGGTCACTATAAACAGCAGTCGTCCCAGAAATTGGCGGTACGGTGTACGACTCATGGCTTGTCTTTCGACATCGGACTTTGGACTGTTTGCGCTGGACAGTTTCATGCTCTGATCACATGGGTTACCAGTTGGTCGGGCTTGAGTCTGTCCAAACATGTCTGCAGTCTCCTCGATGTATCTTTGTTGCGAAATAAACATCTCACGCTTCTTTCGGTCGTACATAACTTCCATTCCAAGCAAGTGCTTCACTGGACCAAGGTCTTTGGTTTGAAACCGCTGAGAGATTTGTTCTTTCACCTTGCGTACCGTGGTTGCTTCTTTTGCAGCCACAATCATATCATCAACGTATAAGCACACTTACGCCCAGCCTTCACCATCCTTTATCTTGTATATGCATCGATCAGCACCGCACGCGACAAATCCCATCTCCAGTAATGCATTGTGAATCGTCTTATTCCAGGCATTTGCAGCCTGCTTAAGTCCGTAAAGCGCGCGATTCAATTTAAGTACAAACTCGCTGCCAATTTTCATCCCTTTGGGTGGTAACAAGTATACTTCTTCTTGTAGGTCGGCATTCAGGTAGGCCGTATCAACATCAAGCTGGTCGATCACATATCCTGCTGCACAGCAAATCGACAATAGCATCCTGATGGAGTTCATACTGGCGACAGCCGCGTACGTCTCGAAAAAGTTGATACCATATTGTTGCAGGAATCCGAGCGCCACAAGTCGTGCTTTGTATCGACCATCACTCTTTTTAGCCCATACCCACTTCGATCCAATTGGTTTCATTCCAGGCTTGCGTACAATTGGTGTCCACGTCTTGTTACGCTCATGAGCCGCAAATTCATTCTCAATAGCTTTAATCCATTGGTATCTGTCAGGTCCATTCACTGCCTCCGCATAAGAGCCAGGTAAATCACGAGCTATCATGGCAACTTCTGCTATCAATGCCACATCGCTGTTTATTCGCGATCGCTTGGAAGGAGGTTCGTCATCTTGGCTCCCACTGGCTTCATGGTTTTCATTGTATGGCACAATGCTGTTTTCTGTTGTGGTACTAGTGTTATTGTCTTCCAACAAGAGCTGAACAGGTTGCTCAATTGGTAGCATTTCATCAACACCTCCTCGTGGTCCGGATTCACTTCTCCCACTGGCATCGTCAGTAAGAACACGATACTGATGCTCGCGACCGGAACGACGCTTAAGTTGTGGACGGAACACCATCGCTCCAGAGTCGTGCGGATTGTGTAATTCGAGTTCTTGGTGACGAGGTCCTTGTTGAATTACTTGGGAAGTGTGTTGATGTTGTTCGTTGTTCATATTTCTTGCAAGATAATGATTGCTTGTCTCACTCGAAGGTGTGTTACTGATGTCATTGTCAGAACTCGGTACTTCCATCTCCACATCTTCGACAATTTCGTGCTCTTCCATTTCAACATCTTCATCACCATCTTGTTGCAAGTTACTTGGTTGATCTCCATCATCGTCATCTTGTCGTATTATTATCATCTTCGGGTGTGGTACAACCGGATTGTCTTCGTAAATGTTACTAACTTCACGTTCATCTAACGCGATCGAACGACTGATCTTGATCGTACCAGTCTCCAGATCAAGCACCCTGTAACCCTTGGTGTGTCTTGCATATCCTAACAGCATGCAGCGAAACCCTTTCGCGTCGAATTTCGTGCGCTTTGAGTCATCGATATGTGCGTATCCAAGTGAACCAAATACACGTAGGTGAGAAATTTCGGGCTTCGTCTTAAAGCACAGTTCAAAAGGAGTCTTCTCCTCGTGATTGCAGTTCGTGCTTCTGTTAAGTAAATACACCGCCGTATTCACAGCTTCGGCCCACCACTTCTTTGCCACCCGCTTGTAATGCATCATGCTTCTGGCCGTCTCAACAATCGTACGGTTCATCCGTTCAGCAACACCGTTTTGTTGAGGACTGTAGGGTACTGTCTTCTGATGGATGATGCCGTGTTTCTTGCAGTACGAAGCAAACCTCTTGTTTTTGTATTCACCGCCATTGTCAGTACGTATGGCCTTAATACGAAATCCACACTGCTGCTCCATCTCGGTCCGAAATTCAATGAACTTCGACAGTACTTCACTCTTGGACTTCAGAAAATATACAGTCACTAATCTTGAAAAATCGTCCACGAGAGACAATACGTATCGTGACCCACCAGGAGTTGGGTTCTTCATAGGGCCCATGACGTCAGAGTGAATAAGCTGCAGTGGCTGCGTTGTCTTTGTCTTCGACTCTTGTGGAAAACTCGCGACACACAGTTTCCCTTGTAGACACCCTCCACACAAATTCTTGTTCGTGTCAGGTACTACATTCGGTAGTCCTTCCGTAGCCTCCTTTGTCTTTTTAAACTTGTTGTGGCTAATGTGACCCATTCGTGCATGCCACAGCTCCCACTTGTTACCAGCGTCTTCATGTTCTACCAATATCGCGTGCTCATACTCCATCTTGAATTCCCAATGGAAGTAGTTGTCTGTTCCAAGCAGGTCATCGGGATTCTTCATCGTACTGGCTTCTGGCAGAGGTCCTTAAGCTCTTGGGCTCATAACCTGTTATGTCGAAGGAAAATTGGAAAGTGTATTGAATTAGTTTTCCTATGAACTTACTCGTCGTGTTATCTTCTTCTACCTTGTAGCTTTCCCTGATCTTGATGGATTCTAGAACATACACTCAAGGTAGTTCTAGAATCATCAGACTGCACGTGAACCGTTTACACCCTGTCGTATCATCGCTGTCTTGTCACTTGTGCGTAGCAAATCACAGTTGGCTTTGTTGACCGTGCATTGACAGTGCACACATCAACAGAGTTGAGCTGAATTTAGTCGTTATCTAAGTGTCTGAATGTGCCTCTTTTGACTCACTTTCGCGATTTTGGTATAGTTAGTGTGTGTAATGGCCGATATCAGAACTGAATCGAGCATGGCAGAGTGCCTTTTTGTAAGTTCGATTTCTCGATGCATTTTTCGATTTCTGACTATCTGGTGCAATTTTTTATCATATGGTGCACCTCTTTTGTTTCCTCTTGTCAGAAAAGCATCATGAGTGCTTCGCCAAAACTGCATTTACCAATTGCGTTGCAAGTCATACGACCAAAGTTTGCGATAGCGACATGCGACGCATGTTCGTATAACATCACGTACCAATGACGACAAATAGTCCTTGAGGGCGTCCCTCGGCACCAGGAAATGTCAACTCGCAAACACGATTCTGGGTAGCAGGACGCCAAAAAACGCAGCCCAGGAGCATGTAGGCACACCTCACTCATCGTGGGGCTTGGTCAAAGCGTCGTTCTTCAGACTGGAAGCACCGTCGGCAATGTCTCCCGGTCGCTGGTCATCGACAGGGTATATCCAACGCTGGTACAGGTACACTACGAAGACAATGTCGTCGCGAAAGCACGAGATACGATGCAGCGTCGGCATTTTGATCACAAAGGCAAACAAGTCGTCAATGAAGGTGTTGAGAGCACGGTACACGAGCAATCGCCACTGCAAGTGAGCCACAGATTTGAGCCGGTAGTTGATGACAAGCTGCGGAAGCATGAACACAAAACCCAGCGCATACACCGTCGTAGTCACGGACTCGAGCAACCAAGCATACCACCCAGCATGTGGGATGTACAGCAACGAGTAGACGGTATATCCCGCAGCTAGAGGCGCGAGTACGAACAGCATGTGAGACGTAGCCAGCGAGTCGGCGTGCTGCGTCTCCTTCAGCAGTTGAAGACTGTGTTTCGTTCGCATCATATGATCCTTCTCCTCGACAGCACCGGATTCGGAAGAAAACTCGTGCTCAAGCTGCTGCCGCTGCGCCCTTTTCACCTTTGTTACTTTCCAAACGAGTAGTACAGCGCTGATTAGCTGAGGACCCGTAACGAGCAACGTCGAGTCGTTGTCGACGAGATACAATAGCACCACAACTTGCGACGCCAATTCCGCTGCCATGGCGCGAAGGGACACGCCGACGACGTCGTCTCCTTTCGCTCGCCAGTAGCTCACATCATGACGGAAGGCAAGCCAGTCAAACAGCAAGTGCAGCAACGACACAGCCAATGTAGCTGCCAGAAGCAGTGGGTGGGTGTCGGTCACCATCGAGCGAAGCGCATCTAAATCGCTCGATGGCACACCCATTTCTTCCTGGGATGTAAAAACACTGGCAAATGTGAGCTGCATTTGCCAACGCGCGAACGAGAGCGGAGACCAACGGAGTTGCAATGGAAGCACGGCATCGCCTCCACTGCCGTCATCGAGCGACACGTTCAATGGCACGAGTTTGTCCTGCGTCTGCGACAGATCGTCCACGTACAGCGCTGGCAAATAGCGCCAGCGCTGGTCCATCGGATGCTGTACGAAGCGCAAGTTCTGGTACACGAGCAGCGGTAGTTCCTCGACAGGATATCGCTGAAAATCGGTCACCAGGCGCAAACTCACGACTGATTTCCAGTAAGCGATCGTCGTGGCTTTGTCTTCTGTCGTCGCCTGCGAAACGTTCGGAGCCGACGGAACAGAGGCCAGTAACAGCTTCGCGTTCTTTGCATTTGGACTGGGAGCATATTGAACGAGACTGGAGACGTGGTGGAAGGTCCGGTACTGGTCGTAGTGCCCTGCGACCTCCGGGTCCGGCGAGAACCCCGCGTGCGTCACGTGGACGTGCAGGAAGACAGAGGCGTTGCCTTTCAGCGCCGTCCACACGTCGTGTGCGAGCACAGGGTCGTTGGCAAAGTGCGTGAGCGTCGAGCGCGAGAGATTGAGATCGAGATGTCGGGCGTTCGAGCTCGACCAGTCGAACGTGAGCGACTCGAGTGCTCCTACGCGCACAGTGTTGGCAGCAAAGTCGTTGGCGGTGTCCCACTGCGGACGACAGGACAAGTACAGTGCCACGTCCAGCGGCTGGCCTTGGCCCCACAGCGGATCTAACGTGTTGGGGCTGTCTGCGAACGTCGGGTACATGATCCGGTATACCTACAGCAGCACGTTATCAGAGACATGCTGGTTTGTATACACACACATCATCTTCATCATCCTCCTCATCATCATCATCATGTATACACTGTCTACACAGATGCTGTGCTCTTGTTTGTACACGCACCTGTCGGCTCACATACGCCATGTACGCGGCCTATAGCCAGAGCAAAGATGCACCACGACGCACACATGCAAATGGGTCAGACGAGCAGGAACGATATCTTTCCAGGCAGCTCTTGCGCCACAGCGTGTCGAGGCGCTCGTTATTGACTCTGTGAGCCACTTACAAAGAGAGCGCAGGAAACGGTCGTGAACGTGGTCCACGCAACGAGCAACTGGAGCGCTTTCATGGCGGCGCGTGGGCGGGGAATTGCGCACTGCTTCATACGGTGGCGATCGGAAACGTGGCGCCGAGGGCGGCGGAAACGTGCGAAAGAAGGGCCATTCCGCATTCGAGTCATGGTTTCGGCCAATCAGCGGGATTCAATGCTGCGTGTGAGTCAACAAAGAAAGCGCATCCGAAGACGACCTCAATGACTGTTCCGCACTATGTCGCCTGGCCGCAAACTGTTGCAGGCGACACGCGGCGACGCATAGAGCGCCGCGCAGTGTGATACAACGCTTGACATATCAAGGGAAAGGTTGCCATTTCTGTAATATGAGCGACCTTTCTCCAGCGTGTGTGGACTTACGTGCTCACAGACGTTGAATCGTTTCGGAAAAAGGCAACGCCAAAAAAGTACAACAAATTAAGACGTTACTTGTCCACCAAAACGGGTCAGTCGTGGTAATGGGAGCAGCGCAAAGCAAAGGAAAAGGCGGAAGTAGAATTTCCGTCGCGTGTTAATGTCGTGGCCGAGAAGCGCGCATTGAAGAAGCGCAAGACAGCAGCTAAGAAGAGCCAACCGCCGGTGGACAAGCGAGGAAGGATATGGCAGTTTGTAGCTGGACGACGGCCTTGAACAGGACAAGAAAGCGCGCGCAACGCGTCAGGGACAAAGTGGTGTTTAGAGTTATCCTGAGAAGGTGAAGCGCAGCGCCCAGCGGCTAGAGGAGCTGAAAAGGACGAAAGATGGAGCGGAGAAGGTCAAGGCCGAGGGCTGGAAGGCTGCTGTGCAACAGGTTGCAGGAAAGTGGTGGGGGACGATCTGAAACTGCTCCAAGCTAAGCCGAAGACGAAAGCGTAGTCTAAGGCCGAGAGCTCGGAAAGAGTGAATGAATGCGTGGCGAAGCGTAATATGCCAACGAAGGAACGATCGATATCGAAACTGCCGAATGTGTTATGCCGGAACAAGAAAGAGGCGGTCGAGCAGGCAAAGAAAAGTGGCTGAATGGGGGTGGAACTGCCGGTACGTGTCGTGACGAATCGATAGATTGGATAGAAACGGGTTGTGGGTTCTTGGAAAAGTCGCTTATGTCGCTTGTATCGTAGGTCTAGTGCGCTAATTATAGATTGTATCTACCGAGACGTTCTTGAATGCCATGAAAAAGCACGTTTTGTTTGCGAATAGGAAGTTAGCAGCAATCAGTATACAGTTGAGATGAAGGTCAGTCTCTTAGCGAGACATCGTTTGGATAGCTAAGATGATCAGAGGGGCGTTACGATTGGTTTTAATACCCTCAAAGTGGAGATGTCCAAAACAATTATTAAAGAGCTAGCGAAGTCACGTCATCAACAGCAAGGCACTAGTGCATGCCGCATCTGCCAACGCTTTGACTGATCTGGACTCACGGGTTCGGACTGCCGTCTTCTTTGCTAAGAAACGGGTATGCACTAATCTCGCAGTACTCGACGTTTCTGAAAGCCCAAACAAGTTATAGAGTGATAAAGCGGTAGCTATTTTATAGTAGCAAAACAACCCACACTGTAGCCACTTCAGACATGATGCAGGAAGCTCGGAGTGTCACAGGATCCACCAAGCCGCGTGGTCTCTTCAATGAGCTTCTTGGTATCTAGCTGCCTACGCAGATGACAAATTTATGCATTGGAAGAGGTAGTCCACGTCAAAACGCTTCAAAAAGATGCCTTTTGACAGAACGGTAGCGATATGGACACAGCCTTCGTCCTGTGATAAAGCTATAGATACTGTTGCCATTATTTTCGTCGCCGATGGCATAATGCATCGAAGCTCAGCAACTAGAAGACGTACGGTATCGTACCACATATATTGTATCGGGCGACGGAATTAGGAGACTTGTGACTGAGATTGTAGCATTTGTAAAGCTATTCGATCAAGACTCTATCCGTGAGTCTACATACTACACGTTTGTAACCATGCCATAAGTAGCTTGAATGAAAATATACCGTGAGTTACGAAAAATGCTATAGCTCCAAAAATATTGCTGGACTAGCCGATCCAGATCATGCAAATTATCGGCACGAGACAATATGCGCCTTGCAGAAGAAGATGCTAATGTGTCCATTGCATCACTCACGCACACGAGTTCACGCGATCAGCATTTCTTTTACCAGACAACGACAAGTTAAGGAATTTCAGAAAGACATGGACTAGCTGTGGTACTCGCATTTAGATAGGTGTCTTCCATACAAGGAAAAACATCGAGTTGTCGTAATCGTATTCGGGTGCATGAGATTGGCGGCTGGTGCAAATTTGCTCACTCTTGGTGTAACATATACTGGGTGGCATGGTCGTCGTGTGACGAGCGTTCATCTCATTTCTGCTGATTTATAACAAAGCTGATTGAGAGATAAAGAGATGATTGCCGGTCATGTTTTCGAACACTATCAACAACAGCAGCAGTGAATCGTAGCTGATGAAGTGACATGAGAGAGGAGGGTACATTTGAGATGTTATATCACTCAGCTGCTGAGCTAAAGAGGGCAATCATCGACTTCTTGCCTTGACGTTTATCAAGTACTGCGTAAAAAGAGAAAGGCATACATGCCGATGTTGCTTTGTTAGTGCCCCTTTAAATGTAATTGGGTATTGTTGAGGTTGATAATAAGTGCACCCTAGACCACAGCATTTGCACTGTGTCGAAAGTTTCTGCATAAATGATCACTTAAATTATGGCGCACTTAGCAATTCTTTTGAAAAGCGCACATATAGGAATAGACATATATACGCTCCGCGACAAATCCTTGCATAACAAAACGTCTACTATTTCATTGCGGCTGGACAAGTCGCTGTTTGGTAGGCTACTCTAACAGTTGGGAATGATGCTGCTAATTTTTTGCTGCCGAGGTGCAAGTCCTTTGCTACCTCGACTACGTGAAACAATTGGTGATGGGCGTTGTTCTTTCTTCAAGATTACCACATGCGTGCTAATGCGTGCATTACGGGCAGATGGATAGCAAGTCCGACCGCAAAAACTATACGAGCCGACGTACTTTTGCGCGCGCAGCACACACATCGATATAAGAGAGCTTCTGAGACAATTGATTAATAGTACAATCATGGTGCGTGATAGCGTAGACATCGGAGCGGGGCGAGCTCATTACACACGAGTGACAATAATAATTGTCGATGCGAAGGCTATCCTACAAAAATAAAATTATATGTTAAGGATAAAGGTGATGTTCAGTCACGTCTGCTAATCAACGTAGCGTCTAACCAGTGATAAATACGTACAATGAGTGTCTAGCAAATTTACGCTGTTCATGTTCGTATATAGATAACGCAATTATAGAATGAACATATTATTTGATAGGCTTGACAGATTTATATACTTTCTATAATTACCTTGTTCAAACGTTTTGATAGTATATATAACTTCTCTACACGTACCGGTACGTGATATCTCGGTCACTCGCTTCTACTGTGTGCAATACAAGTGTGAGGCATTATTACTTGGTACCGCCTCGTGGTTCTTCTGACGATCTCGGACACTTTCACCATGGAAAATGGTCGATATAGAAATAATCCTAGCTACGTGCGAACCCTTTATTTATAAAAGCGATTTCAAGTTCACTTCTGTCTGGCGAACAGGTCCATCATCGGTGGCCCTGCCGTCAATACCGAGTTGTCTTCTTTGTTGGGGATGTGGTCACACCTTGTTAATGTATGAATGTGAAAATACACTTAGCGCAGCCAAGAGGATATTCAGATGTTTTAAGCAATCTGCCCGAAAGTTTAAGCTATCATACACTTGCTTCATTAACAGTCTACAATTTTAGACAAAAGCTCCGCTACTTGCTGCTGCTTGAGGCCTATTACGTGCATTTATTTCTTATTTAAAATTAATTGATTTAATTGCTATTCGAGCCTGACACCGATGTAAAATTGAGTACAATTAGAGGAGGTGAGCTTGATCATGTCTGCCTTTTGTAGGCGTGGTATATTAAAAAAATCTCAGGGCCCAATCTTCACTACTAATTTCTGCGAAAATTCACTATAAAGTCAAGGCGAGGCTGAGACGTAAGTAAAGTTACGATTCGTGCCGAAGTAGGGCCTCGGGTCCATTTCTCCAACCTGAGCAGGCTTATCGTGATACACAAGATTTTGCTCGGCACAAACGATATGTCTTGAGCTGTATCGTGTGTAAGCATATTAATGAAGAGACACAAGCTAATGTATAAACCGTTAACGGAATTTCGATTTGAACTGTCGAGACTCGCCCAGCCCACCTGAAGTGCACACACTTGGCCAAGCAATTGTATTTAAGCAACCACAAGATTATCCGTTTGGTTGGGTCGTGGTATCCCATAGACTACATGCATCACTCAAGTCCGAAAGGATTATGATTGGAAGAATACTAGCTGGGACGGGTGGCTCACTATCGGGTAAAACAAGGGAGATGTATGTAGTGACGCTGATATGGTTACGTCGTTTAAAAGCGATCTAGATTAGATCTTGCGGTATCAATTCGATACCACGTTCCTGATTCGATCTCGCAATCTCGATCCGATCTTACCATCCGATTCGGTCCCACAGTCCCGATTAAATCTTGCGAGAAGGATTCATTTGCATACGATTTTGGTGTGTGTTACGTTAAAGTGATTGAGAGGGCACACTTGGTGTAAACCACATAGGCTAAAAGGAGCGATTTTCTGAAGAGGGTACGCGTGGCTTCGAAAGTCGTAATACTGATAGGCCTAGGGAGGAAATTTTTAGGTTTACTTGGTCAACCTTAAACAAAGTTCAATTTGCTTTTGAGTAAACGGGTACACTTATCTTCTATGTTAGATTATTGGTCACCCGACGCCAAGCGAAGTTACATAATTTAATCAAGTGATATCCTTGGATTGATTGGCCAGGGAATAAGTTCTCTTAACAACAACTCGAGCTAAAAAAGGGCGAAGCAAACAAGTAAAGGCGAAGGTACAAGATTACGAGACGGATAAGGTGGTCGGAAGGATCTTGAATCAAGTATCTACTTTGCGCAAGGTGATCTCGTAGAGATCAATGTGATTCATATCGAGCACCTTACAAGCATACCTGCTATCGTGTGATGGTTTCCACGCGACAGCCCCGATCTTAAACACGGTCAAGTAAGGCAACAACTCGAGGCCACCTGGAAGAGCATAACCCGCCTTACCAATGGGTACACAAGTCGAGCAGAAATCAAAGCACGGAATCGGAGTACCTTATCCATAATTCGGTCTTCCGGGAAACAGTGGAGAGTTGGGTTCGACTCCTCAAAAGAGGTATCGCCTCTCCACCACGCAATTTTAAGTCGAAAGCGGGGACTTGAGCTTGAGTCAAGACCAAGTACGGCGTCTCTTGTACACTAATTTCACAGGATTGCGCAGAGTCATAACCCACAAACATAATTCATGTTAATATCCAGAAAATTTGATCGCATGGTCACAAGCAATTTTAAATCGCACATTCTGTCAAACTTTAGTACACTATGCACATGAGTTTAGTGTCCCACACCAATTGTCTAATAAAAGTGAGCCGATTGATTAGACATCCGCTTACAATACCTAAGAACGTGGATCCGACGCAATATTAACTTCGCACAGCATAGTGAAGTTTAAGGTATAATCTGATCAGATGGGCGAGTAGCACTATTATTCGCAATGTCAAGAGGATAATAAGGCTCCATGATATCCCCCCTTATACGAAGTAAATTAATTACTGCCAATAGTAGCGATGGAGTAGTTTTGATTGCAAGATCGAAATTAACGATAGACACATAACCCATATCTATTTCGTCTCAAATGCGTTTATCAACTTTTTACAACGCCAAATGTCAACGAATCGTAAATGTAGTTTTAATAGCTCGAGAACTTGGAACCTTGGTAGATGGTACAAAAACCCATTACGCAACAAGGTCATCCGTTGTGGATTCTGAATGTGTAATTACAAATTCTCACATGCCAGAATACAAGCTGTACAATCATAATGATTTACTTATCTTACTAAATTTACAGAAGGATTCATTCATTGCCAACTTTGGCCAACTATAACATACAATGATGAATCATAAATCTTCTAGCAGAATAGATTTGTAAATTTGTATGCGATTTATCATCAGATGGCCATACGATGTAATCACTTTAAGCGTTTGCACGAGCCTTAATGTTTTATGCGTGCGTGCGATAGCCTCAATTGTGGCTTAATCGTTGAGACGGCTGTGCCATAACACATTATAGTTTAGTTATACACCGTAAAATGAGACGACGGGAGCCGTATAATTGGAAACAAAGAGTCCAATTTGAACTACGAAAAATAGTCGTGTGTACGGGACATGGATGATGATGGCCTAGCAATTAACATTAAATGACGACAACAGGTTGCCAAGAATTGTCAACATGGTAATTCCAGAAACTTGTGAAGATTCGATTGTAGAGGATATCTATATGGTTTTGATCTACATCTTGAGGTTGGTAATGGAGTAAATTACGATCAATAAGAGAAACAAGTTCGTTAATATACACCTAGACGTTCAACAAATACCACAAATAACCGATTTTAAGTAGGCGTTGAATACCTGACATTTTTGTAATTTATATAATTTCGCAAAAACCACCTATAAATTACGCTTATACATATCGAACTTGTAAAGTGGAATGTGGATTTGTAGCATATTGTCGTACGCGTCGCGCAGTACCAGTACGTTACCGATATCTGAGTAAAAATAATTTTATTTTGAAACGAACGGATAACGGCAGCTCATCGACTGATAAAGTGACTTAAAGTGACGACCCGAATCAAGAATACACGCTCTTAGTTTTGTAGAAATTAAAAGGAAAATGGTAAAAGAAGATTTTATCAAAATCTAATTATGTATTAACTGCAATCGTGCCGTGTGCACTGACTAGAGTAAACGCATTTATCAAACATTAAATTTATCATTAAAAAACTTTGTAATAAAGCCGCATACAATGTCTCATGGAAAAGACATTATGATCAAAAAGAATATTCCGACAGCATGGTAGCTGGCAATGTGAGGATATCATCCTCTCCTCAATCCTTTATGGCATTTGTGTGTGTGTGCAGCTGCATCGGCTCGATAGATATAGCACGTCTTTAACATGATAAATACTAAAACGGTACCGGCTAGATAGCTAAAAACGATTACGTCCAAAATAAAATTTCTCATTATTCAATTCTTATACGTTATCGAAAAGTCTCGTACAACGCAAGTAGCTTTTTTGATTAAATTATCGAAGAATATGCTTTGATGTGCGAGGTTAAAGCTAATTTTTCACTACAATCAGCAGATATATGTCAAGTCTGCTATGACCATTGCGATATAACTAATTAAATTACTTTGGGGATTACACGACAGGATGTAGAAAATAGTCGGTCAAAATGGCTCATGATAATTACATCCGGACGTGTATACAATTTCTTTTAATATTTTAATGATTTGCAAGCCTCAAGAAGTGTATTTTTGGGGTTAGTGATATACGAATCCCGATGAAATTGGTTGCCCAACGGGACTTTATGATATATACAGTAAGTAGATTACTCAATTTCATTTACTGGTCAAGGAAAAAATATATGAAAGCTCTTAGAACGAAGACGTACATTCACAATAACTAGTTTTTGTCCTAGATGATGCCAGGGGACGGATGGATTCTTTCTTATTCCAACTCACTTGAACATTTGCTTACAGATAAAGCCGAAATAGTCGTGCATCTCTTTTGCAAACATAAGCAAAAATGGGTCGGTGCAGGGCTGCTATATTACAGCGCATCTTTGTTATTATCGATTGATCTTGAATCTATCACCAGTGGTAATGAATAACAAATCTAGCGTCAAATTTCGTGTGTAACACCAGCGGTTTCGTATTCAACGGGTCGAAAGTGTGGTGTGACTCCGCATGCGTGGATCGCGACGTACTTAATACGATTGAAAAAATCAGCCATTATCGAAGTCGTTATCAATTGCATATCCAGACAACCATAGCTTTATACTATTGACAGGTAGATTGTACAGTTTTCGATTGACGTAAAATAAGAATGTCACAACAGTCGCACATCGATGCCGTCAAAGCTACTCGTACCTATAACATTATCCATATCAATTTTGTGCGCGCGTCATGCATAGTTATCACGATATTTGGCAGTCATTTCTCGTGGTCGAAATGAACAAATGCACGAAATCCATGAAACTTTTACAGGTTATCCCTACACATATTCGTGTATATATACATGCATTAAGAACATGCGTCAGATATGTATTTGATACCTCTTATTTGTGTGATATTTCATCCTCTACCAATTTCGACCCAATTCGGTCAGGTGTTTTATACGACCTACTATCTGCTTTGTGAAATTTCGCCATTAAAAACCATATTATTGTCTTTGTTTCAGTTTCAGCAAAATGATGCATCATTTTTATGGTACATAACTTGGTCTCAGCAAAAAGCTGTTTTTGTGCCACAATTTAACTCAATCATGTGAATGAATGGGTTACCCTATGAATCGTTGCTCGATCGGGACTTGATATTTACGGTGATAATTTAGCGTTCTGTGTGTTGTGTTCTCTTGGAACGCTAAAGGCAATATCTGCTTCATAAATCTATATAGACGGTACAACTGAACATGCTCACACATTCTAGAAGATATGCGCTAAGTGCATATCCCTTTAATAACGCTTTGGTCGAGTTTTTCTCAATAGCGGGTTATTAATTCATTCATTCTGTGCGTGCTTCGACATAACGTACACCAATTTATGCGTAGGTCTCCTTCATTCGCGTATATCTAACCTTATTAAATAGTAATCTTATAAATACGGAAGAGCTTATACTATCTTTTCTATCAAGAAAAGATCTGGCTCTCACACATTGTACATTAGCGTAACATGTAATACAAAGAATTCGGTGATAATCACGTCAGCTTGGTAAGCAAAGACATTATATGAGGGACAAAATTCTTGCTTAAGACGCCGGCCAAAAGGCCAGCACTGTCCACGATGATAGAAGCGCAAAAACTCAAGTTCTCACTCTACTAAAGTGGCATATTGCGGTGTACCAATTGTTCATATATCTAAGAATCACAGACATATTAATGCTGCATCAGAAGGTAGAAGTCTACATTGTGCGAGAAATTTTCCCACGAGAGGTAGACGAGCAGATTAGGAACGCAGACAAGATGTAATGGCAATCGCATCTCCGGATTCTGCGGATGACAGAGTTCACTTGTCCGGAGCCCGTATGCCCAATAATTGAAATTAAGGAATAAGCTGGAGTAAACAGCTACCCAAGTTTGATAATTTTCCGCTTCTGCGGAGCCTTTGTGGTGGTGCATATAAAATGAGATTATATGTTCGATGTGAGCTCACCCTGCCTACACGATAGCCGCTAACGTCTTTGATGCCATTAAACGGTTTAATATGATAAGGAAGGAGAAAGAGTTACCAAAACAATCTGAGACCTTGAAATAAGTATATACTTTGGTCTTGGATGGACCACATCACCACATTTCCCATGTTATTCCTATGACACGTTGACGGCAAAGCTAAAACAGTAAAATTAGTACTATACGCTCATCTGTTCTCGCATCGTGAAAACAAAACCTTACGCCAGTCGCTCTTGTAGATACCACGATGAGACCGCAAACCTGTGGATGAATGGATATAGAGCTTCCGATCGTGCTCCAAATTATTGCGGGTCGTGTCCGTTGCGCCATTACAGCGATCAACGTCGGGATCCAGCATAATTTAGACTTTTTATGCTTGTAGTACTGCCAACATTATATCCGTATTTAGAATGGAGCTGGTGTTGGCCCTTTTACATGAACTTTATCTTGAGCCGAGAAAAGAGTAACAGATAAAGAGCTACAGTATTCGACAGCGCGTATTATTGCGAGCCACTAGAATACTCGCTTCTAGCCTATAACTAAGATAAACAGTTTCTTCGAACAGAATGACAATAGTTACTATAAGTAACGAAGAATTCCATCGGAGAATGTGGACTTCGCACGCCCGTAAAGGTTTGTTTGTAATTAATTGGCTCTTCCAATTTTCATAGATGCGCGACTTCTTTTGAGGAACGAAAAAAAGGACACACTTTTTCTTTTGGGCACAATTTTGTTTTATTTTTGCGTGACGCCCATTTAGAGACCACTTTACTCAGAGTCCAGCCTCTTGATAGAACTAATGTAACTTAATCTTTCACATGTTCGAAGCTCTATCCCCAGTACCTTTGAGCTGAATCAACGGGAATAAAAGTTTAAAATTTTACGTCTGACGTCTTCATAATTGTGAACAAAGGCGTTTCAAAGCTTAAGTAAGCTTAAATATCCCTTTTCTGACGCCTCATTGCACCATCAATGAAGTAGCATATGTCGACGATAAGCGTCGCGCAGGAGCGAAAATAACTTGTGATATTTCAAGGCAGGTTAATCATGGCACGTCGACATATTTAAACGTATGATATTGTTTCCCTAACAACTAATCTAGCGCTCGCTGCGATGG
This sequence comes from Hyaloperonospora brassicae, assembly GCA_947650285.1. NCBI lineage: Eukaryota > Oomycota > Peronosporomycetes > Peronosporales > Peronosporaceae > Hyaloperonospora > Hyaloperonospora brassicae. The sequence continues at coordinate 95,583 of CANTFL010001401.1, forward strand.
TAATACGGCTGGTTTTGCATGGTAAAATATGTAGCGGTATCATTACTCCTGCGTGATGTCATAAGAAGGAACTTACAACACGCTACTCAGGATGAATCAGAGCGTTCTAGTTTCAAATAGTTACATCACATAGACTTCCACCATGATCTCAGACGTCGATCATCATTATACTTCGTGCATTTGCATTTGCGAACAACTGCATTATATAGATAAATGATAAATGGTTCAATATAGCTTGTCTTTAATCTGACTAAGTTCTGATTTATACACGACGCCACAATATTAAAGGGAAGACACCTCTTCATGCGTACTTTCGACTTGGATACCGAACTTAAATAAATAAGTTTCAATTTGTATCCATTATCGTTTCGTGATGCTTACGACGACTTCTGCATCATAGAAAACAAGGTTGGTATGCGTCTGTAGCAAAAGGTATTTGAATTGGCTAAATTAGTTTATTATATGCTGCCGGTCGTACGACTATGTCCAGCCGCGCTCTGCGTATGACATGTGATTGTTATTATTGACAAAAAATAGTTGTTTTTATCCAAATGTGGTAGCGTGATCAAGCGATTTCAGGACAGAAGGACTGGTCGCGCTCTAGCTAGTTCCTATCCAGCGAGCTGATTGGTGATAACGGACGCTTATGTATCATTATGCCAGTTTAACGATCGAAGATATTCGACGATAAGAGGCATTCGTTCTCAGGTTATCTAGCGATGAAGGATTAGGATGAGGAGTATTATACGTCATATGCGATTGCGGAAGCGATCGCGATCAGGTACGAGCATTATATTGAACGTGATCACGATCAAGTACGCGATCCCGATCAGATCAATGCGTATTACATCACGTGATCGCGGTCAGATGAAGAATGCAGTTAGGTGTGCGATCATGATCAGTTTGTTTTGCACCACACAACGCGATTCAAACCCGCGATCAGAAAAGAACATGAAGTGGGCCCCGTCGAGCAGGGGGCGTCCGCAGATCAGTTGCATCTGGAAGGCAAAGTGGTACACCTAGGTTGACTTGTAAAATATGAAATAGAGTTTAATTTGCCTCTGAGTTCACGTGTCAGCTTCTCCTACGGGTTAAGTTACTAGCCATTCGACGTCAGGAAAAATCGCATACTTTAATCAAGTGAAATCCTTGGATTGCTTGGCCAGGGATCAGTGACTTTTACGACAAAAACCCCAACTGCGATCGGACGCAACAACACCGGAGCGATCGATGTACAATATAGATAGACGGCTTTATTATTCAGAAGGTCAAATGGATCAAGTATCTACTTATTGGACAAGACGATATTGTTGAGATCAGGATGACTCGCATCGGGCTTCATACAAGTACAAACGTGATCGTGTGAAGACAATCTCACGATCACCCCAAACCCCATTGAAAACACGGTCAAGTTTTCCATTGACACAAGTTCACCTAGACGTTTGCAGCCTGCCCTACCGACGGGTACACAAGGTGAGTAAGGAAGCGTAATATACTGGAACAGAACACTCCATCTGACATTCGGTCGTCTGGATGCTTGTGGATATTCAGGGTCACAAGAATATTGTATTCACCACTCCGTCAAACGACTATATTTAACTAATAGTTCGTATGCCAAAACTATTAGATCAGCTATAGTATTTAATGCCACCATTAGCTGAGGGTAGAATGATGTAGCGTAATGAATTATCTAAAGTTTATACCGACGTGTTTGTTAGCCTAAACAATTTGTCAAATCACTACTTCAATTATTTCGGGAACAACCAATTCAAACTGACAACAAGGCAGGTCAAGTTGTACTATGCCATAATATCTCGGGTGTACAACTACAGAAACACTTTTTGATTCAGCAATGGGTCGATTGGCGCCGATTTAGCTTTAGTCCGACCGCTGCGGCCATAAAGTCAATCCGAAGCCTACTATAAAATTGCCGGCTAACGACATCGCGTGTATGATGCTGATGTTGATCCGAAGACCATCGAATTTTATGGTGACAGCGTTTGCCGTACTTAATTATGATATTCCAGATCACTACAATTGGGGAAAATCGTGAGTCAAACGGTGAATGCACGGGGAAGCATTATCTCTTTGTGATGGGCGGATGTATGTGGTGAGATAGGATGAGAGATGTTGTGGTTGTTTTATTTGAGAAAATGAATACAATTAAATATTTCGTGCGTGAGCATGAAAATGCATCAATAATTGGGAAAATTGATCGAGCGTTACTAGCTGAATGATAGACGTGGTTTTCTTGTAAACAGTGTTAGCTGTGCTGAGTGGAAGAGGTGGTGATCACGAGATCGTTGTTGTTATCACCGACCGCTGAAACTAATTGCTATATAACTGTGTAAAAATGGATTTAGTCCGATAACCGAGTAGTTTTTTCAAATGTCGTATGTGTATGGTACGAAATACAACATACAACGCGCATAATTATCGGTCAAATATACATTTTAGCTCGTAAGTTGTAACAAAAACAGGAACATCGGTAAGGCATGTACGTAATGATGTTAAGTCGACTACAGATAATGTTGCACAATCGCAATCATGTTTTGCTCGGCATTTGATAGCAACAAGGGTGTCAATTACGACAAGTATAGCCTGCGTCTACAGTTCACTATGCTGAAGCACGGGTTGGCCTGATATCTACATGCAAAAGATCAAACTGGCGAAGAATGTAAAGGGGACTGGTAGCTACACTCTGAATAAGGTTTGAGGGGACCCTCAATGGCAACTATGTGATCCAGTGCCCTGTTACATTACGTAAATGCACGCAAAAATGCATTTTAACAGAACGACATCGCTGAGTGATAGAAAAAGGGAAACTGCTATTATTGACAAATAGGTCCAATGTATTGTCTTATTCGAGGCTTAACAAAATAAAGTATGACACAATCATTTACGCTGACGTCTACTCACCACCCATTTCGTGCGTAAAGCAACGACTGGTGATTGGGTATGATGGCCTATATCGACCAATGAGCGGATATTTCAGTCACTACAGCTACAACACTGTCAATAATATGTTGGCTAAAGATTATTTAGCATAACATTTCTGCCATTTCTTCCATACGGCAATATCATCAATCAGAATGAACCCGTTGCGAAGAAGGCCGCTATTATAGAGCCATAGCAGTGAACAGGTCGTCCTTGCACTTTTAAATTTTGGTGTAACGCACTCAAAAGGACATCGAACGATAATTGTCAAGATAAAGAGAATTTTCAACAGATTTGCGGTGCTGAGAGTAACCATATGGTCGCTTATGCCGTGACTCGCATGTGCCGAAACAACTGATTTCCTGCAAAGCGGTTGCTGCCTTCAATGTTGTGAAGTAAAAATCCACGAAAAGACTATGATATTACGATAGTCTACCCGTATAGAGCGGCAACATACTGTCTGGTCTAGATGTAGATGACTTCACAAAACATCATTGTTTCTGCGCCGGTCACATCGTAGATATCGTGTGCACATCTGATCGAAAAAGGTTTGTACGCGTTTCGATATGGATCATGCGCTGCTTCGATTTTCATAGTGTAGGAAATGATTTTATGTATTTGTAGTAATCAGCCTTTCGATCCATCGTGTCCTCTTTTCATTTGATTCTCTCATTCGGCGCATTGCCGATCTTCATCGAGCAAGATGCTTGTGAGCAGGTTTAGTCCCAAGCGCTTGATCTCCATAAGCAACGTCTTCTCTACATTACTACGGCAAGTGATCGCCCTATGTGTGAGGTGGTAAGTTGATGTAGCCACTTCGTTTCCCGGTGTGTTGCGCTGGCTACAAGCGACAACACTGCTATATCATATCTATCAACATTCTAAACTTTTTTAACGTATGCTCAACCGTAGATTGGTGTAGATCAGATTTGACTCGAATTCGCATCGAGAAATGTCTACATAATGTCATAAATCGTTTACAGAATAATCGAAAACTAAAGCGCCAAAACGATCGACTCCAGATAGTCACCGAGAAGGTCGTGGCCGCTGTCGCTACGTCGATCTGTACTACCTAAAAGCGCAGTCACGAGATTTCTTCCACGAAAACTTTTGCTGCACTCGCAAGTGAGTCGTCTCGTACTAGACCGAAGAAGGCTAAAACGTCATCTAGCGCCACAGCGTATAACAAAAGCGCCTGGGGAGCGCTCTTTGCCCCTCTGAAGACGAAAAAGACCGAACGGGTGTGGCCACTGACTGTAGTGCCAATCTCTACGGAACTTCAGCGGCCATTGACGCATTTACACGTTTCCAGGAATTCTCGAGATGATCTGACGATACAGTTGCGTTGAAGTTTGTCGCATGTAACGTGAAAGCATTTCATGCATTCCTTAAGTGAGACGAAAGTGTTCATCTACGTGCCTATGCAGCTCAGGAAGATCCGGATATTATCTGTCTCAGTGCGGCAAAGATCTGCAGCGACGAGCTCCAGAAACTGGAAGACTTTTTGCCGCAGTACGAGCACCAATTTTGGTCCTGTGCAGTCAAGAAAGGATACACGAGCACCGCTGTTTTGTGCAAGACGAAGTCGATGAGTGTGCGTGATGAAGTTGTCGTGGGAATTCACGAGTCAAATGGATCAGCAACGAGACTGAGAACAGCGAGAAGGAACAAGAAGGACGATTCTTAGCATTGGAATTCGACAAGTTCTGGCTGGTCCACACCTACGTCCCGAATGCAAGAGGTAAATTGGAAAGACTGGGCTACCGAACCAGCCAGTGGGATAAAGCCATACTGCGCGAGATGGAGGAGATGGAGAAGACGAAGCCTGTGATCTGGTGCGGAGAGACCTGAATGTCGCGCATCAGGAGATCGGCATCCACAACCCAAAGGGGAACCGCAAAAGTGCGGGATTTACGGACGAAGAGAGACAGAGTTTCACTGAGATTCTCGACAGCGGATTCATCGATTCTTTCCGCCACTTGCATCCAGAGAAAGTGGAGTATTCGTACTTTGGCTATCGGCAAAACATGCGCGCGAAGAACAAAGGCTGGCGATTCGACTAGTTCGTCGTGTCGAAGGCATTGATGCCGAATGTAGTACGTCTGATGGTGAAATACCGTTTGTGTGGGTGCGTTTGTTTGACTAACTAATATTTACATGATCTATGTAACGGAGCAGCCAGGTACAAAACAATTGATACAAAGGTATCATTTTTTGAACATTATCTATTTTTGATACTATTCAATTTGCATCACTCGAGAAGAGAGATATTTTCGGAATATTGCCCCCAAGGGTCATATTCGCGGGTGCTACACTTCTTGGTTTATGTACACGGCACATCAATCAAACTTACCACCCATCGCTGCTAGACGCGCGCAACGGGTGGTGCACAGAAGACCCACATAGGATGTAGTAGTTTAATATTGCTTGATTAAGACGAAAGATACTTTAACAAGAAACATAACTATACTAAATAGCAGTTCTACTTTTCTTTCAAGACAGAGCTTTCGGGTTCTGTTTTGTCTTGGTCGCGCTTCCTCGCGCCACGTGGACGTGACGTCGGGCGCAGCTATCCTTTGTTGATCCGACACAAGGGCGTGATTCGTTACAATCTAGTCGTATGCAGCGATAGTCTTTCGTCCAGTAGAGCATTGTTGGCAGTGACCAATTGCCTATCGGACTAGATCTTGGCGATCATCTGTAACACACTTTTGTTGAGGGCGAGTGTCACAAGGAACACGTCAAGCAAATCAAGCCAAGCCCGTCAAATAACTTTGCGCGGTATACGTATTCGTAACAATCATGTCTTGGTCATCCGTCCATAAAATAGCGTGAAAAGAGTAGCGACCGGTCAAAGTCGTCAACCAAGCACAGTCTCCTTCCATTTCAATCTATGGTGCATGCGGTTGTCATCCCAATGTTTTGAACACACATTTAAATCAGGCTCTCGTCAATCGAACACTTGTAGTAGCTCTTATAAAAAGGAAAGACACACGGTTGCTTCGGTCATGTTGTAGCTTTGGTGTCTAAATGAAAGCTTATCATCATGCTTCAAGTAGAAAGATCTTTTGAAAAGAAGAGACCATTCTCTTCGACTCAACAAATTCTCTTCATGATTAATGGATAATACGATCAAGCACCTGAATGAGCGTACCATGTTGCAACGGGGCGGTGGGTTCTTTTATCACATACAAGAGCGATCTGATGGCAAGAAAAGACGTGTTGTGCCGCTTTAATCTGGTGATGATTTGGCACTGTGACTCTAACTCTCGTTAAGCACATTTTGTCATTACTTTCATTCACCGATACATTTCAGTCAACGCAGATATCTATCTTGCAACACAAAGCGTCTATAAATGCTCTAGAGACTTCAAGGTGGTCAGATTGAAGGAAGGCGAGATGTGACGTATACTGGCCAGAAGAACTCTACAACATAAAACTCTTCGCGGCCGCGATCCGCAAATTGTGGAAGATTTCATTATGAGTGGGACATATCCACACTTTCCCTTGACTGATCCAGTCGAAGTTTGGGGCCGCTTATTTGTAGTGAAGCTTACTTGCTTACCCGGTGCTCAGTTGAATGTCCTACGAGAAGTCACACATCCTAAGGTGTACGTTGACTAAGACATGGACGTCTCGGTTGCGATACAGAAAGCTGATAAGCGATATGAAACACGGAAATTGTGATTTCTTTGCGCAAGATGCGCATCGATGCTGCTGTTTGCAGCCTGAATTATTTTGACGTAGATTTCGGAGAGAATTTTAGTTTGTAAATGAACGCAGTTGCAATTTTGTAACGATGCCGATTATTGTGATGAAAGATGTGTTGCCTCAGTCACCACTATCGCTGGGTCGCTGGTATCGGTAAAGCCAATGTTATACATCATCCTGTATGGCACTGCATGTCAGAAACTATGCTCAAGCGTCCAACACCCTTCGAAAGTAGCTAATTCACCGCGCTGAAATGCAAAGTGGGTGTTTCCCCTTACACGTACTTACGTTACCAAAATAATGTACCCACTTCGCTTTCAAAAGCCTTTTCGTTTAAATAATCGATCATGGCCCACTTGGTCCGTATCGACGTGACATTGACAATGCCTCACCACGTTCGTGTAACTTCATTCGGCGAGTGTCAAAATTATTGAAGTGGCGCTAAAAGCTTGATTCTTTGTACCTAGTATTCGTCGAAGCTCAGGCGACAGGGCCGTTTTCCGCAAATAATCGTCCTAAAAAAGCCATTTATATGAAAAGCCAGACAAGAAGGATCTTTCATCGGCGTTTAAAAAGGTGCGACAATATCCCGCAAGATCGTTTTAGTATGTAGAAGTAGCCTAATACTGAGTATTTAATTTAACGCATTAATGAAGGTGCTCTAAAAACACAAAAGAGGCTTGATTAATACCACAACGAAATCGATAAACGGCACAATTCGACACATAGTTAAAGTGTGGAGCGTGAGTTAAGATAGTTTTTTCGGATATCATAATTAAAATAGGGAGAATACACTGTAAGATTCCAAAAACTTAGTGATGCAACAAGAATCAAAGAATAAGTGATGTCACATCAGAATAAAACAGTATAATACTACAAATAAAAAGAATATTGTAAAATGTTCCTTTAGATAAACAACGAAAAGAATGCTTGATATAGGCACATAGAAAAACGAAATATGGTGTATACTTTACGACAAATTGTTGGACTTTAATTTTTCAATATTTAAAATAATAATTGTATTGGTTCAAGAAGAAGTAAAAGTGCTGTAGCAAAAACCTAACACTTGCAGCGAAGTGGACGGTGCCAGATCAGTCATCTGTCTCCATAGATCATACAGATTGACATCATAATATATTGCTAGCTAGGACCTTTACCACAGGTTACATGGTCGATATGGTGCGATCATCATAATTTCCTGGCCTCGCATGAATAGCGACTTGTTTAAGACTCTATAGCATGATGATGAATCAGTGCATTATGCCTCACATTCGATGTAGACCAAGACGACCGGGATGCTCGCTTATAGGTATTGTGTAATCCACTGCAGCTGGAAATATTGCATTATCGGGGCATCATCCGTACTTCATTCATATCAACATCGACATCATTTCACCATAGCAGCTTCTTTCCTGGGACGACCGCAATACTTTATCCGTATTGCGTATTTTGTTAATACGCGATATATATTGTGTCCGCATCATCCGCATGTATACCTGCTGTACCACCATATGATGCTTTAATCTTTGTCTTCTTGTCTTGTCTTGCGCTGCTTGTCTATATATGATCTCCTGCTGCATCGACTCGTACCTTGCAAATATCTTATAGGGCATTGTGTTTGCCAATGAGCATGGCGTTGTCATATCTCTGCCGATAAAGACGAATGAACCGAGACGACAGCTGCAGAGTGATACAATGTCGAATTACAAAAGCTACATCAATGAGATGGGATAAACGTGACCGTACTTTATGGCGAGAAGCAACACTCTTAGACTACGCTGAAAGCGTCGGCGCACCTTTTCCTACTTGCAATAAGACTTCTGACTACTCAAATATATGGAATCGTAATCTATATATAAAGATGGGGGATGAAGTAGATATGCGGACATGTGTATGGTTAATCGCGGACATGCGTCTACTCGGTCCGTGTAGTTTATATCAGTGGCGTATATTGCTAATTTTAAGAATATCAGGTATACTTTTTATCGTTATAGCATAAAGCACCTTAGCAAAAGGTGGATGCTAGGTAAAGTATAATACAGCCATCCATTTGATCCGACCGTATTTACAAAGCCGTTAAGTCCGGATATTCACGGTTCATAAGCGCGATCGTGGTTTTACTGTATTACAATAAGAGACATATCCCTACATAACGAGCTGGATTACTTATCGCAAAAGATTGTACATAATTTGATAGCATGTGTTGCAAGCAAGGGAGACAATATTTGGCTTGAACGGATGCCTAACCTGTATGCTGTATCGCCGTATCGAGAACAGCTGTCCATAGTCCGACTAGTTGATCGGAACATGACATCTTTTGTCCGTAAATGTGCTTGCCTAAGAGCTAAATTTGGCCACTATATCGCAGCCACCACTAATCGCACAAATACAGTATTGACAGGCCCCATTCGCCAAAACTGCGGCAAAGTCGTTATTAACTTGGCTACACCGACTACAAAAGCCAGTCAGCATTTTTGGCAGAGCATCGCCGGTGCCGTCGCGCCGTGCAGTCACCTTATATATCGCAGTCCATCAATCTCTTCGGACAAAGGACTGTAGCTCCTAGCATAAGGTGTCTTTATCTATTATTCCAAGTCTGAAGACACACGTGTGTCAGGGAATAGCAAAGTACAGACTGCAGCGCAAGAGTCGCGGGCACTTAGCCAACTACACGAGCATCAATGCACAATAACACTAACACGACATAGGGTTATGTTTCGATCTACTTCTGTATCGCTTACCCTACGCCAAAAGCTGGGAAGGTTAGTCTTCGAATATCACAGATTCATCACCTGAGACGATCGCAGGTCCAGCCGAGCTATCCAAGCGCGCAACTGCTCTGAAGCACGTGAGCTCAAAGACATTCACTCTTTGCCTCTGACTCTTCAACATTAGCATGAGCGATGCATCGTGTCCTCAAAATGCTGCTATCTCTCCGTGTGCTCCGAGCAGCCCAAACGTCCGATGGAAAAACGACGCTCCATCAACACTCGACGCAGGAAGCAGCAGTGACAGCGACGACGATGAATTAGTACGAAGCAATGACGACGACGTCGCAAAGCCAAGAGGTTCTATCGCCATTGACGCAGGGGCTCAAAACTCGATTCGTGGTCGAAAACGACGACAACGGCTTCACTTTGACGTGCAGCAGCTAAAGACGGTCTTTCACCTGCCGTTAAAGACGGTGAGCGCCCTTTTTGTGTCTGTTTCGAATCTGTGATGTTGAAGAGACAGTGGTGAGGCATTTTTATGCGCACTCGGTATGATGCCCTGTCTGCGTCGCTTTGAAATGACATGCTATACGTCGTCGCACAAGATGATTGTGTGATAATAAGCATCTGGGACGTGTGTGATCAGGCGGCCGATCGACTTGGCATCTGTGAGGCGGCTCTCAAACGGATCTGCAGACGAAATCAAATCTACAAATGGCCGTATCGACAACTAACTTCTGTTCGTCGACGCATTGCTGAGCTCAATGACCGCCGTGCTGATCTTCTCTCGGAAAGCGGCGGTACGAACGACTTCACCGGCTTACTAGACGTGCGTCTGATCGATAGTCTAACGAACGCACGATAACAGACGAGCGCACAAGTTTGACATGCCACGAAGCCCAAGAACGACCCACAGTGGTGACATCAGCACAATTCGATGCTAAAATGCAGGAACTTACTATGGAGCAGGACGAGATTATTCGTCTGGCTCTTCAGCCACATCATCAGCTGCCGGGATCACATAGGCCGATCGAGACCAGGACAGAGCGCTCGTATGTGCACAATTTGCGGCAAGGCCAGCAATGTCCGATCACAAACAAGAATCTATCGATTCACCTCCACGGCTGTCAAAGTACGATTGCAAACTTACCGCCGCTGGACCTCGGTCGAGTAGATCGGGAGTTTCCGCTTCTCTTTCTAGCGAACGTGTGTGAGTCCGTTCGAACTTACCACTAATACACATCGAATTGTCCTTCCAAACATTGCGCCTCCCAAGTGCATCACTAAGTCTTATAACGACTGACTTGTTGTATGGTCAATGACAGATAGAGTAGTAGCACACTCGTTGAGTATGAAAGATCTTTGTGCTTCTGACTCAGTGCTAGCTTATCTGCTCTCCTATGTCTATATCATGTGGACCCGCGATGCGACTTAGCCCCTCTAAAGATTGATTATGTGCTGTTATGTGCTACAATTAAAAACACCATAGCAAATCTGCAGCTCGTCCCGCTCATCGGGTCACGGCAATCGTCAAGTGTTTTGGTCAATATAGAGCTTACGACACTGTCTCGTATAAGCTCTTGTGGAGTCGATAGACGGCACTGAAGACCGTGCATCTAAAGGCACACATGTACAACCCATCATTATGATAAGCTTGAGCGTCGGACCTTTTTTGATTGTATCACGCTCGACGCGACCGAAAGATATGTTATAGCATTCCAATTCCTGGCAATTTAGCTTTGTGCAGGCGAAAGTAGTATCAGCACGCAAAATGGGGAAAAATTATCACAAATGTATGCCTGTCGACTTTTTTTTAAAAAACCAGTTGTTTATCCCTATTTTTATGTTCATTTGCTTGAGGTATCTCAAATACCATATTGTGATCAATTTTTGAAATTGCAAAAAAGTGCGTGCCTCATCGTTGGTCAGAAGCATTTGACTCCTGACAAATAGTAAACAAGTTATCAAATTGATCAGATTGTGTAAGTTCACGTCGATGACCCCAACACACAGATAACTTTACTACCCGAATGGCGTAGTTAGTCGTGAATGTGCACAAGAATGAAGCCGAACTTTTAGTCGATGCATTATGTCTGCCATCACGTCAAGCCCACGGGTGCATGCACATGATTGCCCTCAGTGCAATCGAGGGCAAGTATGTAACCACTCATTTGAAATCCAAGATGCATTTAGGTAGCGAGGCCTCGCATATCCGGCACCACTATATCGTTAGCATCATCGCCATTACTGGCTGCAGCTCAACAGCAGCGACTCCAACAGCATTAGTCAGAACAACAATTTTGCAATACAACGTCCAGGTGCGCGATGGAAGTATGTTCTGAGAGGCAAGCATGCTGGTCCAAAGATAATGGATGTCTTTTGGTCAAAGTTTGCAATTGGGGTCGTATCAAACGCTGTGTGTATGCTCAATTTCAATTCAGCACTCGCGGGAGGCATCCTTCTCACCTATTGACAATCAATGGAGTAGCACTACATAGATAACATTGACGTGCACAATCCTATCTTCATCCTTGGGTTTTAAAAAAAGAGAAAGCTGGATGTGAATGGTCATCAACATCGCTCGGCAACAAAAAAAATTTCCTATCTTTCTCATTCTCATCAACCGTCGGCCCTCAGTCTCGTTTTGTCGTGTTTGTTGTTGAATTGGCAATTAGCTGTATTTACCTTTTCCATGTTTCTCCTCTTCGGCAGAGGAGCAGCACCAACGAGCTTTGTGACTTCAGAACATTGGCAATAATGTACTTAACTTACTCCGTAACCCACAACCTCTTCATTTGAGTTAGAGATGTGATCCCCGCAACTACCAATTGAGATTGATGGACTGCGATACTAGTATCTAACGACGAGCTCCAGCGCTTTCTCCTCTACGTTACTCTATTGCACGCCATGAAAGTTATATTCATTACATGAGAGAGAAAACGTTTAAAAACGGAAGTATGCAGATTGTATTGAGCTGTGCTTTGCACAGCCCGATCATGGACTTGCAGTGTAGCATCTGCTTCATGTACTTCACTAGTAGATACGCACCGTCAATATCGAGCGGAAAAAGCAAGAGAAACGGGTCGGTCAGCACAACGACGGCTGTGGCTGAGTATGATCGAATGTAGATTGTTGGGTATGACCAGAAGATAACATACTAGGAAGCATGAAAGAAAATGACGAAGCGTGTATTGGGCCATGACATTATGTAGATTGAGTCAAAGACGCGCTTGCCAAGTCGTGTGCAAGGATTGTACTATCAGTCACATGTCGCATATCAACAATTTGCTGATCCATATACCACTGCGTCACATCTTGCACGCATTCGTTATCGCATCTCGTACGAAGACATATCTAATACGTCGTTCATTGATTCCGTAAAGCCCTCGACCAGCTGCACTGCCAGATGAAACAAACATGCAAATGCTATATTATTAACAGGTCTAGCGCTTCTGCATATGCCACACCTTGATAATGATCGCGAAGAAGTGCGTGACAAGAAAAATAGCAAAGTGAGATTCGTTGTTTATCTCTTATACATGTAAGCATAAGCAAGGTGCTTGTAGCACGAGGAGGGAAGCTTCCAAGCAAAAAGCCCTTTAACCGTCATGACTCCTGCCGACCCCATCACTCATCACTCATCAATCAGTAGGTCGCACCATTATTGGAGTCACAGGTCACGCCCGATCTCTTTTACCGAGTCCAGGCAGTTAGGCAGAAACGTGAGCTTTCTTTTCCAATAACGAGGCATGGCTCATAATTATAACAGTACAGAAGGACCTGAATGGCTTGCTATGGTCGTAATGAGAAGCAATCGTCAGCTTACTTGGGTCACCAGTCAATCCAGTTCCACCGCGTTGCGCAAAAACAAGACGACATTTTTGTGACAAGCTACATGGTAACAACCCTAGCGACATCCGTACCACACACAACCACATCAATATCACCAGCTTGATGCAGCGCCATGTATCGTCATGGGAAGGACTTTGCGTATGAATGACCTTAAGTCCTTCATGTGACGAAGCGAGTCACTTGGCGTTCGAATGGGTGACAGACAAGTCGTCCTGTACAACTGTAGGGAACGTTCGCCTCTTGCCGAGCTTACAACTGATCGTACTCAGCGCAGAAGCGTATGAATCCAACCTTTTCCGCAAAGAAGAAATTACGCTGAAGCTGGAGCACTGAGATGATAAAATGTAAATCTGAATCGCCAAAGCCTACGCGTATACGCTACTATATTCGCTTTTTTCAATAGCGAAAGGAAGACGCAGTTTGTATACGAGACGTGACCGGTGTCATGCAAGCAGTGAGGCTTGTATGATTGATGTAAAGCGACAATGTGTGAACTTCCGGCCATCGTTTAATTCTCTAGACGATGGCGGATCCGACTTGTTACCCGCCTCAGGATGTGCACATCCTGTATGATTACTGATGGGATTGCCTATGCCACGGAAGACTTTGTTGCTTCAGCCAATCAATTTTTGCAGCAGGTCAGTGATCAAACGATCAAGGTGGTGAGTTGACATTGATGTGGTACACAACTCACAAATACGTCACTCTGGGCGTTCAGCTACGACAACGGCCACCTCTAAATAGGCCCAACCGAGTCATCATTAGAGCGTCTTTCGTGGATGCTGACACTGCAGGCTCGGATGAAGTCAGATTATGGGGCTTTTCCAGTTTTGGGCGATGAGGTGCAGCATTTAGTTTAGAAGCTTTAATCTCTGTGTGATGCAGCAGACAGAATAAAGCGATAGACCACATAGTAAGAATGATGCAGCAGACGAATGACAATATCGGTGCTCGTAGGGCTCGCTGAATGGCACAGCTCGTGATCCGGAGCTATACACAGTAGCTTAGGCAGGCACCAATAAAACAGATTCATTATCAAATACAATAGATATAAGACCCGCTAAACATGAATCGGATCGCAGCAGCTTGCGGGAACTAATCAGTTTTGCCACGGTTCTGAGGCCGACTTTATAATTCTTTGGTAGTTAAGGCAAGCTCTATTAAAGGGATGTGTTGTTTCGGCAGATGTCCTGCACCAATTACTCGTAAAAAGTTCTTCGATATGTTGAGTCAGAGCCCGTATAATTTTTGTCTAATCCTGATTTACAAAGCTAGATCCTAAATCGAAGTTCATGTTTGCATCATTTGATCAATTTTAATCGCTGCCTAGAAATTAGTTAGCTTTATTCACGCCTGGTAAAAATAAACATAAAACAATAAATCATAATAAGATGAAATGAATTAATATAGAAGAATAATGGTTTACAAAAACAAAATTAAACTAATTTTTATTGATAAAGAATAATGGCAGGCAGTCGCCTTCTATCTCGCTGATTTATTCGTCATAGCGTGCTCCGTTTTACTACGATATCAAGCGTCGATGATGATGATCAACGCGCATCGCATAATGAGCATTGCACGAGATGTCAATACTTCATGACAATTCCTTTGGATGTCGTTCACGCTAGGAGAACGCGAGTCAAGTGTTTGTGAATAGTTGCCATCGCTTAGCGTGTCATGCACTCTTTAGCCATCGAGAAGACCCTCAACGTCAAGAGCCTTCAACAATACTTTCTACGCGATTGTCACATCAGCTTGCGCATGTAGAAAGACAGACCGCTTCACCTGTGAGGCCATAAGGTCTGATGCGTCGTGGAAAAGGTTCCGGTTTGCAATCTGCACCTGATCTTTTGTCCAGTTGGGAACGATTTGCAATAGGACTGGTCTCTCAGCCGCGTGGCGTACCAGAAGCAGCTGAAGAGCGACGGCACGCGACAATTGGCCATGTTTTGCCCCTCTTAATGGGTATGCAGTTGTATTGCACAATGGTTGGTCCACATTAAATATACTCCCTTTGCTCATACGGCAAAAGAGCGAATGGATCAATCAATCGGGTTACACGAAACCTGAGCACACCTATCGTCATTTTCTTCCAAAACGTGAGTACCAGTCAAGCGTTTTCTCCAGCATCAGTGTGTGTCTTCCAGTCTCACGGGTTGACAAGCTCAACAACAGCTTTTCGCTCAGGCGCCATGACTGTACGCAACACGTGGTCTCAATTTGCCAGCAAGCATGTCTAACTGTTGCCTTCTGCTGACACTTCACAGACACTTTCCAGCTCAAAGGGCGTGATCTACCTGGGGGATGACACTACGTACGACAAGTCGCAGTTCCTCGTACCTCAGCACTATTTGGACAGCATCGAGTCGGTGCTGATACCCAAAGGCCTCATTGAAGACCGCGTCGAGAAGCTCGCGCAAGACATTCGCTACGCTTACAAGGGTGAAACGGTGCACCTGTTGTGCGTGCTCAAAGGCGGCAGCGCCTTCTTCCACGCACTTGTGGAGAAGCTGCGACTGTTCCACAAGTACAACCAGTGCGACTACGTGCCATTTACCTTCGACTTTATCAAGGTGAAGAGCTACGAAGGTCTTAAGAGCTCAGGAAACGTCCAAGTGTCCGGAGCCGATTTGACAAAGTTCCAGGGCAAGCATCTTTTACTCGTCGAAGACATCATCGATACTGGCAAGACGATGGCCAAGCTCGTGCCGTTGCTTAGCGGCTACAATCCGACGTCGGTGCGTGTAGCCAGTTTGCTGGAGAAACGCAACCCCGAGAGCTGCGGCTTCCAAGCGAACTTTGTGGGGTTCAGCATCCCGGACAAGTTTGTCATTGGCTACTGTCTCGACTACAACGAGGTGTTCCGCGACCTCGATCACATTTGCGTCATCAGCGAGTCGGGTATCGCCAAGTACGCTCATACGTCATAAACAATAGACTGGGCACGTCGCGCCATTGACAAGCTACATAACCAATGACTCGATGTTAGTGACTCTCACCCGCAGTCGTGTGCGACTTAATGTTGCTTTCATAATCTTTCTATGCCCGTTGCCAGGTCCCACATCCAGCAGCATCAACGAGCATTAGGAACTACGGAACTGCTCGGGCGTCATGGTCCGGATCGTCAACCCGTGCATGTTCTTGATCTCGTTCTTCAGAACCTACAGCCACAATTGCAAAAGCAGCAAAGGGCAGCAAAAAGCAGCAAAGAGCAGCAAAAAGCACCTTATGTCAGCACAGTCCATACGCCTACTTTCTCTATAGCACGTCGCACCTCGTTGACCATCCGGTGCTGTTTGACCCGCGACTGCCCCGCGAACTGCGCCGACACAACTTCCACGTCAAACATAGAGCCGCAGCCACCCGACACGTCCGTCACTTTGACGTGCTCCGCCTTCAGCTGTTGCTGCAGTGCCACGTGCATCGCCTGCTCCGCTTCAGTGCCCGTTCCGTCAGTGCTGGACGACAAACACGCGCGACGGGGAACTGGGCGCTTGGCCGCCGCCATCCTCATCACCATTCGTGTCCTCCACGCGCCCATGAACATTCTGGTGCGGAGCTCAGTGTCGTATGGGCTGCCCCGACAACACGGCACAAAAACATTGTTGATGAATCTGAACAGATGTGATTCGACAAAAAGACGCTGCGAAGTCGCGCAGGTTTTCGATTTTCCGCCAATCCGAGTGAGTTGCGCGGCTCGCTGACGTCACTTCAGCGCCGGCCCATGATCTTCTGCAGCGGACCCCCGCGCATCTACGCCGCGTGTGATGCCCGCGAGCGGGCAGAGGACGTGGCACTGGCGATGCATTCGTCGCAGCACGTGCTCGCGCGCGTCACGTCGACGGTCGTGACGCTGTGGAGCGCATCGGTGGATCTTCCAGGCTCGGGGCGCCGTCTCTTGGCGCAGTGTCGCCGCAGGGGACAGCAAGTGCAGCAGCTGACGGACGACACGGACAGCAACGGGCCTTTGGAAGAGAGTCATCCGCCGCGATTGCTCTATGCCGCGTGGGGGTTGGGGGAGTGTCTGGCTGTAGTCGAAAAAGGGGCCCAGTCCGTCGAGTTTTACACGTTCGATGGACTGGACGAGTTGCTGGTGCGTGCCGAGACAGGTGGCAGCGACCACTGGACGGACGGCAGTGTGAAGGAGGTGGACGATGATGCAAATATTGGCCCTGACATGACGCTAAACCGTTCGGTTGCTCTCCGTCCCGAGCAAAAGAGAGCGGACGATGGAGACGAGGCAGCGGCAACTACAACGAGGCTTTTACTTGTCGCTAGGTTTGTCGGTGATTACCCGCTGAATCAGGGCACTTCTCAGAGCGATTACGAAGACGTGGCTGCCTCGATGAGCGCCATGCCTGGCAGCAAGTATCTATTTGTTGGGATGGCGAGTGGCATGATTTGTGTCGTGGAAGTTGCCGACCGCGGCGACGTGGACGAAGAAGGGTTGACCTGGTTTGTTAACTCAGATAGTTCTACCAAGATTTGGAAAATCGACGTTCGCTCGCACCTGGCAGTGTCAGAAGAAGCGGAGCCAGCAAGTTGTTACGCGCTTACATGCGCTTCGCCCGAGGGATGGCCATCCGAGATCACGTCCTTGCACTTAATTGCTACTTTTCAAGGAGGGAAGTGTTTCATCATGGTACTGTCTCTTGCCCAGAAACGCATTGATCAATTGCTGTCACTTGTAAACACGGGGAAAGACAGCGACGCGTCAACCGCGACATGTGCTGGTGGTAGCAGTCGGTGCACAACGACGTGTCTGGACACAAATGGCACGCAACTGGCTCTTGGCTGGTCGGACGGTGGTGTGTCGCTGTTTCGATTGTTGTCCAACTGTACGGAACAAAAAGACAAGCATGAGAAAAACAGTGAAGCTGACGTGGCAACGAAAGGACGGTTGTCTTCACTGGCTCTAGAGCCAATTCGGGAATTGAGTCTCGTCTCATGGGGGTATACACCAGACGATACGGGATCAGTTACGGCTTTGGCTTGGTCTCATGACGGTCGAAGTATTGCTATAGGCTACGAACAGCGTGGTTTCTCCCTTTTTGCGACTGACGGCTGCCGATTGATGTCAAGTATGCCGCAGCATAATCAGGAACGGCCAGGTAGAATTGACGGTGTCAACATGAAAGAAGTGTGCGCCTTTGGTGTCCTTGATATAGCGTGGACAAAAGAAAGCAATTCGTTGGTTGTAGTACCTCGCGGCGAACGGTCGACGCAATTGGTGCGGTTGCCGGAAGATGAGATATTGCAAGAAATGGAGGATGAGGATGTCATAAAAGTGGTGAATGTCGCAGACTTGGTTGAAAAGGTCCATGCGAAGATGCAAAAAGGAAAAGACGGACTGTGTTTGTCGTTATCCGGTGCACCTGGTCGTTGTGGCGCATGGGTTCGCAGCGAAAAAAGTTTTACAAAACGAGCCGTTGGTGAAGATGCAGGGCCGGCGGAGGCATGTGGACTGATCCAGGGTGGAGACTTGCTAGTGGGCATAAACGATAACTCCCAAGTCGTCAATTTGGCGTTTGAGCACATTGTCAGTGAGATCAAAGGGTTGCGAGATAACGAAGAAGTGGTGCTCACACTGATGCGCATGAAGTGGGATGTAGTCTTTTCACTGTCGGTCGAAGCACTGTCTTCTGCTGACTTTATGAATGCGCATGGCATCCACTTGCTCGACGACGAGAATTTGTGCATTCGAGAGTACGCACTACGTATGCAAGCGCTGCACGGAGATTGCAACGGGGAAGGCTGCCCGCCTCTTATGGAATTTGAACGTCGTGCAAAGTTTGATGGCTGGGAAGCGATCAGGGGCACCACATCTGTCGTCGCAAAGCACAAATACGTGAAATTGCTGTTTGCTCTCTTTCCAGTTTGGAATCCAGATCACATACTAAAAGTCCTGTCTGATTTCTGGAATGCAGTACGTGCACAGAACATGTACATCGCCAAGCAGAACCGATTAAAAGAGTTGCACGCACATCGACAGCTTGTAAACGTACGTCATAGGCCGTCGTGTTCATTTGTCGAGTTTGATTTCGCAAAAAGTGTTCCGCACTCCAGAGGCATGTCGTCTCGGCATGCGTTGTTGGAGCGCAAAAGCGTTCGCTTGGTGGCCGCAACATCGCTTGATGATCCGTGTGCAGTGACTTCCTGCGTTAGTTGGAGTGTCCCGACTGAGTTCGAAAAGTGTTGTCCTCTCCGGTTTGTGGCTACAAGCTGTAGCGGCTCCCATATGGCGGTTGCAGGCCAAAAAGGCTTTTGCTTACTTAACACTGCAAATGGAAAGTGGCGAATGTTTGGCAACGTGAATGACGAGCAGGACATGTTCGTTCACTCACTATTGTGGTTGGGTGACGATGTAATCGTGGTCAACTTTACACGTTCTAGCGAAAATCATCAGTCCTTGCACCTGCGGGCGTACCCTAGAAATCATTTAGACGAGGAGTCCATTTTACAACAGCTCGTGTTTGCCCGAGATGATCAATATGCCGCACGTAATAAGCATTCAGCCGCCCAAGGTGGACGCTCGCTGAATGACTATGCCGAAGATTGTTTTACCATGATGGATTGTGATGACGCGCAGAAGAATCTTTTTTGTGTCTCTAAACGCGAGCTGTGGATTTTTACTTTCGCAGTTGCAGGCTCTATGAAAAACAACGACCTTCAGATGAGCATTGAGCTAATGCGAAAGGTACGCCTGCCGTCCCGGGTGGCGGAGTTACCCAGAGGAAGCCCCGTTTTGGATTTTGCTGTTATACCGCGCTTCCTACACATACAAGACGAAAAAGTGCGGGAAGAGCAGCAGCGTAAGCAGCAACAGGAACGTGACCACGATTACGATGACGAAGGGTGGATTTCTAGCTTTATGAACATGCTGGTAGGCGGCGAAGTTCCAGACCAATACACGCCGGAAGAAGTTCTTCCTCGATTCGCGTTCGTGGACAGTGCTGGTAACGTAATAGTGTGGGACCCGGAAGGTCGCTCGCAGCGATTACTATGCTCAAACGTGAGTACAATGGCAAGGTTGTTTGTATCACCGGAGGCCTGTGCGGCATGGCCAGCACCTTGTCGACTTATTTACGGATTATATGGTCCCGAAGGAATGAAATTGTGGCTCCCGCTACTGGATGGCGTCTATATGACACATACAAAAGCTTTTGAAGAGGACAGCCATCGGCTAGAGACGTTTCTGGCTTGTCATGATCCACTGCGTGCGAAAACATATGAGATAGAGTTCGGCACGGCTCCCGCTACTGCCGAGCTGTACGAGCAAGTTGTTTGCGAATACGGAATCGCACTAGAAGGCTTTTTATCAAGCGGTGTTGGCGTTGGCGTAGGGACTGGAAGGATGCCCATGAATGATGGATATACTAATATGCGGGGGTGTGTGACGTCAGTGGACGATCCCTCTGCCAAGGATGGCATGTTGCGTTTCGACTATGATGTGACAGTTTTGGGCGCTGAGCAAGCGTTCGGGTTGCTGATAGGCGTGTCGCAGGACGTGTATGTGCCGTCTGGTGCTCTTCTCCCGTGTTACGATGTTTTTGCACGAGTGCAGCCAATTTTTCACACACTACTTTGCTTTCTTGTACGAAACGAGCAGCTGTCATGGGCTCGTCTCGTGCTGAACAGCGTCCGCAAGCACTTTGCGCTTTCGACGCCGACTCAGGAGCTGTTTCTCCACTCCATGCTCGAGGCTTGCTTCGCGAAGCAATGTTCTGATGAGATGCTGCACGTCGGTATCCAGCTGCTACGTACAGGCAACCGAGAGCAGAAACATGAAGGCGACATTGCGGAATATTGTGAGATCGTCGCCAATGTAGCACGAAAGAGCGAGCCTTCGCGATTGAAGTTTATGTTTCCTGCTGCAGGAGACCCTGTGGATCTACTTCATAGTTGTAAACAGCGATCGGAGCTACGTACGGCTGCTAATTTCTTGCTCATCTTGGACGAGTGCTCAAGCGTATCGAGCTCTTCGGTGGCGCTTCGTCGGGTGGAGTGCGCCGCCGAATTGCTGAAGGAATGCATTGATCAAGAAGAATGGGTACTTGCTCAGCACGTTGTTCGGGTCGCGCGTGATTGGGAGCGATCGCCAACAAGTGATAGCCCGTTACAACATGCTAAGCGATGCGGCGCTAGTATCGATGAGCGGCTTGCCTTCTTGGCATTAAATAATCTCGTTTGTGGTGAATTTGAGCGTGTTGTTTGGTGTGTTGAAGACCTTCAAGCGAAGCTTCCACACAGCTCTGTGGAAGGTCGCCAATCAGACAAGGGCGGTGATGTCATTCAAGATCGGCTCCACCATATCTTCGTCCAGGGCAACAAACGAAGACAGCTAAGGTGAGTCCTTGCGGTTGTCATTGATGATTTGTCAATGCTTGCTCTGAAGTGCATACGTTTTGGTTTGTAGGACTTTGCTGCAAGCTGTGACGGAGGCTCACTACGATGAGTGGGTAGCACGCATCAAGCGCGTAATGGAGCAATGAGGTCTTGTTGTTGGTGGCCGTCGTGAGATATGCGGATAGGCTGTAAGACGCTTTGCTGCTTCTGGTGTGCCGTTTTGGAAGCGGAACGTATTGCAGGGATGACAACGAATAAATGATGTTTTAGAATGCCAACGAACGAATCATGTTTAT
This sequence comes from Hyaloperonospora brassicae, assembly GCA_947650285.1. Classification (NCBI taxonomy): domain Eukaryota; phylum Oomycota; class Peronosporomycetes; order Peronosporales; family Peronosporaceae; genus Hyaloperonospora; species Hyaloperonospora brassicae. The sequence goes on from CANTFL010001401.1 coordinate 117,436, forward strand.
CGATAAAGCACATTTGTAAGCCGGTTGTGATAAACACGATATGTCGGACTCGACAAGCAGGCACAGAATGGGATTATAGACGTGCAATGGCTGATGCTTTGTTTAATCTGGCCAAAAGAAGTCAGAAATTCGTATTACAAATTTCACGTCGCCCGGGCTGCCACCACTACTGTTCTGGTCCACGGTAGTAATAATTTCTGAGCGAGCTCGACCTCAGGTGGAGACGCAATGCGCTTGCTAAGCCAGGTAAAGGCTCTTATCACGGTCGAATATGTAGCCAACAACCTATTCGGCATTGACGAATGTTTGTGCTATGGACGTTCCTTGCTAAAATACACCTCACGCAGTCGGTCCTAGTATTCTATAATTTTGGTGACATGCCAACTACACTACAAACGGGGTCAGCAACAAAGTAACGTACGCGCTCATCACATCAATCTGGACTGCCAATTCTCATTAAAATGAATAGCTGTCAACCATGGCTACCTCCATGGATGAAGGGACCAAGGACTTCGATGAAAGTTTCCTTAAATTAACAAGAATTTATAGAAGCAAAGTGAAGGTACAACTATGAATTCTATTCTTTTACAAATTTCGGCACATAGTTCCCTTGAAAATCTAATAGGACCCCATTATGCGACACTGTGACAGACGCGTTAGTCTTAGTGAAATAAAATTATTACATGTGAACGTATTCAGCAAGATTTATCGAAGCGGAAAATAATTGGCTATAAACATAACACACTACTTATTGGCTACCACAGACTATAATCTAAGCCAGAGTAAGCAACCATCGAATGCTAGAAGTGTGCAACAAACGGCGAGCAAGACATTACATAGATGTACTACAATTATATATCAGAAAGTAAGGATAAAAGAATACACCAAAGTCTAAGTAAATTCATCATTTATTTTATTATTCAGTTTGGCTTGCTCATTGACTGCTCTTTCTCAGCCGACCACCTGTACGTAAGATCTCATGTCCTCAATCTACACTGCAAATACTGTAGGTGGATTGTAATTCCAATTGCATGAATAAGGTGCATCTCATTAAATGACAGATTGTAAACAATGTGACCAGATAGAGATCGATCTATAACTCGTCCTACATACTGAATTGCGAAGCGACGCTTGGTTCGCTATCATTGCAAGAAAAGGTGGCCATCCCGAAGGACGTTCGATCTAGGCCCTTATGATATACATGTATGTCCTGATTGAGCGTAAACACGGCGCCCAAACTTACCAACGGCCAAAGGGGATTTTCTTGTAAATGTTTTGATCTGTAACAATGTGATCCAAATTGTTATCTGTCCGTTGGACTGGTAAGAGCTTTGTGCTACAGATAAAAAGTGTTGACCTTGCTCGATATGGACTTGAGTTGATGCTGCACATCAATTTGTGCACAGCGGTTTGTATGAAATTCGATCTTGTTTCGATGTAGCAGGTATCAATTTTATCTTTCGACTGCAGAGCAGTTTATAGAAAATAAAGACTTCTGTGCACTAAGCAAAATTAAGTTATGCACACTACACTTACTTTATCATTGGTTTGCTCTTCTACTTTTCGAAATAAATACATTACCTATTACGAGATTGTGAAGGTCTCTAAATCGGTCTAATCGAATTTAATTTAACCTCCAACTAATGTATAACTAGGTGTCATCAACTTCTTACATAATCGATCTTGCGCTTTCTAAACGTCATGAATTCGGTGTTGCCATTACAATTGTAATGAAAATCTTGTACATGTATTTGTAAGGTCACATTCGCGATAGCTATAAATTCCAGATGTTCCAATCTATGTATATAATTTAGGGTCTTCTTAAGGTCAAGACACTCGCCTTAAAGTACCACACCATTATTTAAGCGTAAATTATTACCTGCGTAAAGAAGGGCTGGGTTTTGTAGGAAGATAAAGTTCGGTAATTTCTTAAGTCATTCAGCCAAATTACTACAGACCTGACATTATGGCCATTCCTACCGTATATATAACCCTGGCTTAATATTCTCATCTTTCATGTTAACCCCTTCAATTTCGTATGCGAATGACTTCGCCCTTGTGTATGTGTCAAATACCAGTAATCCAAATATATAATAACACAAATATCTCCGATATCGCGTCAGATATACGAAATAAATTAAATACATAATAGCACACGGTCAACCAATATCGTTCCCAAATTCTTTGTACTCAACACTAGATACCTATGGTTGAATGTTATCGCAACTCCGACAATCAAACATTCATCTGCCTTCAGCATGCGATAATGGAACAATAGGAGATTGCCATTTTATTCCAGCCAATCCATAGTCCATCATTTCGCAGCTTCAGTGTATCGGACTATAAGGGGTATATGAAGCAGTTTTTATCGGCAGCATTTTGACATATTTTGTCGGAACAAAGTCAAAAACATATTTGATCTCCACACATATGCCAAATTGAAGGCACAATATCGCATATTGTGAAAAAATCCTACAAAGTTAGCACAATTGTAATCAATTAATTGTGTAGCTCATTGTTGTATTGTAGCCATCACCACTGCAAAGTGATATCCAAGATATAAGAACCGTTTCGGTCATGTTGGAATATACCTGCGCAGTTTACAAATGCATAGTCATAGCTGTATCAAAGCGATTAACACCTATTCTTAACTCCCGTACACTGCAAGAGCAAGCCAGCACAGGAACATGAGCACTACATTGTTGGTGCCAGCCATCACTAAGTCGGCCGTTTTAACAGTAGTACACAACTTAGTATAACATCTCCGTTAAAGTCCCTCACTGGTCAAGGGTTAATCAAGTATATCGTCAGTGGTCCATAAAATGCGTAATTTGTCGCTGTAATGGAGAAGTTCTCCATGCACCTCGTCTACCTCAAATGCAGTGAGAGAGAACTTATAACTGAAAAAGACGGAAAATTCTATGTAGTCAAGTAACGAAGTGACTGTTTTTTTGCTACATTAAGATTGATCGAGTACGACACAATACTCGTGATGACGCGCACTCTATAGTGGCACTGCATGGCCGAAGTGAAGGGGAACTATATCAAAGCTGCATTTTAAACGATATGTGATCTTTTTACGTATGTCACACATATACATGACTGCTACGATTCGATGAGCGTCCAGGACGCTGCAAAGTGTGTGCCTAATGTGGCATGCCTTCGGACAAGCGTCTGATATGTCGATTGTCCTCAAGTATGGTCTGATAGTAAGCGCGAGCATTGCCGAGCCCATGCACGAATTCAATGAAAGGTTTATAAGCGGGAGAATTGTGGCATACAAGGCTTTACTTGCAACTGGAGATATTACGGCATCATATCAACAAAAATGAAAAAATACTGCACAGAGTGTAAAACGACAGAAGTAACTTCCATAACATATTATCTATCGATCAAGTAAAACCAGGCCGTTGTATATGTTGATTGCATCAAATATAAACGTCAGCATTTTTTTCTAGTTTATCTGCGTCTATAACCAAATGAGGAGCGGCAGAAAAATCCAATGAACCATTGATTCGTCTCAAAATCGTCTCTCGATTTTTTCATGCCTTGTCAGAGATAGCACATGAGTGAAAGAAATAATACAGCAACAATAAAACAAGACCGCACCTGAGATAGAGAACAGATAGCAACAATACCAATAACGTCATACTGCACATTATATACATTTAAAGAGCAACATTAACAATAACTTCACACAGCATATGATCTAGAAACCCAAACCACGATATCAACAAATATGTCAGACTGCACATGCTATAGAGAAACAAACAGCAACAATAACGCCGGACTGCACCAGCTAACGCTTCTACTATCGTTTATGTCACTTACTCTACGGTCGATTGTATTCTCTTCGTCGCTGAGTGCGAAATTTGACTGCCGCAATGTTACCGTGGCATGCTATAATGTTCTATGAAATGAAATTTACCACACTTCTATTCCTAATAATTAGTCTCGAATGTAATAATGAAAGCATCATACGGTTGAACATACCCTTCTGTGGCAACGCTTTGTCAGATCCACCAATAGCTACTACAAGAAGAGATCATACTTGCACTTTATTGGTCTCAATCCTGTAGCAACGTGTAGCGAGGGTTGTGCCTCGCCAGCTCTTGGCTCACGGCCTGTAGTGAGTGTTAGCACAGGCCAAACATATTTTAGTGAGTAGTTAGCTAGCGTCCAATATATTATTTCCTCAATAAGGGTCGATTCTTGATACTAAACCTCACTTTTTGTCGAAGTCTTTGCCTATATCCAGATTATGGCGAAGTTTACATGTCATGGAGTATCGAATGCCTAATTTGGTGACCGTAGAAGGTGCGAGACGACATAGTGGTTGTGATTATTGAGTTTAATAATTATGAAGCTGCCAGACGAAATCAATGCAGTCGGCAATCGAGTTCAAGACATTTGACAGTTGGGGACACGGGAGTTGACAATTAACTTCGTAAAGTGCGAGGTAGGAAATGTAGCAGAGAAGAATGGCTTATTATGAGTCTTGTAATTAAAAAGTTGTAGTCAAGGTGGACAGCGAGCAAGCATCAGCGGTACAAGGAATAGCTAGAATCTAATCAATTAATTGTACGCGTATACACACCGTATCTCGTTGATTTTGCTAGAGTCTACACCATATGTAGGCACGTATGAAATTATTGTCATTTAGGCGTAGATTGGGTACCATATCTTTGCACTTCAATCCAGAGTTTTCAAAAGCAATATCAAAAATCCCTGTAATATATTTATAGGGAATTGCTAAATTCACACTTCTTTTCGATAGATTCACACACAATCGCCGTTGGACAAAGACGAGTACTTTCTCTGCCAGTTGGCTACGGGCGACATCTTGCGCGCTGCTGTAGCTGCTGGCACCGACATAGACAAAAAGATTAAGCCCACGGTGGTGGTGGTGTTGTTGTTGTTGGTGGTGGTGGTGTTGTAGTTGTTGTTGGTGTTGGTGTTGATGTTGTTGTTGTTGTTTTTGTTAATGTTGGTGTTGGTGTTGGTGTTGGTGATGGTGGTGGTGGTAATGATGGTGTGGTGTTGGTGTTGTTGGCGTTGATGGTAGTGGTGGTGATGTAATAGTAGTAGTTATTGTTGTTAATGGTGATGGTGATGGTGTTGTTGTTGTGTGGTGGTGGTGGTGGTGTTGTTGGTGTTGGTGTTGGTGTTGGTGTGGTCATCCTCGTGATAGTGGTGTACATCCCAGGCCTGATCGTCATGTATATCCACATGCTCACGCAGCGTAATCGTGCGTACTCCAAAACAAAGATCACGACTGCTTAGAGCAGGATGCGACAAGAGGAGAATTAAAACTAGCAAGAAGCGATCGTGTGCTGAGTGCAGTATAACGCTTGGAAGTCTTGGAGAGCACAATCCAAACTTGCACCCAGTGCGTCCGGTACTCTAACTCGGTTTAATATATTTTTGCTACTATCTGCAGTTTCAAATAAGCTAGCACGTGCATTTCTTGACCGCCTGATTGGATTAGAGGTGATCTGATGGAAATTAATGGGGTCAAGAATTTCTTCGTAAACATATTGTTCACCGATGTGTTCTCCATCATGAGCTATAATGTTTTTAAAAGACTTGGCGAATTCCATTTGGCTCCACCGTGTCCACGCGTAAAATATACATACACGTACGGTAGAAGAAAGTAATACAATCGATAACTGATCAACATCAAGGTGATATGATTTGCTTTAAAAGTATGCATATTAGTCTTTAACCTCTTATTACTTTCAAAACTGGCAAGTTCGTTTGTAGTGACCTGGTTGACCGCAGCACCCAAATTTCCTTTGGTGTTGATAATCTGCCTTTTCAAATTTATTGAACTCGGACAAGTCTCGTATTGTGCTAATTTTTTAAAGGTTACGGGAGCCAGGGGGACGACCACGAGTTTCAGTGTGTATAATCGGATCTTTCATCTCCTCCGCTGTGCTGCGGCCTTCCTTCAGTTGGGTCACTTGGAAAAAGAGAACATTTACTTGGTCATCTGGTAGTTCCCTTAACTTCATTTCAAATATATTTATTTACATTGATCGCCTCAAATTCACGGCTTGATTCCTATCAAAAAATAACCACATCAGTCAGCGTTAGTCAGATACACACACTACATAGTAACTGCCATACCGTTAAGTCGCGTCTCCAATCCAGATGTCATTGCTCATAAAAATCGTTTATGCCCAATGCACGCTTGATATTCTCCACTTCTTTAGCTTTTAAGCACAGGGGTGCCCATTGTAGAGGTGAAAGCCATTGTGCAACAAGCTTTTTCTTTGGTGTTCCTCTTAAACTGATCAAGACACTTTTTAAGTGCAAAGGCTGAAATGGTCCCGGATACTGGAGTGAAAGTTGACGGTAACCCGGTCAGGTGAAGAAACTAGTCTCTTCTGCGATGTGTTTCTTCGGTTCTAAATTGATGCTCAATTGCAAGAATCAGTTTGCTAAGCACTAACAGCAAGTCCCCTGTTAATACCTGCAGAATTTTTTTACTTAACAATGGGCGCCTTCCACTCGTATTGTAGCTTTGTTGCCAAAATGAAGATACCTCGACGTCCAGTCATTTACAAAGCGATCCTTGTACATAAGCCACATATTAGAGAGGTATTCGAGAACTTTAGACTTACTTTCAAAAGCGTTTAATAGCTATTTACAATGTTTTTCAAATTCCGCTTCCGTGTTAGCAGCCACCAGGATATTCCACTGCTGAAGAAACAGGTTCCATTGCTCGCTCGTCTCAAATTGTCATTTGCATTTGGTATGATGTTTTTGTTAATGTGCCATGTGCACAGCATGTGTGATGAAGATGGGAATATAACATCGATAGCTGACATCAGTGACAGTTCACGGTCTGTCTCAATCATGGCTGGGCTTGTCTCTGGCGTCAGGATGGCTGCAAGTTTTAATAATTCCCACATGTAATCGTTTTGCTTCTCTTCTTTAAAAAAGCAGAAGCCAACCGAAAATTGGCTATTGAAGCTTGTCATACCAACAATGTGAAGTAAGGGGAGTCGGTACTTGTTTGTCTTGTATGTGCAGTCCATAAGCACGACATGATGGTATCGGCAAGCAAGCCGAATACCTTCTTTGTGAGCGAAAAAAGGAATGTTATTGCTCCATCTCATCAAATCTGTGAAAGTGCGTAAAATTGCTTGCTTGCAAATCATCAGAAAGAGCTTGAATCGGTGTCCTTCCATTTAGCTTGTCTTTTCGAAGTTATGTACGCTCATTGTACAATGTAGAGAGGTTTCCTAGGGCACCGTAATTATCCATAAGAAGGGATGAAAGAATCCCTAACGGTTTAACACCAGCCAATGTCATATTTCTGACAGTATCGGCCTGCTCGCTATTTAGCTTCCTTTGAGTCGAATTACCAGACGGATGGAGTGACAGCTCGTGATTGTGGCATCCATTCATCTCGTTTAACTACCAATTACCCCGTTTTTGGAGAATTTTCCACTTAAAGGAACAGTCAATTAATTTGGCGTGAGCTGGTCTGGCATTGGCGCTATTTTCCAACCGGTGGTACGTTTACGGCCTTTCGATCAAATTTAAGGTAGACACGCTTTTCTGCAATCAAACTTTTAATCGTAACATCATAGCCTTGGCCACGGGCGAACGTCTGCACATTGGCCATAAGTTGCTCCCGACTGGCATACCCAACCTCGGGAGGAGGAAGCATGTTATTGCTTGGTGCCCGATCAGTAAACGCTGGAGGAGCTAGACCACATGCATGAATAGTATCGTATGAATTTCTTACGTATTACTTGTCAATCAATGGCCTAGATTATCAAGTAATACCTTTGTCAGAAACAAATCTTATGATGAATAGGGATTTTGTATCTAAGATTTTGAAGGAAGGGTGTGAATCTAAGGAAACGGGGTGTGAATTTAGCAATTCCCTATTTATTTCAATTTATCTAAGCCAAGAACGTCCGGATCATATAGATAAACAACGATTTTTTAATGTAAATGTCGATCGAACGGAAATTTACTTGAACCTGATCGACGGTCTTGGCCAAATCGACCCATAAGAGCTTTAAAAAATTTATCATATATATTATTGAGTCATTTTGCACCCTCATATCATATAGGTGCATTTCATTGGCTTGCCTGAATATACGTTAACCCATGCATGGTCGTATATACCCAATATATAATGCATGCCTTTTTTTAAAAGATGATCTTACCTGTCTGACTCTTTATTAAGTCACTACGTATCAAGTACGTCATTTATATAGCTACCTCAATCTTGCTTAAAGCGAATTAAAATTTAATTATACAGGAAGCCTAGCGGCACCGAATTGTACGCGATAAACAATCAAGTCGAATCAATTCTAATCAGTATTTCAAAAAGAAAATTTATCGGTACACACCCACCCTTTGATGCATACTCCCCATTCAAATAGAGGCCCCTCCCTAAGTACCGTAACCTCCCTAGCGAGGCGCCGCACACTTATGCATTTAAAATGAAACATAAATATTCTTTGCTTTGTACACACCCCTCCGTAATACAGGCCTCTTTTGTGGAAGCACACAGCCTTCCGTATAGGACCCTTTCTAATTATTTTGTATACCGCCCTAAATTCATTTTAAATTTTGGTCGATGTCATAAAAGAGCTTAAACCATGACATTCTACTTGGTTCGCAGACACGCAGCATGTACGAAGTGATACTCAATGAAGCCCGTCTGTCAAATGTCGGAATGACACTTACGCACGCTTTAAGGCCGCCTTTGTCATTCTAGGCACGAACTGTAATACTGAGGTGACACAGTCTGTTCTCCCTCACATCTAATAGTAGAACAAGCAAACGGCTTATACAACTGCTGCGAATGGGCTTTTGAATGCGTTGTCGTAATCCAATGCTGCAGACTTTACTTGTAATAAACTACGGTGCGAATAGTTTGCGGACAAGCGCATCAAAATATATGCACAAGGGGTCGGGTCTAGTGCAGCAGAGCCAAGCCAATTCCAACAGTGCAGTCAGGTCAAAGCTGGTCGCCCTTTATTTCTCGAATAGCCGCTCGAATTGGATGGCTATGTTATCATTCGAAGACAGATCAACCAGCACTAGAAACCGTTGCTGCTCCTTGAAGGTGCAGCCATGGTATGATCAACCAGCTTTAGAGGTTATTGATTAATGTAGGGGATGACGTTTGTAAAGGATAAGGTGTGGTTCGTAATGTGTTTGGCTAATTATCCTCTACAACGATACATGCTGCTTCCAACGTTGACGGTGCTGCCCGAGACATCATTATACTGATCGACAAGGGCGATCATTAGACAAGCTACACGCTTTGACTGGAGTGAAGTCAGACTAGTAAGAACGCCCCAAGGTACGTACTCTGCAACACTGAGATCGTAGACTCAGAAGTGAAAAGCGACCAATCCAAGAAGTGACTTACACAAGTTGGACCATGACCCAGCTCTCTTACGAGCACTGTAACGATTGACGAGAACGTCACACTAGTACCGTTGGGGTAGTGGCTACTTGCCTAATCAAACAGTGTACATGTTAATCTATTGTAGGGTTGACGCGCGTGTTACAGCAATACGTTCGGGCATACAATTTCTTTGCTACGGACGGACCTTATATTTTGATAGCAACACGTAAAGAACAGCGCAACACGGAGCCTTGGACAGCTACAGATGATGGACAAGACGTTAGCTCGAGCATATCGTCATGGTCTCAAAGGAGGGACGACCGAATATATCCGAACGAGTTGTCGCTTGCTTAGCGAGCTCGATAACCTTTATGACGCCAAACATGTAACGGGGCAGCCCGTTACATGGAATTGTCACTTTAAGGAAAGTAACAATAAAGAATATGAAGTTGAATATTCTTTGAACAATATCACCAATAATGGTGATATTGAAGGGTCGACCAAAGAGTCTGTTCATTAGTTGATATCTTGATGATATCAACCCACCAATCGCCGCAAGACGCGCGCAATGAGTGGTGACGAGACGTCACCATACACTCAGTTATATTAGCATAATTATGTTAAGTCAACCAGAGAGACAGTACTTAAAAGACTTGATTATATTAATATTACGGTTCTGCTTTTACCTTACCTACGCTTCCTCGCTTGCCTTGTGTAAGTCTGTCGGGGCACCGATACCCTTGCGTTAAGTTCACGCAAGGGAGTGCCCCGTTACAATACAGCTCTGATCCGTCGGTTTCGCTGCAATGACTACAACCCCCTTCCGACTTTTTACTACCGTCTCTGCCTTGGGCTATCTTGACGCTGTTTGGATCGATTCCATTATCTTTGGAAGGTCCCCTAAAATTGTACGCATACTCATTATATAACAGAAGCGAAACATGAATGTATAGTGCCTGACGAGAAGCACGTGAATAGCGCTGTTAACTCGTTCGACTTCATTTACACCAATGTATAGTCAATCGGGAGCCTACAATATTTAAAACTTGATATTAGCCTCAGCGCGAAGCACCATCATCGATTACCAAAGCAAAGACCGTAAGAAGTGGCAGCAAGCAGGGGCAAACCTTACTGTTTTTTTCAGAAATAGATAGACGTATGCCCAAACTTGATCCAAAAAATAATGATCTTTAATGTATGGGAAATGGCAGTTATTTAGTACTCACAGGGGTGTACCGGATAATGAGAGCGGATTATATACGGAAGGCTGTGTGCTCCCACAAAAGAGGCCTGTATTACTGAGGTGTTTGTGTAAAGCAAAGAATATTTATATTGCATTTTGTATGCATAAGTATGCAGTGCCTAGTTCGGGAGGTTACGGTACTTAAGGAGGGACCTCTATCTCAGGTGGGTATGCACGTATCAAAGGGTGGGTGTGTACCTATAAATCTCCTATGAATATATAACGGTGATTATCAGCGATATGCCCCCCGACGACAGAAAGGTTAGAGCTAATGAATTAGCTTTACAAATACCCTCCTCGTACAGCGCAATTGATGCTGTAATTATGTAGACTCTATTTCTAACATAAAATAATGCGTCGTCGGACATTCCATAAAAGCAGAAAAAATCTTTGCGAAACATTCTGCCTAAGCAAAGCTTTACGGATCTGGTAATGTGGACGCTGTCCAAGGCTCTAGACATATTTTATAATAAGCGCGAAGGTTCTGGAATTTGCGGTCATTCCAGTCAACAAGAGTGAGCGAAATATAGCTGTACTTCTCGCGTTTATATATGATAACATCACTTTTTACCTTGGCATGTCGTATTCTGAAGCCCAGACACCTCTAGAAGCTAAACGATATGACTTTATCGAATGAATCTCGTAGTGGGTTTTCCAAAGGCCGATTAATAAACAACATAAAGGGCTAATCCTATCTCCTACCACGTTCATAAGGATTTAGACCCCAAATAAGATATTTACCAAACACTTGATTGCAGATTCAGAATTATACAATGCTGCGTGAATGGCGGAGGGGAGCTAAACCATGAGCATGTTTTTTACGCTACCGACATCATCCAGAGAGGCTTAGAAGTGTTACGAGCATAATGTACTTAATATTTTTTTCGCCCCAATAAATCTTGTAAAATAGTCATGTAGCTTGCAGCAGCCGTAAGATATTCAAGATTCGAGCATATACGGGCGCTATCCTGTGTTAAAAATCGATTATATATAACATGAAAAAAAACTATGTAAATAAAGCGTCAAAATTTTGCTTATACCAATATAAAAAACTTCGTTCATTTATCTGATCATAAGATACCCTCGACGATGTAGATTAGACTTTCATACCAGACAAGATCGATGATATTTTGGAGCCGTCAAGATGCCACATATCAGGTCTTCTCATTCAGACAAACAGGAAGCGAAGGCGCTACTTTTTGATTTAGACATCCAAATTTTCCATTCGTCATGCATCGGTCACACCCTTTCGATTTCCAGTTTTCTCTTGACCAGAGGATTCATTATGTCAATAGCCACATCTAAGAGTGACACATGATCCTGGCATACCACAAAAGGCACTCACAACCCCGTCTGCGAATGCCACAACAAAAATTTTACGACCCATATTTGAACGTCAGTTATTATATTGTCGAACCTGGCAATATATCCGAATGCTTATCTGAAGTGCGTCATTCTTTACGAAGTTGCCGGTCATCGCTGCGGTATCTAATGACAGGAATATTATCAGTTTTCATAATGGGGGATGGGCTGTTGTGTGCCGGAGATGTAACGGGACACTGGTAGCTACACTCTAGTTTTAGTGCGCAACAAGCTTTCACTGACTACAATGTGAACTTTTGCCCTGTTGGGTAACGTACACGATACGGTAGAGAAAGGCTAAAGACCAAGCGGCTACGCTTAGTTGTGCTATAGTAGATTGGGTTAATATAATTAGGTACGAAAGTGTGTCTTATCCTTTTCGTCCTGATTTACCATATAAATATAACGACATGTATCGTGATGTCTACTTACCCCCTATTGCGCGCATCCAGCACAATTGGTAGGTCAATATAATGGCCTTTATCATATATTGATTTTATTCATGGGTAATCGGAACATTACCAATAAATTTAGTGAGAAAGTTAAACCCAGTATATTCAATTATAAATTATATATAAGGGATAATATCATTAATCAGGATTTACCAATTACAGTCGAGAATAAATTACAAGTCACTTATATAATTCAGCTCCTCCTAACCCCAAGCTCTAAATATGTTCGTCTTCAGCCCTGACCTCTGAAAAGGTGCCCGAAGGCTAAATGTCAGCCTTAAGTATTAAATGGAGTTTAAAAGGTTATCGGCGTTGAAATTACGAGCCAGGTTATACCATTTACGATACACACACCCCAATTTCGTCAATGTGCTGTATGCGTCTTCATCGGCGGCAAATATAGCCGTTGTTGGTAGATAAAATGGTTGAAGTATCAGCCGAAGGTGCTGCAGCAGATGCTTTTGCCGTTGTAAAACTTCTGGAAAAGCTAATTACATCAATTTATATTTTCGTACTCCAGCTTTGTGGAAGGACCGTCAATAGCGGCCTGGCCCATTTAATGACGTGAATGTTATATACCTATCTGTAATATGTGGTGTCGCGTTCTCCAATTAAACCAACAGTAGCTTCGCCGCGGTTCTCAGACAACGAAGGTATGTGCTAAAATGGCATGCTTGCCAATAGCCTGATAAATTCTTTGATTTCTATCACCTTCATATCAAATTGCATAGCCCTATGGTAAACAGTACTATGTTACCAAGAATTATTTCGATAGTCATCGGTGTGCATATTAAAAGCTATTTTAAACGTAGATAAAGCCGACGGTAAATTAAAGTATAAAGAGAATATCTTAAAAACTACATACGGAGCTGTAAAGACCAAGACATGAATCAAACACACCACTTAATCTCAATATGTAAAAGCCGTCTACGACTTCATCATTTTCATCTTCTATAGTAATGCTGGCACGGGCTTTGGTCTTTTTTTGCAAAATTGCATTCGGCCTTTGGGAGATAGATAAATTATTGAGTTATCTAATCGGGGAATATTTGGGTAATTTAAACGCTGCGCGTCATCTATAGACCCCACAAGGGTATGGGGCGGTGGATAGCAGCGCTCGGGACATTTAGCGCAAAAATACAGCTATCGAATAGCATAAGTTCCAGATTAATGATGTGACCTTTCATATGTGATGTTTGTCTGTAGTGGAGGCACAGAAACTACAAAAGGGTCTTGGCGGAAAGACAGCGTCAGTAAATCTAGCGGCGAGACAAGATGATAAATATCAAAGCTTAGAAACACTGGAGCTGAAATAGCTGCAGCTGATGATTTTTGGAGCATTATATACGCGCTCAGAGGTTACTACAGCCAGCCTTGATATACAAAATATGGATTACGAACATCTCACCAAATACTGCTAATGAACGGCGACACGGCGGTACCTGTATGTCCTGTGGCGTTCGAGTGCTGTATTATTTGATGCAGTACATACATGGGGAACTGTAAGATAAGACACCCACCCCAAATTATTACGTAAAGATGTAGTCCCGAGTGACTGTGGCACAAACCGTAAATAGGTGACAAACATTTCGATCATAAAATGCATTTATATTTAGGGCAGGACTGAACTATTTTGGAATGCAGTTACTTATCTGTTCTGATCAAGTATAGACTACTAAAAGTCTTAAGCCGTGCTATCACATCCATCTTTACAATGTCTTCGTTGCTCTTGCGATAGCGGCCCTTTGGACCATACAATTACCCGTAAAGCCAAATATAAAATTTGGACATAATATATTTACTACGAGCATTCCAAAAAAATACCGCTTTCTGATTCGGTTGTTTTGGTTTTCAGAATGGTGTATTCATTTATGGCCCTCTCATCTTCGCGTGTGGCAGTACTGTAAGTATATAATACAGAATATATCGCTGTTGTGCTTATACCGTCATAGCATTTAAATTAGTAAGCGTATATACTAGAATTACTTTCAGTCGCACGTGTGGTAACGACGAAGGGGCCCTAACATGACCGCATCATGCATGACCATAAGTAAATAAAATCAAAATGTATAATTGGTCGCGTATGTCTTTAAATCGTCTGTAGTAGCCCTCATATATCATTTGCGTTCGGCGCCGTAAGCACCCCAAAATTTGAAAGCAAGTTAAAAAGAGACAGTACCCAAATTTATCAGAAGAATGCAAAAAATATCGTCATTAGTTATTACACTGCAGCAGGCAACGCACAAGATGAAAATATTGGGTAAAACCTGAAGGTCAAGGCCCAGGTTAAGGGTAAACAAATACCCAGTGATGATCGACATCTAATCGGCATAATATTAACGTGGAAGTTAAGGTGTGATGCTAATAAGCCTTTTTATAAAGTATGGCGTGCGCTTTAGTGGGATTTTCATTTAAATATGACCAATCATAATCCAGTAATCTGATTATAAAGCGAAGTTTCTAGTATTAGGTCAATAAAAATGCATACATTCCTGTAAACTTTTGACGCAATTATATGAGGTAAACAATCATATTAAATGCAGCTATAATACACAAAATTGCGTGATATCAATGCGAAGAAATGCAGCTTGTAACTAGTGTTCAGGATAGTTGTTACATGTATTGATTGCGCCACGTCGTAATATAGTATTTTCACAACGAAGAGTTCTTCAGGGCATTGTTTATTCTGTGAGCTCAACATACAATGATTTGTTTACAATTTATATATAGGATCAATATGAATTAGACCAAAAAAATTTTGTTTGAAAAGACGATCAGTCTTTATTAGTAGTGCAAATGTTTGGTGCATTTGCATCATTTCACAGTACTGAAAATCAATTCAATAAAAAATTTATAGATCTGATCGCTAATATAGGCCTATTCAGTAAGGTATTTCACACTATATATGTAGCTCAAATTTCCGGGAATAAATTTTGTTTAGGGCGTACGTCTAGTTTTAAGGCTATTTCTTCATCAAAGAAACTATATTTGTTTTTCAACTATATCACAAATTGCAGAGTTGACATACACTTAAAAACATCCACAAATTCATGCTTAAAACCTGATTTGTTTGTATGTGTGTCGATTGTGTTAAAGCGATCAAGAGATTTTTCTGTTAAGTTGGGAGTGAAAACACCCAGATTACAGGCGTTAGTTATGCTCGATAATGACTTTAATTGATGGCTCGAGCTGGGACGGGTGGCTCACGGTCGTGTACATAAACGTGCCAGATGACGAGATCTTTAATGACAATGGTGGGATATGCGGTAACTCTAAAATTGTTACGAAATCTAAATTCGAAACTCACCAGATATTTTGATATTACCTGGAGATAGCGGGATCGCCAGGAGATCGCTCGATCAACCGGAGATCGCGGGATTTCTCAAGAATTACGAGATCGACCAGCAATAACAATCCAGACCAATGATCGCGATCCCGATCTGAGATCACTATCCCGTTCCGAGATCGCGAGCCTGGAGTTAGCTGCATAAAAGTCGGTTGTGGACCATGCCGAAATTCCAGAGAGAGCGCAATTGGTGTAAGCCACATCAGTACAACAATACGGTCTGCTGGAGATAAAGACGCGTGGCCTCGAAATTTTGTGATACAAATCGGCCTATTGATATGTGAGTTCTTAGGTTTAATTATTAAATATTTAAAATATTCTTATTCGCTTCTAAATAAACGCGTAATCTTCACATCCGGGTTGATTTTTTGGCTGTCGACGTAAGATACATTTGTTGACTAAGTGATTCTACTGGATTGTTTTACCAGGGATCAAGGACTCTCAAACAACAACTACAAGTGCGATAGGACGCAGAAAACAAGTAAAGAAGAAAGGTGCAAGATCGTGAGACGGCTCAAGTGGTCAGAAAGCTTGCGAATCAAGTATCTACTTTGGACAAGCCGATCTCGTAGCGATTAAGGTGACTCATAGCGAGCACCTAACAAGTACATTCATAGTCGTGTGAAGATTTATACGCGGCAGCCCAATCTCACACACGGTCAATCTCGGCATGGACTTGAGTCCAACTAGAAGAGTACAACCCGCCATACCAACGGGTACACTAGATGAGCAAAATTTAAAGCACGGAATTGAAGTACACACTCCGTAATTTGGTCGTTCGATGGCAATGGAGAGTTTTAAACAGCTCTTTAAATGAGCGATCGCCACTTCACCACACTATACTACCACTTTGTTCGATTGGATTTTCATTAAAATAATGTGTCTGGTATGCATTTATGTTACCAGATATGACAGAGGGAGCGTCCGCTGTCAACAGGCGCGCGAATATGAAGGCCAAAACGTTCTATGCCGTATACAATTCTTACGAATACTATAAAATAAAATTTATGAAATGGACAGAAATCTTATTGTCCAACCCGACCAGACCAAATTTCTATGGATAGAGTTTAGTTCAATTACATTTTTTATACGTAACATAATGGAAAAATTGTATAAATAAATATATGTGAGCTAAATAAGTATATTACGAACTTACGTATCGGTTTTTATAATTTAAAAGTAGTACAGGCGGTCAACCTGCCTGTTTCGCGAGACTCATCATTTTAAAAAAATAGACAGAATATGTGGATTACAATGCGTAATGAAAAGAAGAGAAAGACAACACATGTCTAACTCGTATTTAATATTTGTTGAAGCTTCATCACGGACCCTGACTATCTGCGTTTGATTTCTCAAACATCCGCCGACCAAATAAAATGATTTGACTACAAAAGCTTTTATAATCCTCTACCGGGCCCAACAAATTGCCGCACAAGCCGACATCTCCTGCGTGCGCGCGATGCGAGATCTCTGGTCAAAATTTAAGATGTTTATTCCGGAAAATGCCTGATGACGCCATATTTATTCGGAAAGATAAAAAATGACCCATTCAATTACGAAAAAAAGCCTTAGAAAATTGGAATAAAAATTCCTTTAAAAATTACAACAATAATTGAAATGCCCCACGTCCTAGTAAACCAAAGTTAATGTGGCAAAAATAAAATCACGCGTCCTTTATCATTTCGTTTTTCTATATTTTGTCCGTGACCAACCCAAACTCTGTTTGGGAAGCCGCGGATAGGGTTCTGCCGCGGGCTTGCAGCGCTTGCAGCTACCAGTTGCAGGCACATACGCGAGATATGAGTACGTAGACGCGTCTTTGTATCATCGTTCGCGGCCTCGAAAACAGTCAGTCCGTGCTTATGTTGTTGATATTAATGTTATTGCTCCAGTTATTGGTTTTTTAGTTGCTATTTAATGTTGTTGCTGCTACTGTTGTTGCTTCTACTGCTGCTACTGCTTCTGCTACTGCTACTGCTGCTATTGCTGTTGCGGTTGCTGTTATTGTTTAAATATCTGTTGTTGATGCTACTACTGCTGTCGCTAATACTGTATTTGTTGTAGGTGCTGCAAATTCTATTGGTGTTGATCTGTAGATGATGCTACTGATGTTGCTGCTGCTGTTGCTACTGCTAATGTTACTGCTGTTGTTGCTGTAGGTGGTGCCGTTTCTTTTATTGTTGTTCTACTCTTGGTATCGCAAACCCTTCCTGCTTATATGTATTGACTTTTATAACACTTAATCATATCAATCGAAATCCATTCTTTCAGCTTAGCCATTGTTCATAAGTTCAAAGTCTGCAGACTTCGTCGAATGCAGGCATATTTCAATTAGAAAACGTGCGATGATGCCTTATCGTATTCGTAAAAGTAGGACGTGGGGTATTTATTTTATCTTCCAATTATCTGGGGCATTTTATGTTACCCCTTTCTAAAAACTATATCAATATCCAAGTATTCATTGCGAAAAATAAAGAACTGACATGCATGTAAAAATTGCAAATGGTAATGGATGTCAAAACCATAATCCACGTCTGAAATATGCGAGACATTGTGCCGATATTTCAATCCCAGTCTGCAGTCCAGCTATTACGTCTCTTTTAAATATTTTATCAATATCAACGTATCACCAACAGCAACTAGACCGAGTTTTGCTCGTATAGCGGGACATTGTCTCGTCAAATTAAGTCAATATAATATAAATCGAAAAAACTTTAGGTCATGCTGAAAGGAGTAAACGTTTCCGGTATTTGTGATTCATCAATTACAGAGCGATAATAAGTATGAGCGGCACTTTCAAACTCGATAAACGTATGAGTCATCCACCTGATTTAAATGAGCCTATCTTGATTTTTTACTATAATGAATGCGTTAGTTGCAAAATTTCTCGTTTCTATTTGTTTCAACGCTAACAATATTCAGTGCCACGGGAAACGGCTGCAGTGAATAGTCGTCAAAAATTGAGTTGAAAGGATGGAAAGTTTTTGACATCTATTTGCTCCTTCAACCAATTGACAACTTTAAAGGGCTACGCTTAAAGTGACATCAAATCATTCGTTCTCGCATGATTGCATTCGACGGAAGGTAAAGTAAAATATTAAAGACTAAATATGTAAGTAATAAGAAACTGTGAAAAACAATGAAGATATGCGGGCGTAGTTCCAAATCCTTAACTTCTTGCAAGTACAGAAGCTGAACTTTTTTTATTTTTATAGCATTAATGTTTGTGCATTTTCTATACAATGACGCATCTTAAAAATCGTGGTGCATTTAATATGCTTATTAGGTGTTATATCACGTGCAGCATGCCTGACTTGACAATTAGCCAGGTCTGATGTATGTCAGATTGGTGGTACATGAACGAAGAGTGTCACCGTGTTCGATCAGGCTTTTGGATAAAATCGTCTTTGTTTTAATTTTCGGATCACCGAAAGCTTCCGATTGAGATGTGACAACACTCTCTTGCCTCTATCCGAATGCGAAAACCTATTTGAACAAGAAGTGACAGCACTTATTCTTGTACCCTATCAAGATTTAAATTAGTATGCGCTTAAAGCTCCATTCGTCGCAAAAAGTAAGAATTAATAAATTTATCATCGTCGCGATGGGCACGTGCGCGGACCCTGTCATGTCAGCTTACGCATACGACGCTCCCACATTTCGAAGCCTGTTGTGTGCGTACGTTGCATGCGATATGACCGCGCTTTCCATTCACCGACAAATCGCTTACCGTAGCACCTGCTTCGTGAAATTTTCCATAACGAATGCACAAGTAACATCGGGCGCAGGACACGTGCAGTGGCCACTAAACATACTCTAATATGCCATAATAGTCTTTCCTTTACATCCCCGGCTACACGTAAGTTTCCATACCGGTTCGTCAAACATTCTCTCTCATTCCCGTTCCGTGTGGTCTGTCTCGCACGCAGCGGTGAACCCATCACCTACTGGGCCCACCACTGCAGTGTTGCCTGCAGCAGCAGTCGTCACATCACGCCACACTACCACGGAAGACGCCGCTACTTTGCAGAGCACCGTAAACACCTTACCAAGACCGCCGGTGCACCTGCATGTCCCGTTCATGCGGTGCACCTCTGCCTCCCAGACACATATTCGGGTCGCAGGCAAACTTCAACGAATGAACGACGTTGATTTCATGGCATGCGGCCCGTGTTCGGACATAGAAGAAAAAAATACGAAGAGCATTCTGGTCAACACAAACAGCA
The DNA here is from genome assembly GCA_947650285.1 of Hyaloperonospora brassicae. Classification (NCBI taxonomy): domain Eukaryota; phylum Oomycota; class Peronosporomycetes; order Peronosporales; family Peronosporaceae; genus Hyaloperonospora; species Hyaloperonospora brassicae. The sequence goes on from CANTFL010001401.1 coordinate 137,450, forward strand.
GAGAGATTGGTCAACATAACTTTATTACACCGGACACTGGAGAATATTCTCGTATGAATGTTTTTCGTTCAGCCATGGATATGGATATTACTTCGCACATAGTAGATGTTGCCGTTTATGGTTGCCTGGTGGCAGATGATATACTGACCCCGCATATGGAAGTGCAACTACCTCTGACTTCTGCTGCTACGAGCAATCGTGCGACGCTGTAAGAGCCACGTCACGGCACGATCGGGGTTGGTGAGGTTTGTCGTCCTGTCACTGATGGCCCAGTTTGTCCTGACCCTGCCACCCGGGATGCTATTCCATCTGCGCCTCGATTAATCATGACTCGTTAGGGACCTCGGGTGGTAGTGAAGATTCCCATTACTGGGAGCATAAATCAAGAAAGACGGCCGTCCTCGAGCCCTGATGCTACCGTTGCTGACAGTGATGAATCTTCGCCCGCACAGACAACTGCTCCACCGCAGCCACAAACAGCACTCACCATTCCTGTTGTGGAATACATGGAGATTTTAGATGACACTGAGCCCCACATACTCCAGTTTAATTTAAATTTTCGAAGGAACATTAAGCTTCAAAGCGGTTTTAGTGCTGTCACACTTAAGTGGCATTGTGGTTTCAGGAGGCTTTAACTACCTTCCCTCAACAAAGTAAAACAACCATACCGCCAAATACTCGACTGTATTGATGAGTATGCTGAGTATTGTTCTATATGGGACCACGATATCGGTTGTAGAAAGGGATTGCACGTTGATTCTGGCACAAGTGCGAGGCTCGATCGATTGTTCGAATAGAAGGCGACGCACTTTACGCGGTCTGGTTGGTCTAACGTTAAGATGTCTATAATATTGAAAGCCAAGCGAAATTATTTGTTAACCTAATACCCACGCCGAACGACTTGCAAACCGTGCAATAGATAAGCGCAATACTGCAGTGGTATGTGGCCTTCATCCGGATGACATGTCTGATTGGCTTCAGCCCCACTCACAAATTAAAACTAGCTTCGTCCTAGTTACGCCAAGCTTACCTGTTCCCGCTGCTAAAATCGCGACATCTAGTGACTCTGGTGCCGCTGTCGAAGCTGACATTACTGATCGTGATGGGGGTGAATTATTTACAACCCTGCTAGTCGGTCTTGGCTCAGCTTTAGCTTGTTAACCTCGTCTCAAATTCTTCAATTAACTGACGGTGAAATTTTTCTGCAGCTACTGCACTCCAAGTTTTTGCTGGCCGTATGGCGATTCGGGTTGCTGATGATGACATCTGGATCACTGATGAAGAATACATTCGTGCTATTACTACTTTCATTCGTAAGGTTCTTGTACCTTTTATTTTGCTTGACGCCTTCTATAGCAAACACTGGAAACTCTACACCGTCTCGCCGTGAGCGTGGACCTCCTCGTGGCACCCTAAAAAACGTGAGCATCGTTTAAATTAAGCCTTTGATGATGTGCAGGCCGTTCAATTATAAAACATCTGCTCTTCAAAGCTCTTTCGGGCGGGCTCGAACACGGGTAGGCAGGATGCGTGCCTCTATGAAGCAGCTGAACTTGAGATGTGCGTTCCCGAACGATGAGGGTATCTGTTTGTCAAAGATATTGGACGATCCCTTAGTGAAGACTGCGGGTACATTATACCCTGATACCTTCCCCATCGACCGGAGAGAGCTCCACCGACGATTTGTGTGTGCGAGACAGATCCCGCCGCCTTCAATTACGATGCTGAGAGCGGGCTAGAGTTTCGAGTGGCCCTAGATGATATTCTATGGTTAAGATGAGTGGAGATTGTTTCGATGTCGATTATACGCTGGATGAAGTGGAGGATCATCTACTGCGGGCTACGAAGACATCCAACCCCGGTCATGACGGGGTGGGATATGATGTTTTTATTCGGTTTGCACCGCAATTATTACTCCTTCCGCATGCCGCCTACCTGTTCTGCTGGCTGCATCGGATTGTACCTGCTCTATGAAAAGTAGGTTTGGTTCGCTTGATCTATGAGAAGAGTGACCCGTTGCAGCTGACTAACCGGAGACCAATTTGCTTGCAGCCTACCATCTACAATTTAAATAATAGAATTCTTGCAAGGCGGTTATTGCGCTTGCTTGAGGTAAACACAGGCTGTCGATGGCATAGAAGATGTTATGTGTTTAATTTCTTTCCAGGATCAGAATTGTATGAGAAAATTATGCTGATGAAACCGGCTATCGCACCGCAATTTATAGTAGGTTTAAAATGACTTGCGCAATGCTTTTGATTCTCTTCTTTGAGCAATCATGTTTTAGGTGCCCCGCCGAAAATGCGTCGAGCCTCCGTTATTCATCGATGGCAATATATCCATCATGAGTCGGCTTTAGTGATAACAAATACACAGGACGGTCCTACTGACCCTGTGCTGCAAGAGATGGGGGTGTACCAAGAATGTTCTTCATGTCCCAGCTGTTTATTGCTGCTTTGATTTCTGTAGTCCGTCCCTTAGGGCAACTTGAGGATGTCAATGTGCCGCTTGCCGATGGTGTTCGACCTTGCACCACCGCTGGTGCTGATAATATAATAATTCTTAGCAAAAGCGCCGCTATTATTCAATGTTTCCAGAAAATGATAAAGCGATCATTTCAGTGGACTGGAATAGGGGCGAACAAAGCCAAGTGTGACAGCCTTGCAGTGACACTCAACCCAGCTTCAACCCGGTTTCGGAAAGTGTACAGCTAGACCTTAATGGTGAACCCATACATCGGCTTACCCTGCAGGAGAGCTATCGATACCACGGGGTGGGTGATGGGTTCGACCACGTCCAGAATCTCCTTCGGCTTTTACCAAAGCTACAACAAACTAATCGGGAGGCGATTGCTATGATAAAGTCCGGGTTGACGGCTTGGCAGGTGGTGAAAGCATTGAAGACTTATGTTCATCCCAAAGTGGAATATGCCGTTCGTCGTCTTCGTCCTCTACAGTCCCATCTCCACGGCTTTGATTGCGCTGTGAAGCGTGGTCTTCGGCACTTGTTGCACCTGCCCCAGACCGCTACGGCTGACTTTTTGTACACGCCTACTTTGTGAGGCGGACAGGAGATGCAGTCGATGCCAAAAAGTGCACCAAGCACTGCAGGTGGCTCATGCCTGTCTAATGCTTTACTCGAAGGACCCGGCTATTGTGGAGGTGGCACAGGCACAAGTGGTTTAAATTTCACGCAAACGTTACCGACTGCAAGAAGACCACTGGAAGGGGCGGGAGGACGGTCTTGTTCGTATACATTTGAATTTAAAAATTGCTGCCTCGCCCTTTGCTACCGCCTTTGGCGATCGGGAGACAGCACATCACTAAGGACGGATGTTCAGCGTATATTTACCCTTACCAGTATCGCTCTCTCCGCCCGCTCGGACGATAAATCCCAAGAACCTCTTTCTCTTTGCATGCCCCACCACGCCATTTGGCTCAGCAACAAATCAGTGTTACGGCACTTAAAGTTGCATTCAAAAATTTCTCATCAGACCCGATAGAAGGATATGGTGAATCAGGGAAAGACGGTCCGTGTGCACAGTGGAGTTAAATCGGAGTTCGTAATGACTGGGGCGGGCCTTTCGGATGCGGAACATCGATTCGGCATACAAGCTCTCTTCAACCGAGTGGTACAAACTCGGTCCTCATAGGAAGACGCCTTTGAGATAATCACCAGTGTTGGGCGTCTCCCTGCTCTTGTGTGGAAACTTTGAACCATGTTTGGATAATCACTCTACAAATATGGATGCAATTCGTCGACATCACGATGAGGGTATGGACATTATTGGGACTAAGATTCGAGCTGCTATTTTACGCCTTAAGTCTACATCGGGGTTATGCCTCAACCTAACAGATCCCGATTATTCTGGTGCAGCGCTCCGACCGAATAATTTCATTTGAGACGACTACGTCCAAGACTATCGTGATTGCAGACTTGGCGGTCTCGTTTGCAGACCAATTGGCCGGTGCTTGACCATCGTCGCTCCAACGTAGAAATAACTATTAAGTGGTGGATTAACAACCCGTTACTGATGAGATCCGACAAAAGGGGTGTAGTGGTTTCTACAGCAATTGTCTATGGCTTGCTTAACTCGTTTTTTTCAAGTAATTTCACGACATTTATTGAGAAGCTGCACCTACGAAAGCTCGATGCCTGATAGCTGCACCTCTAACTCTTACGTTACCGTGTCCGCTCGAGCCACCAGGTGTGGAACTGTCACTGTAGTTCGCACAGTAATCGCCAACATATTGGGACGGTGGGAGGAAGAAGCACGGGTACGGCAAAGGGAGCAGAAGGCCAGCGGGAAATCGCAAATAGCATTAATATTCGCCTAAAGAACCGTGTAACGACCAGCCTATCTATCAAACTTATTTACTATGTGCCAAAAGTGGTTAAGAAAATACCACTTTCTATAGAACTTCAATAGAAATTATTTAAGATAAGTAGAACACTCCGCTTTTTAAATGGACTTCAATCCCAATTCTTTATAGCCTGCTCATGGAACTGCCCTTGCACACACTTCAGCTATCGCCTGAAGTGTATGCCGTAACGTCGACTGTGTCACGGCGCATTAATAGGTATTTTTCCTGATTCTTCTCTTTTCTCGGTCGTCCTCCAGCCGTCTCCAGAGATCGTTCATCAATCATCAGACGTGGGTTCCTCGCATTCCCCGAACATAGCAGTAGAACTCATAGCCGATGGAGGCGACGATATTAATGGAGGCGACGATATGGATGAAGACGAAGAGGAATACGTGGCCTTTATACTGGGGCGTGGCGATGGACGCCGAAGGTGATTTGAGGCTCTCCGAGATCGCGTCGAAAGCGCCGCTGGTTGAGGGCTTTTGTTTGTATATTTTAAAAAATCTACAGATTGTTGGACCCACGTCAGCGTTGGTACTCAAGTTGGGCATATTGTAAAGTATACGTGGGAACTTAGAAAATTTGTGGGTGGAGTCATAGCTGAAGCGATACGAGAGAAAGAGAAAGATAGAGATAGAGAGTGAATGCTTTACATACGTGGCTGATGACTGTTATAAATAGAATAACCCACAATTGATTTTGTTAATTGCCATTGCTCGTATTTTCCTATTTATTGTTGTTGCTAATGTTGTGCGGACCTACGCTGGATTCGCGTTTATAAGGTTTGGCAACTTTTGGCTGGAGCCAAAAAAATTTATTAATAGTAGGGTTTATGTACGTGGATGTGTGTAAGAATCAATGAGGTACGATAATTTTTCTGGTGGTAAATAATGTTGTGACGATGGTTACAGAGTGCTTGGAGCGATTATGTTCACCATGACTGGATTAATATTTATAAAGGCGGATATGAAGTTGTCGCTTGACTCGGATGTCGAAGCTTGTAATAATTAATCAGAGCAAAGATCACACGGAGAGGTTTTTAAAACGTCCTGATACAACTTACAGTGACCGGGATCAACCCAGCGTTGCTTGACACTTATACTGGCGCAAAGCATCAGATACTTGGGTTGCTGTGTAGGATACATACCACCAATTTTGAGCTAAAAATTTGTGTTGTTGAGGATACTGCAGTGTATGGCACCTGTATATATGAGTTCAAGATTTCCCTAGCCGTCCTGTTTGCCATGAGGATTTATCGTGGTGTTTTAACATGGTTTTACTTGCAAATTCCCCTCTTAAGAAAGTATATGCAGGTTGGTAATCTGTGCTGCTGCTGACAGGTTTTGTGCAGCACGGCTTACTTGAATCGACAATTATTGAATTTGATAAAACATGAACGACCACACTGTTGACTTAATATGGTGTAAGTTGGTCTGCATTCTGCTCGCCCAAAACGCTTTGGCGCAAATGCATCGTTTAATTACTTTTTGTTGACTCCAAATTATTCTACCGAGGAGACATGACCTTGCCGACGTAATGCTAAGGAATGTGTCAATAGCCCAGATTAGCAACTACTAGACGTGTACAGAATATATATTTAGATATGAGAGATTTCAATAGCATCACTTAACATTTCTAGAAAATTGGCTATACCCAGGTTGGCTGTTCTAAAAGTGTTTAAAAAATTACGTTTAATTAGACTTCTGACCAATCAGAGGCTTTATTTTTAGAGAGTGGGGGCTAATTATACGAAGGTGAGAAATGAAAAACCAATAAATTTCTATTATAAACTTATGTTATACGAGCTACCTGTTTTATTTAACAAGTGTATAAACGTATTTTGTTAAGCCGCCTGGCCATCAAATTCAGTCTTTAAAAATATTTTCTTTAATCGAACATCCAGGTGAGATACTCATCTTCTTCCACTGATGCAGCAGCTCTGCTTGTGTACATAATACGTCATTGTCAAGGACGAAGAGGCCTCGTCATAACGATGTGACGAGCTAATACCGACCGGGTTCTTCAGCAGCGAGGAGGAAGCTGTAGCGGCCGTCAAGAAGTTACCGTACGGCAAGGCGTTTCGTCAACATCTCACGCAGCAATAGAATTTGCACTAAGCGCGTTTTTCGGTGCTGTTCACAGGAAAACACTACAAGCGATCACACGATCGGCTTATGCATTTGCAATATTGTCTTACTAAAAAGGTTGGATGCTTGTATGATCTTGCGATCGTATATGACAAACATGCTCCAGAAACATTCGCCTGTACGACGCTTCTCTGAATGAAAATCACAATAGCTACATCAAATGTTTTGATTGAGCTATGCTCTCGGCAATACCTGCGACTCTTCGTGCAACGAGAGAAGGGGAAGTTGTAAGCGCCAAGGTTGAACAGATGCGTATCGATGGAGTTTTTTAACGGCTAATTAGTGTGGATATAATACTCGTGAAGCAGCTATTTCATTTATTTTATTCTCAATATTTTATCGGACGTGTAGATAAAGTACTCTAATAAATCGAATATTATATTTATTTTTTGCTTTTTATTTCCTTCGCTAGGATATGGTTAACCATATCAGCGTCCTGATTAAGGCAGGTGATGTATAGAATATCGTTAAAAAGGCACACTTGAAGGCCCTGAGCGTTAAGACTCACAAGGAGACGTTGATTGAGCATCTGAAAACCCAAGAGATTCATGCTTCGGTCGCCGTGGACGAAGACAAACACGTTCGGTATCTCTCTGGTCACCACAACATTCAGTGAGATTCCATTACCGATATAATAAGGTTTTTGTCATTCATTGCACTTACAAGACGAATGCTTACGGCCTCCCACTTCTAAAAGTGGCCGAAGGAACGTGTACAAACCAGACTTGAACTTCTGCAGTTGGATTCATGGATATAGAAACTTAAATCGACTACGTATGGATGCTTCATGAAATCGATAAAATTCTTCCTTTGACTCCATATATTCTCGTCGTCGACTCCGACTTTGGCGTCATAAAGACAATCACCGACAAATGACCACGCCCATTATTCGTATTATGCCGGTCCATGTTGCGAACAATCTTTTAACCCGTTGTGAATTTTTTGAATGCAAGTGAGGATGGTTGGATAGCTTTCATGGACCACTGGAATGCCGGTGTCCATGCGCCTTCAAGTTGGTATGTTATGCAGCTTAAAAACAGCTCCCAATTATTGCAGTAAATTATTTATCGCACGAAGTTATACAATGTTTTGCCGATCATTTTATTATTTTATTGGTATTTGTTTTTTTTATAATACAGGACAACAGAACAATTTCATACCTCGGTAAGAACAGATTTCGTCGTCGACACCTATGGTCTTCATCCCGCATCGACCAATTTCAACATTTAGGGCACACTGTCACCTCACGAGTTGAAAATGGGTATCACGTAAACATTACAAGTTGACTTAAACACGCAAGCAAAACTCTATTTCACGTCAACGAGCCAATATCATGGGGTGCTGTACCAATTAAAAGCGCATAAGCGAAACGATGGCATAGGAAAGATGCGAGATATTCATGAAACTGTCCATTGAGCTACTTTCTAGAAATTTATCGCGAGATATCACAATACGCGCTGGTGCTCCTAAAATTGGAATCTACTCGCCCTCGATCGTGCAAACTTCAGGTCGTACACAAGCTAATACTCAAGAGTCCTAAGGAACCCATTTGCACACGTAATTTGATGCCACATATACACGAAACAACCCATTAAAGTTTAAGAATTCGTTGAACAATGGCGGTTGAAGATCGACAGAAACGACAACATTCTCGACTTCAAGATTTTTAGTATACTGCCCCCCTTCCGAATTAAATAAAAATTCTAGAAAGCGGTCGCACCAGATCTTCACTACGCGCCATCCGTCGGGTTTTGAGCTAATCTTTTTGAAGAGGCAGCTCGCTCGCAACATATGCAACCATTGCCTTGGACTTGGCCACAATCGCCTTAGTGTCTCCCACGTGAGATGAAGAGCCTTTCCAAACCAAAAACGTGGTGATCGCATCCAAACGTTACCGTGCCGCTATCTGGACTCGCGCACTTATACATACCGCCGCCATCTTACCTTTCGCTCATAATGCAATGACACGGCCAATTTCTCCTCTGCAAACACTTATCGCGTCCGATGCCTCTGCTATTCCAGCCGCTGTAGAATCCAGCGGTTCAGTCTCCGTCGTTGCAAAGTTTGCCGTCACGCCCTGGGATCGCACCTGCGCCGTTGCAGGTGCCGTCGTCTCGCAACTGAAGACTGCAGTCCATTCATAAAGCGGAGTGTCCTACTTATAGTTACCTCATTTCTATTACAATTTATTACGAACTGGTATGTATTTGACCTTTTATGTTATATTTAATAAGACTAATGAATGGTTTAACCCGTCACACAGTTTTTAGGCGAACAAATGTTATTTTTACAATTTCGTCAGGCCACCCAGCCGTCATGTGCACGGTGACAACCTGGTCATCTAACGAAAAGGGCACTTTACATGTGGGAAGCCGCCTTTAAACCCAGCCGATACGTCCAAGTCTAGCTCTGTGTGGTGAAATATGTACCCAGCTAAAACAACACATAGTTTCTAGTGAGCATTTTTATGCTCTATAGGGATATACTAAGAGGATGGTAATACATACACTTCTCTGTTTCAAATAATGTGAAGACTGGTTTTCCCGCCTTTTGGCGGACTTAATAATTTATATTTTAGAACATGCGTGGGCGACTACGCAGTTCTTGGGAGCGTACATCTTACCCCCGCGAGGCCGTAAACGGCACTGCACTAGTCTTTTCTACACTATAACATCGATTAATACATTGATCGTTAGTTTTTTAATCTATTTTCGCCCTGCTTCGTCTCTACATTTCCGCATTTATATGCTCTTCCGGTGGCTCGACTGGCACTCCAAGCGCTCGCCTCTAGCGACAGTGAGTGCTCGACGGATACCCATTCCAGTCTCGCCAGCTACTGGGCATGCTACGACGCGTCACCTGACACATAGACTAAGTTGTATTTTGACCAATCGTCGTCCTCCATCCTCGATGACACGCAACCTGCCATCGGGGATAGGACGACTGCGATTCAGATGCGCGCGTTTTCGGATCGTTCCGCCGTCCCTATCCCACTTGATGTGGGACTTTACAGGATGGAACGAGACGACATGGGACAGGTGCATCGAGGGAACTTTGGCGCCCTCGTTTTAAGTCTGAACGACGGCCAAAATGGACCGCGAACGCCGCCACGCGCGACATCTCTCCGCGGCGGTGACACAGAGTTGGACATCGCCACTTCGGGCACGTGTTCGAAGCACGCTTCGCCTCTGGCCCACGAATGGCCTGCGCGCAGCGACGTCTCTAGCGTGCGCGGAAGCCCCGTCTCCGGTACCGAATTTATGCACCAACGAAGATCGGGGAGAGGACCGGCGACACCCATAGGTACTGGCGAAGTTACCTTCGGCCCTATACTTGATCTAAGAAGAGGGGTAGCTGTGGCCTCTCTAAAAGAGCAACATCATGCGATGACGGACACGGCTCAAGATGACGCATCGTGCTTTGGCCCGTTTGGGGCCTCCAGACCATTGCCTTCTGCGTCCTCCGCGTGCCAATCGGATTACCTCGCCTCCCCGGCCTATCCCGCCGCTGCGCCTAACCCGCCGGACTCACGTGCGATTGCTGGTTAACCCGGCAGGGAGGGCGTTACGATAACTGCCCGGGCACCACCGCTTGCAGACCAAGGACTGCAGAGCGACGGCTTCCCAGACGGAAGCATGCGGCGCTGCGGTACCAAGACGCGCACCAAGGGCGAGGACATGTTGCGGATCGCCCTCCCAGACGTGGGAGAGGCCTGCAACATGCAGCTTGATGACGTTGAACCCGTTAGGGCGAAAAGCATGATGATCTTCTGGGCGAGCGTCAGGAAGTCCAAGATGTTGGTTCGCGATGTCGCTTGACGTAGGAAGGTAGTACAGATCACTGTGGTAAAAGGATTTTGTCATTTATCTTGTGTTATACCTCGACCAACTTTTTTCGTGTGATCCTTCCTGTCCACTCGATTAGCAAATGTTGCATCTCGTGTCGGACAATGTACACACCTTACGAAAACAAAGTCATCGGCCGCATTCATCATCGCCTTCCGGCGCGCTTCCTGCGCGGCCGTACTTACAGCGACGCTCTTTTAGAACACAAGACCCTCATAGCAACGGCTCTTGATGCCGCAGACGCTCAGCCTGGGTCCAAGGACAAGTTCGACGGAGTTCTAAGCTTCTCCGTCTGCCTCTTTCTCATCAGCCATGTCCTCAAACCATATGTAGTTTAAATATTCGACCCTTCAGGGATGGACGCATACTGCCCATCGGATTAGCTCTTGAAGCCGTTACGTTTAGCGTGCTGAAATCTGTGCATAAGTCTAGCGATCACAAGGCCTATAGAAGCAGTGACGACGAGGGCTTTGCGGACGACTAGAGCTTCTCTACGGTGGACGGCGATGCCGACGACGACTCAAGTGATGACTACTGGCTAGACCAGGTAGCTACGGAAGTGCCTGACCGATTTGAATACGCTGCAGTGGCCGCGGTCTTTTTCCATGAGCATGCTTGACGTCACTGACGAAGCCGTGTCTACGGCAGCAACTTTATACGGCTCAATTTCGTTTAATAAAAGCCTCGTCTGGCAAGCTCTTTTGGTGCTAGACCTTGTCGAGTACAATGAATATCAACTCAGAATAGTTGGGTCATGCCCATCGCCGTCGGCGTGCAAAGTACACCTGACGATGTCCAGCTCACCGCTTTGAGCGCCTAAGATCCTACTTTGCACACGACCCAGCCTTTATCAGGGCAGCAGGACCACAAGAGCAGATTTAATGATGTTCGGTTACTTAGTTATAAGGAGAAATAAAAATGCCTCATTCAATCACGAAAATAAAATGTGCCCCAGATAATTGTAAAAAATGCTCCACATCCTAGTATGTTTAAGTCAATGTGACACACATAAAACCAAATGTTCGTAATCAATTTTGTTTTCCTTTTCACGGCCGTAATCAACCCCGCTCAGATCGGTAAGCCGCGGAAGGGTCTGTCGCGGGCGTGCTGCACCTGCAGCCACCAGTTCCAGAACCCTCTCCGCATCCCGGCCCCAAATAGGGCGGGAATTGGTTACGGCCATCCCCAGCCTATCTGTGCTAAAACGCTTGATACTGATGTTGTTGCTTTTGTTATTGTTCTTTCAGTAGATATCGTTGATATTGCTGCTGCTACTGGTAATGCTAATGCTGTTGTTGCTGTTGCGGTTGTAGTTGTAGGTGCTGTGATTGCTACTGGTCATTTTACTGCTGTTGTTGCTGCTATTTTATTGTAGGTTTTGAGGTTAATGTTGGTGCTGTTCGACTTGTAGGATCGCGCTATCCTTTCTACTTAGAAGGTTGGAAACCTTAAAACGCATAATCATATCAATAGACCCCAATAATACGAGAGTTTATGTTTAGCACTTATTGATGCCTTCAATGTCTGCATAGTTCTTTGTATACCAGAATATTTCTGGGAGGAAACGTAAGATTAAGCCTGAGGTGTATTCTTCAAAACGTTTGTCAGTTAATTATACGACAACGTGTTTGTATAAATTTTTTTCATGATGTAGTGGTTTAGCACTGTATGTAAATTTGTCACATCGAAATCGTTTACTCGAATTAAAATTGAAGGTGCCGTCTGAACTTACTGCATGCTTAAATCTTTGTACAAGACCAAAATGTCTTTCTAAAGCAATACGAAAATCGAATATATTGGCGTATACAAGGCTAATGGAGAAATCCAGCGCTGATATAGGAATCGACGGTGTGATCGCAAATTACTTAAAATTACAACAGGTTGCAAGTTGAGAGTTTATTGGGGATCGACAAGACATGGAATAGAATTTATTTGGTAAAATGCACAATCAATTTAGCATATTGGCCCACTTTACGCCACAGTAAGATATTGGATTAATGGGTATGCACTTAAATTAAAATTGATATATTCATAGTGAAGAAACCTTGTATAGGACAAAATACTTCTTTTTTATATACGTTATGAAGTTAAGACACTAAGACAGTGAATAGTGCTCAATTCGTCGTACAAGTTTTGGGGTTATGGCCAAATTAGTTGCAAATACCGCAATATATTAGTCCGACGCTTGTCGATTTCCTCTGTCGCTTGTTGCAAAGGAATTTACTTCTTCGTTGGATGCCCTCGTTTTGTAACAATGGAGAATGGCACACGGCGGTTGTTAAGATATCTTTGATAAGATCGGTCGTATGTTAGTTTCGGCTTTTTAAGAAAAAGCTTCTATAAAAGGCGGTAATCTCCTTTAGTCGTAAGACAATATCCAATCATGGAGTGCCATTATACATAATTGCTTTAGTGCAAATTGTTAAGAGTTGGCAGTAGTGTTGCTGCACTTGTTGCAGAAGATGTAGAAGTAAGAAGTGATTTATATTAAGCATTAACTTTTCTCGTTCGTTAATACATACACATGCATTCAAAACGGACTGCAACTATACCGTCTATAGAACACGTCTATCTCGCTCCGTCCCATATGTTACGACATCGACAAAACGACGTGGTAATCTCGTCGCTTCGTCTTATATGTCGCAACATCCTGGTGGTCCGACGTGGCGATATCGTCACCTCGTCCCATCTGTCAGGATGTTAAGTCTGTTAGCCGATAAGGTACGGTTGTGACCTACCATGTAATAGGGAATTGCCCTTGTATTTAACGACCGGTCAAAAACAATAGCTTCTAACACAAATGGTGCATGGAGGCAAGGCGAGTCAATGTCTATAAAGAAGTCGCACGAGCGTCGTATAACTTTATCGAAAACTTGAACCGAAAATTTTGCTGTGATCTTTCCCACTTCTGTTCGAATTACGACAGTTGGAATGATTGCGAGCATTCATCAAAGTCACCCAAAAAATCTAAAATCATCAATTTGTCTACTTTGCGAGATTCCTATGGAGTCAATACTCCCCACCGTCTTACTTTTTGTACATTTTCAGCCTACATGCAAGCTATGTAGCGCTCAGTCTCCAGTAAACAGTCTATAATGGGAAATCAGCGAACTTCTTTCAACGCGCTATTTACTATTTCCACGTTGCTCGATGTCAAAGTGTTGAACCTTGGACATGGCCAAAATGCTGTCGACTGCTGTTCACGCCCTACATCCTGAAGCCACGAAAGCGCACTTGCATACATTAGAGAAATATTAGCTGCCATCTTCTTGTATTCAAGTTTCGTTCGAGAGCGGGCCAGATTCCACCCCAAATGTTTTGGCTTTTTGGACTCGTACGTCTTCTTAAAAGTATTTACTAAGTGCCGAAAGCAAAATAAGTGTGGAATATCTAGTGCCATCGACCGCACAGCTTTCATAATTCCTTTGTCCCTGTACTTATCATAAATGGTGAAGATGGATTGATATGGGATAGGGTGAATCTTTAAAAAATTAGCTCCACCTTTATCGTTCTCCATTGCTACACAATTTTAACTTCAATGATTTCAATTTCGTTTTTTCCATTATAAAGCACGCAACAAGCAAAATTACAACCATCAAGTCCTATAGGAAGTACCTTTTTACAGATATTCCTCGCTCGTTTTGTTCCCCAGATGCTTGACTACCTTCTCGAACAATGATACTTAATCGCTTAAATTCATTTTTCACGATATCAAGCTTAACTTTGTGACTTCCATTCTTCATTTCTTCGACATAGGACTGAATTATCCGCATTGCTCATAATCACTTACATAAATTTTCAGTTTAATTCTGTCGAAACCGTTGACGCAATTTATATAACTTGCAAGAGCTCCTTCGTTTCTCAGCTTTTCTCGAATCATCACAGGGGTCACCTTCCGGCCAAATGTCATGGCTATCTCTTTGATTGTAGAATTCGAAGCAATTTGTTTAGCTATCGCGCACCGTTGAGACTCTGTTATAGATTCGAAAAAATGTCAAGAGTGTGGTTGAATTTCGTCGGGGGACCGAAGCTATGCGAAAACGCCAATCGTACAAGAAAAAGACAGGCATCTCGTGTGCACTCGGCTTTGAAACGCCGTCTAACACTGTTGGCAACGCGGAACGGACGTTGCATCTCATAATATACTCGATGATGGCCTGGGTAACGTCGCTCGTACACGAGAAGCCCCGGTTGTTGAAGAAGCTCCACGGTAAGTGTTCTTCGTCGTCGCTTTCCATTGCTGGTGTGGACAACCCAATTGAAAATTTTCGACAGCAGCAAGTGAGATAGGCGTTGGCAGCAGTCGAGGTATAAAGTAAGTTTAGTATACATTGTAGGGCTTTTGTAACTAAATATAACATACTATATAGCTGACATCACGTACTGTGTTTCTATCGCAGTACAAGGGCAAGTCAACGCTGCTGCTATCGATACACACTGGTTTTTGGAGAAGAAGTTTACTCCCTAATTCATTTAACGTCATCCTTCACGTACTCTTGCCTATCAAAACAAGTAGGAAGGCAACTAAACGAATACGAATTGCAAAGGAGGTGACCGTAAAGATAGTGGAAGCGAAACACAATCGCTGGAGCTCCACTGCACCCTATGGTCACAACAAGTTGAGATGCCAGGCCCTATTATAAGATGCCAATAATCAGGATGTTATTTTAAAAATTTACTGCGACGCCACTGGCAAATAAATTGGCAAATTTGGTATTAGCAATGTATCGGATGTCTTCGCAGACAATGCTCTGACAATAGACATTGCTCGTTCACCACTCGCGTCACGTTTTTCTACTCCCACGCAGAAAATCTGCATTATTTAACCTGGTAAGGATATATTCTGTAAAGCGCCACATTTATATAAGACTACGCGAAGTAGGATATGCTGGCTTTAAAATTGATGTACAAAAGTTTTAGCGAAGCAGCACAATATTTAAGCTCATTTCATCTGTATGCTGCACCAACCACGCTGCTCTTATAAAATGCCTCTTCTGTCGAGAATCAAGATGCAGACATGCTTCCAACAACATCAATAAAAGTACCTACAACTACAACCGCAACAGCAACAACAGCATTAGCATTACCAGTAGCAGCAGCAATATCAACGATATCTACTGAAAGAATAATAACAAAAGCAACAACATCAGTATCAAGCATATTAGCACAGATAGACTGGGGCTGGCCGTTACCAATTCCCGCCCTGTTTGGGGCCGGGATGCGGAGAGGGTTCTGCAACTGGTGGCTGCAGGCGCAGCACGCCCGCGACAGAGCCCTCTCCGCGGCTTACCGACCTGAGCGGGGTTGATTACGGCCGTGAAAAGGAAAACAACATTGATTACGAACATTTGGTTTTATGTGTGTCACATTGACGTAAACATACTAGGATGTGAAGCATTATCTACAATTATCTGGGGCACATTTTATTTTCGTGATTGAATGAGGCATTTGTATTTTTCATTTTTTAAATTTATTGAAATTACTGCCCACCACCACAGAAGAATGAAACCTGGTGATGGACAAATTAATCAGACTTACGCTTCCATGAATGCTCTTGCACGACGCGGAGTTAAATACACTTAAAGCAACTTCGTGAACAATGCAAATTATATATACTCGAAAGAAAATTTTTGCTGTTCCGTGGTGGAAGCCAAAGCGGTTACTAAGCTGACTTAGTCAAAAAATGTTGACCAGCAGGGTGTCCATCGTGTTAGAGGTCGACTTTTTAGGCTTAAAGGTACCCAGCTGCAGTTCATCAAGCTCTATCGTCGAGACAAGACTAGGACTTTGATGCAGACAAGTACAATCGCGACTTTGCCGTCCTTCACATTCGACATAATCGTGGGGGTTATTCGCTGGAAAGGAACTATTAAAAATTGCTAAGGGGAAGCGTTATACTTGTAAAGTAGAATGAAGTGAGCATAGCGCTTGCTATTGAGGCGCTAATGAATGCTTAAGGGTCACAGAACATAGCGACTCTGTCGGAAGTGTTAAAGACAAACCACGTGTTGGTGGTGACGACATAGAGATATCGGTGGTGACGACTAGGCGTAATATTTAAATAAATACGGTTGGCGGTAGGAGAGAGACTGGGGTTGCTAAGGAAGTGGAGATTTAGGATGAAGGCAGTTTTAACGCCAACAGTAAATCAATAAATAATTATGTCGTTTGTAATTAGCTCGACAAATCGTTTTAGGTTCGATCTCTGTGTTCCGTAAGGCACCGTTTGGGTGTAATGGGCGAGGAATCTTATAGTGGGCGATCAGGTCTTAATCGTTCTAGTTCATGTTACCATCGAATTTCACTTTGAGCGGTGCAAACTTCAGATCCCTTTCGGTCAGTTTCAACATCGTTATTTTCCTTTAACCATTTCTCTGTGTTGGCTCTTAATCCACAACCTCAAGCTATAAATTGGACTACAAGCTTTCTGCACACGATCCCAAAGACTCGATATCTGTGATATATCTTTCATAAAAAAAGGTCGCCGATTTTTGTTTGTCCGATGTAGAGCCCACCTCTTGTTTCATAATCCTTCTACCACATCGTAAGTTAGCAGCATTTGAGCTTGTATTTTCTAGCGATATTCAAAACTTGTTATAATATAAGTCTTAACATGCATTGTTGACGCTTATAGATCCTTTCCGGTTGTGGGTGAGTTGCAAACTGTATTAGTATTACAATATTCCGAATTTGCACTAATCTGTCTGGCACTCAGTCCTTTCCAGATACAAATGTTACGACCATCAACTTTGACTTTTACACCCAGAAATTAAGACAGTGATTTTTCACCTTTATATTTTGAATCTTAGCTTTGTAAACTGGTCGGCTTTTACCAAGTCTTTGATCATAACACATAGAATCTCGTCTACGTACACGAGATGTAAAGTTGATATCATTTCCTTGATCGTTTTTGTAGTAAAGTCACGGCTTTAATGAACAGCTCTTCTAGCGTTTATTTGGATTTCACAATTTCAATTACGTAAAATAGCTTTTGTAGGCTATATATCAAGTGTCTATAATATAGCTGTTAATTGTATCGATACAAACAGTATGATAACAAGTGCATATTCAAATCTTTTTTCGGTACCTCAGTGCTTAACCTGAGTTTAATTTGCGGCGAACCTGACGAAGTCCGTAAAAGCCTTTCGTAACTTTTACGTTCTGACACTTTGACGACACAGAAAAACCTATCATCCGGTTACCATACTGTTAAATCTGCCATTTGGCATTTATGTTATCGGTAATTACATAAATAACGAAATGTAAAGTCAAGTTATGCAGACCGCGCTTCCACTAATCATTATAACGAAATTCGAGAAACCGATATTTGCCATTTTTCGAACGCAACTATACGGGCATTGTACTGAATTTAATATTCATATTAATAGATGTTCAAGCCCCAACTAACATTTTTCATATTGCCTTGCATCTATAAGATACACTGACCAAATTTTCTCACAGTACAAAATGTTATTGCCGGGCGATCATTGCTTCACTATAAATGACATACTATTGTCCACAACGCTTTAAGCGCCTTCTTCTTTTCCATTCTTATTAGTGTCAATATCCTTAGCTTAACTTGGTCTTCCCGTTGCTTCTAGTATGCGCGCACAAGTGAAAAATGCTACAGAGTCTTCAAACGCTTTTGCCTTCGCTGAACAGAAATGTCCCTGCATCCTAAACGCATCATACGCTTCTCAAAAGCTCCTTAAACTGCTGCTGATGGTCCAGCTTGATGATCTTGACGCATCCAAGCAGCTAGTACGGCTAATTGGACTCCCTGTCCGATTCACGTACGCGTTACGTCGACGCATCGTCACTTGTTCCGGGAACACTTACTACGCGAAAATAATCACTAGCTCATCGGGAGTATTTTTACGCTATTGTTTAGGCGTGTCAACCCTGTTTCATCGTAATATGCGCAAATTTTATTAATGATAGAAAAACATCTCAGTGTCAATCTCGGTGATAAAGGCGAGGTACACATCGTCTGCATCGTTAGTAGCAAGTTGTCATGTATGAATGATCACCAAATGATGACCTATCATGTGTCTGAGCACAAACGGTTTTTTATAATATCCCTGTTCGACGGTGAGGCGATCCTCGTAACAATCGTAATCATCAGCTACCCCGATACTAAGTATATCCTTAAGGTTATCACACTTATACGCCGCCTGATTATGTGGAAAAATAAACTTCGCGCAAAGAAACACATGAGTAGTAAGTTTAGGTATCCGCTTTCTCTTCTCGGGTTATGGCCAAGAAATAAAATTTCCGAATCGATAGTTGTAGCAATGATTCCGGTCTCCATAGAGTTTGTACTTGTCCATCTGAACATTTAAGACCCACTCTCGTTTGTTTTCCGCTACAATAAAATCTATATAACATGATCTTCCGTAAGACCGATCAGAAAATTAAATTTGGAATTCCCTGAAATTCTACATCGGTCAGGATTCTACGGCACATGCACGTCTACGAATGAGCCGAATGTTAACATGTTGTTAATGTCAGGCTGCGCGCTCAACCTCTTTTTGGAATGATATGCATTGGAGAGCCTTGAAGCAGAATTTCACCTACAAGTATAATGTGTACATATTTTAAATTGGCTAAACCTTCTTTATTGGTTCTTCTTATTGAAGTTTTGTCCTCCCCATGTTTCTTAAGGACTATATATGCTGCCTCCCCGATTTCACCTGTAAGCCCCTGGGTCCAAAATTGTTGTCCTCCCTGTTATGTGACTGAAACCATAATTCTATGTCACTGTTGAATTTTTTGACCACCCTTTTCGGAAAGATTTATGTTATGCTGGACCTAGGCGCTCTCCATAAGATTGCGTCTTCTTGAAGCGACCTTCTTCGTTTACTTGCATGTCGTTCCTCCCAACCGAAGTAGTTTGCATGATATATCCAATTTTTTCGAAGCGTATTTAAGGATAAAATCAATGTATTATTAAGTAGTCTAAACACGTCCATTATTACCACAAGCTTTGTTTCGAATCAAGGGCCGTTCTTTTTGCTGAGAGCATCAAATCCGCATAGACAAGTTTATTTACTACAGTAGTTTTTGATCCATTTTTCCAAATCTCCTTCTACGCTGCTCTTTGTCAGTTTGAACGCGTCGCAATTCATCTTTAAACACGCAGTCACCATCAATTATCAGCGTTACGTTGGTGAGCCATAATGATAAAAGGTCTGGACCACACATGTGACTTGACCTTTCAAACCAAACTATCAAAGACTAAAAAATTGCATTTGATAAAATAATGAATACATACAGACATAACCGGCAAATGGTCCTTGTCAAATGTTCTTGAAAATCATCAGCTTTATTGTCATGAGGTGCGTCTAATGTCAAAACCTTCTGTGATCATGACATTAAATTCATAACGATAAAAACCACAAATCACATAAGAAAAAGTAGCTTTGACAAACGCTATACCTCGACTTGATTCCATACCAACTCCATGTCTGTCATAAAGTGACGTACAGACCGTTCTCGATCGCCTTGCTGGAAAAGAACATAATCAGTTGTGCATCTCAAACGTGAATTACTTTATTCAACAGATAGCAGTGCTCCTGGTCGTCAAATATTGTGTTCATATTGATGATTGTAAAACAGCAAATAAAGAGTTCAGCCTAGCAGATTAAACGGATAGACTTGCTTATAGTCAGTTAATTCTATTACACGTCACATTCAAGACCTTTTTAACGTGAGGTTTTGCTCCAATATCGAATCACCGCTAATCATAGTCGGCGGAAATGAATGTTGTAGTCCTTTGTCATTATTTCATCCAACAACTGCATCCTTCATATATGCATTCACTAAATGCTACGTCAAAGAGACAAATGACGCAGTAATATATATTTCAAATGCGATGTCAGTGTTTAACTGTATCGAATCGGCTTTCTATTGTATAGCTCAACCGCCTGTTGGAATCGCAGGGAAGGTTTATATTGAACCAAAGCTTAAGGTCGTTTACCTTTGTAATACTTAAAATCGACCGCATTTATACCACTTTTTGCCTACAATTAACAGGCTTGGCGCTCTAATAACATTTAAGTTCTTATTCCTATTGTTTTGAACATTTCGTTTACTATTTCTTTTTTTGCCTCCTACGAGCCTTGTCAATACCGACGTTCGCCGCATCATGACATAAACCTTTATTTTTGCTCTTAAACTGTTTACGTACGATTTAGAAGCGCGAAGTCGCATTCCAAATTGCCCTTTAAATCGTCAATAGTAGTAGCGAAAACATTTTGCATCAATGCTGCATTAGGATTTAGTTCTCATTCATTAATCATCACCCATTGCCACTAGAGCACGTACATAATTATCGTTGCGAATCAGATAGTATGACGTAAGTCGACAAAATTCAGCTGATCGCATGTCCCATTTTGCAGATGAACTTTAATTCAGTGTGTTGTAATTTTATAAAGTGTCGTAATTTTCCCCAAACATTGCACTTTGTGTCCACGCAATTGTCGAAGCTCGGCTAGCGAAGCATCTCGTCAGAGTTGCCTAAATCTTGCTATCTGTCAGTTTCGGCCTGTATATCACTGCCAGATTTAATACAATTCAAAACGGTGATTGTCTTACAATTTTGCGCTCGACATTAAATAATTGCTGTTTACTTTATCATCCGATAGATATTCTGCCTGGATGCGTCCGCATACCACATCTTGTCTATTCCGCGTCATTGTTAGTTATCTACATCCTCATCTGACCATTTCAAAGTATCCTGCAAAAATTTGCCATTCCAGCAAGTTGAAACACTGGGACGGACTGCATTTTTATAAAATGTGGGATGAGCCCCGAAATACTCATTGTGCCGGACTGGCGACTTACGGAGGGAGTACCCTGACGCAGATTTTGGATCTTGACTTACCTTGTGTACCGTCAGCTGGCAGGTTGCAGGCTTTGGTAGACTTGAGTCGAGATGTAGATGTCGGTCTAGAGAGAGTTATACCTGAGGCCACGAGTAGATATGCCTCGAAATATGGATTAGTAGGTGGCAAAATTGATCGACTTTGTTAAAAGTAAGTTTGTATCCAAGTTTTTCAGAAAGCTTGCTGCTCCTGTCCTTATCCGTGTTGTATTAGCCAGGAACTACCTGAACTTTGCTTCCTGTCTGCGGATTTGAGAGGCCGCTTCCAAAAACAGATCTTAAAGGAGAATCGCTACTCGATGGACCCACAGACCAAATGTTTCCTGCTTTTCTACTTGCACTTGCTCTTGCAACACAACTGTATGCAAGGCGGGGGCAAAATTTGTTTCTTCTCGGTGACAGTCAGGAAGCCTTAGCAATTTCGTGTAATTACGACGAGGACAAGCCACGTAGGTTGTATATCGAGCTGTCTACAAAATATCTCTATCCATTAACTTCTTTACAATATCCGTCTTATATGACCTGACTTTTTTCTGACTAGTCAAGAGAATCCGGACTTTGAGATATTGGGGTATTTTGACGAATGATTAAGGTCAACCGATAAGAGACTAAAGAATAGGGCCCGAGATCTACCCGAGGGGATGCGGTATACCAATGTAGAACTATTCTCGACAGATGAGGGACCGTAGACACCAATAAAGGACCGTGATATACCCGAGATGTCATACCTTCTCATAAGGGTCTGTTGTTATCTTAATTATGTACAGTTATTTGGTCACGTCGCGGTGACACACACAGAATGTGCAGTTTTAGATTGGGAAGAAGATGTCGATGTAATAGGCCTGTTAAGTTCCAGTGACAGGTTGGGTTAGTACACTGGATGACTACACCGGATACATGTAGTAGGATGGTAGAATTTCATAAACGATAATGAACATCAGTTCCGAAAAACCGCGTTGAGGACGAAAGCTGGTTCTTCTTACAACAGTATTATGTAAATTCTTACAGGGGCAATAGGTCATTTGAAATTACATTGCACACACTTGATCTCGGTGACCGAGAGCTCACGTATGCGTACGTGTAGCGAAAGCAAAATGAACAGCTGAACACTATAGGCTAAGTACCCTAAGGTGCGAATAAAGTATATATAGCTTATCATTGGTAATGTGTTATTCTCTAAGCACTATTGAAATGCAAACATGTGTTGGACCGGTATTTAATCCACCCGTTAGTTTAATTATAAATGAATCAACACGACGATAGTTGATACATCGACCTATATCAAATATTAGCAAAAATACTGCTATCACCATTGGATGTTATATTAAACAATACTATAAGTGTTACTATTAACTTCGTAGCTTTATAGACGTTTGTTCATGCTACTTGCATGTAATGAGCTCGCCTTGTACCGATGTTTATGCTATCATGCCCCATGGTCGGAATATTAATCAAATGTCTCAGAAGCGCTCTTATATCGATGTATTTGCTGCGTGCGCAAAAGTACGTCTGCTCGCATGGTTTTTGCGGTCGGACTTGCTATCCATCTGCCCGTAATGCACGCATTACCACGCATGTGGTAATCGTAAAGAATGAGCAACGCCCATCACCAATTGTTTCACGTAGTCGAGGTAGCAAAGGACTTGCACCTCGGCAGCAAAAAATTAGCAGCATCATTCCCAACTGTTAGAGTAGCCTACCAAACAGCGACTTGTCCAGCCGCAATGAAATAGTAGACGTTTTGTTATGCAAGGATTTGTCGCGGAGCGCATATATGTCTATTCCTATATGTGAGCTTTTCGAACGAATTGCTAAGTGCGCCATAATCTAAGTGATCGTTCATGCAGAAACTTTCGACACAGTACAAATGCTGTGGTCTAGGGTGCACTTATTATCAACCTCAACAATACCCAATTACATCTAAAGGGGCACTAACAAAGCAACATCGGCATGTATGCCTTTCTCTTTTTACGCAGTACTTGATAAACGTCAAGGCAAGAAGTCGATGATTGCCCTCTTTAGCTCAGCAGCTGAGTGATATAACATCTCAAATGTACCCTCCTCTCTCATGTCACTTCATCAGCTACGATTCACTGCTGCTGTTGTTGATAGTGTTCGAAAACATGACCGGCAATCATCTCTTTATCTCTCAATCAGCTTTGTTATAAATCAGCAGAAATGAGATAAACGCTCGTCACACGACGACCATGCCACCCAGTATATGTTACACCAAGAGTGAGCAAATTTACACCAGCCGCCAATCTCATGCACCCGAATACGATTACGACAACTCGATGTTTTTCCTTGTATGGAAGACACCTATCTAAATGCGAGTACCACAGCTAGTCCATGTCTTTCTGAAATTCCTTAACTTGTCGTTGTCTGGTAAAAGAAATGCTGATCGCGTGAACTCGTGTGCGTGAGTGATGCAATGGACACATTAGCATCTTCTTCTGCAAGGCGCATATTGTCTCGTGCCGATAATTTGCATGATCTGGATCGGCTAGTCCAGCAATATTTTTGAAGCTATAGCATTTTTCGTAACTCACGGTATATTTTCATTCAAGCTACTTATGGCATGGTTACAAACGTGTAGTATGTAGACTCACGGATAGAGTCTTGATCGAATAGCTTTACAAATGCTACAATCTCAGTCACAAGTCTCCTAATTCCGTCGCCCGATTCAATATATGTGGTACGATACCGTACGTCTTCTAGTTGCTGAGCTTCGATGCATTATGCCATCGGCGACGAAAATAATGGCAACAGTATCTATAGCTTTATCACAGGACGAAGGCTGTGTCCATATCGCTACCGTTCTGTCAAAAGGCATCGTTTTGAAGCGTTTTGACGTGGACTACCTCTTCCAATGTATAAATTTGTCATCTGCGTAGGCAACTAGCTACCAAGAAGCTCATTGAAGAGACCACGCGGCTTGGTGGATCCTGTGACACTCCGAGCTTCCTGCATCATGTCTGAAGTGGCTACAGTGTGGGTTGTTTTGCTACTATAAAATAGCTACCGCTTTATCACTCTATAACTTGTTTGGGCTTTCAGAAACGTCGAGTACTGCGAGATTAGTGCAGACCCGTTTCTTAGCAAAGAAGACGGCAGTCCTAACCCGTGAGTCCAGATCAGCCAAAGCGTTGGCAGATGCGGCATGCACTAGTGCCTTGCTGTTGATGACGTGACTTCGCTAGCTCTTTAATAATTGTTTTGGACATCTCCACTTTGAGGGTATTAAAACCAATCGTGACGCCCCTCTGATCATCTTAGCTATCCAAACGATGTCTCGCTAAGAGACTGACCTTCATCTCCACTGTATACTGATTGCTGCTAACTTCCTATTCGCAAACAAAACGTGCTTTTTCATGGCATTCAAGAACGTCTCGGTAGATACAATCTATAATTAGCGCACTAGACCTACGATACAAGCGACATAAGCGACTTTTCCAAGAACCCACAACCCGTTTCTATCCAATCTATCGATTCGTCACGACACGTACCGGCAGTTCCACCCCCATTCAGCCACTTTTCTTTGCCTGCTCGACCGCCTCTTTCTTGTTCCGGCATAACACATTCGGCAGTTTCGATATCGATCGTTCCTTCGTTGGCATATTACGCTTCGCCACGCATTCATTCACTCTTTCCGAGCTCTCGGCCTTAGACTACGCTTTCGTCTTCGGCTTAGCTTGGAGCAGTTTCAGATCGTCCCCCACCACTTTCCTGCAACCTGTTGCACAGCAGCCTTCCAGCCCTCGGCCTTGACCTTCTCCGCTCCATCTTTCGTCCTTTTCAGCTCCTCTAGCCGCTGGGCGCTGCGCTTCACCTTCTCAGGATAACTCTAAACACCACTTTGTCCCTGACGCGTTGCGCGCGCTTTCTTGTCCTGTTCAAGGCCGTCGTCCAGCTACAAACTGCCATATCCTTCCTCGCTTGTCCACCGGCAATTGGCTCTTCTTAGCTGCTGTCTTGCGCTTCTTCAATGCGCGCTTCTCGGCCACGACATTAACACGCGACGGAAATTCTACTTCCGCCTTTTCCTTTGCTTTGCGCTGCTCCCATTACCACGACTGACCCGTTTTGGTGGACAAGTAACGTCTTAATTTGTTGTACTTTTTTGGCGTTGCCTTTTTCCGAAACGATTCAACGTCTGTGAGCACGTAAGTCCACACACGCTGGAGAAAGGTCGCTCATATTACAGAAATGGCAACCTTTCCCTTGATATGTCAAGCGTTGTATCACACTGCGCGGCGCTCTATGCGTCGCCGCGTGTCGCCTGCAACAGTTTGCGGCCAGGCGACATAGTGCGGAACAGTCATTGAGGTCGTCTTCGGATGCGCTTTCTTTGTTGACTCACACGCAGCATTGAATCCCGCTGATTGGCCGAAACCATGACTCGAATGCGGAATGGCCCTTCTTTCGCACGTTTCCGCCGCACTCGGCGCCACGTTTCCGATCGCCACCGTATGAAGCAGTGCGCAATTCCCCGCCCACGCGCCGCCATGAAAGCGCTCCAGTTGCTCGTTGCGTGGACCACGTTCACGACCGTTTCCTGCGCTCTCTTTGTAAGTGGCTCACAGAGTCAATAACGAGCGCCTCGACACGCTGTGGCGCAAGAGCTGCCTGGAAAGATATCGTTCCTGCTCGTCTGACCCATTTGCATGTGTGCGTCGTGGTGCATCTTTGCTCTGGCTATAGGCCGCGTACATGGCGTATGTGAGCCGACAGGTGCGTGTACAAACAAGAGCACAGCATCTGTGTAGACAGCGTATACATGATGATGATGATGATGATGAAGATGAAGATGATGTGTGTGTATACAAACCAGCATGTCTCTGATAACGTGCTGCTGTAGGTATACCGGATCATGTACCCGACGTTCGCAGACAGCCCCAACACGTTAGATCCGCTGTGGGGCCAAGGCCAGCCGCTGGACGTGGCACTGTACTTGTCCTGTCGTCCGCAGTGGGACACCGCCAACGACTTTGCTGCCAACACTGTGCGCGTAGGAGCACTCGAGTCGCTCACGTTTGACTGGTCGAGCTCGAACGCCCGACATCTCGATCTCAATCTCTCGCGCTCGACGCTCACGCACTTTGCCAACGACCCTGTGCTCGCACACGACGTGTGGACGGCGCTGAAAGGCAACGCCTCTGTCTTCCTGCACGTCCACGTGACGCACGCGGGGTTCTCGCCGGACCCGGAGGTCGCAGGGCATTACGACCAGTACCGGACCTTCCACCACGTCTCCAGTCTCGTTCAATATGCTCCCAGTCCAAATGCAAAGAACGCGAAGCTGTTACTGGCCTCTGTTCCGTCGGCTCCGAACGTTTCGCAGGCGACGACAGAAGACAAAGCCACGACGATCGCTTACTGGAAATCAGTCGTGAGTTTGCGCCTAGTGACCGATTTTCAGCGATATCCTGTCGAGGAACTACCGCTGCTCGTGTACCAGAACTTGCGCTTCGTACAGCATCCGATGGACCAGCGCTGGCGCTATTTGCCAGCGCTGTACGTGGACGATCTGTCGCAGACGCAGGACAAACTCGTGCCATTGAACGTGTCGCTCGATGACGGCAGTGGAGGCGATGCCGTGCTTCCATTGCAACTCCGTTGGTCTCCGCTCTCGTTCGCGCGTTGGCAAATGCAGCTCACATTTGCCAGTGTTTTTACATCCCAGGAAGAAATGGGTGTGCCATCGAGCGATTTAGATGCGCTTCGCTCGATGGTGACCGACACCCACCCACTGCTTCTGGCAGCTACATTGGCTGTGTCGTTGCTGCACTTGCTGTTTGACTGGCTTGCCTTCCGTCATGATGTGAGCTACTGGCGAGCGAAAGGAGACGACGTCGTCGGCGTGTCCCTTCGCGCCATGGCAGCGGAATTGGCGTCGCAAGTTGTGGTGCTATTGTATCTCGTCGACAACGACTCGACGTTGCTCGTTACGGGTCCTCAGCTAATCAGCGCTGTACTACTCGTTTGGAAAGTAACAAAGGTGAAAAGGGCGCAGCGGCAGCAGCTTGAGCACGAGTTTTCTTCCGAATCCGGTGCTGTCGAGGAGAAGGATCATATGATGCGAACGAAACACAGTCTTCAACTGCTGAAGGAGACGCAGCACGCCGACTCGCTGGCTACGTCTCACATGCTGTTCGTACTCGCGCCTCTAGCTGCGGGATATACCGTCTACTCGTTGCTGTACATCCCACATGCTGGGTGGTATGCTTGGTTGCTCGAGTCCGTGACTACGACGGTGTATGCGCTGGGTTTTGTGTTCATGCTTCCGCAGCTTGTCATCAACTACCGGCTCAAATCTGTGGCTCACTTGCAGTGGCGATTGCTCGTGTACCGTGCTCTCAACACCTTCATTGACGACTTGTTTGCCTTTGTGATCAAAATGCCGACGCTGCATCGTATCTCGTGCTTTCGCGACGACATTGTCTTCGTAGTGTACCTGTACCAGCGTTGGATATACCCTGTCGATGACCAGCGACCGGGAGACATTGCCGACGGTGCTTCCAGTCTGAAGAACGACGCTTTGACCAAGCCCCACGATGAGTGAGGTGTGCCTACATGCTCCTGGGCTGCGTTTTTTGGCGTCCTGCTACCCAGAATCGTGTTTGCGAGTTGACATTTCCTGGTGCCGAGGGACGCCCTCAAAGACTATTTGTCGTCATTGGTACGTGATGTTATACGAACATGCGTCGCATGTCGCTATCGCAAACTTTGGTCGTATGACTTGCAACGCAATTGGTAAATGCAGTTTTGGCGAAGCACTCATGATGCTTTTCTGACAAGAGGAAACAAAAGAGGTGCACCATATGATAAAAAATTGCACCAGATAGTCAGAAATCGAAAAATGCATCGAGAAATCGATCTTACAAAAAGGCACTCTGCCATGCTCGATTCAGTTCTGATATCGGCCATTACACACACTAACTATACCAAAATCGCGAAAGTGAGTCAAAAGAGGCACATTCAGACACTTAGATAACGACTAAATTACGCTCAACTCTCCCTTCTACGAAGCGTGTTCGCTTAGTAGACGTACCTTTTTCGTCACGTACAGTGTCCGTGAGGTTTCGAGGCACCTGACTACACTGTGGTCGGTGTAGGCAGCTTGTACTATGTCTGTACAAGCATTAGTGCTTCTTAACACTTATTGCTAATCTGCTTACCAAGAAAAGAAAAGATATGATGATGAAGTTACTCATGACGATACAATCTCACAGCAAAGCTACCAGCGTGCTCTACCGATCCTCGACGCCGCTGCTATAAAGCGCTACTTCAATGAATACGAACTTTTCAGGCAAAGACTAAGATGTACTTTTTAGCGATCGTAACATCAACCGCTCCATCGCGTCTTCGTCACGGTGACGCGCCCGAATGTGTTTCGAAGAAACGTCCACGGGCAGATCGTAAGCGAAGCGCTTGGGACTGATGCCACGAGGATGACGAGGCAGCATACAGGTGTCGTTTGTGATCTCTCTGCCGACACCTGACCAACGGCTTTACTTGAGTACTTAAATAACGTCGAGGCGTCTTGGTTTGTTAGGAACACTATATGTATTCAGTCGTGCTAGCTCAATGCTATGGATCTACTGCAATCTCAGCCTTTCTACGTCTGCATTCATCCAATAAACATTATGTGCCTTCACTACACACCTTTGTCCTTTGACAGCTTCGAGGACATCTTTGCAAGCGAGAACATTAGCCCCGAATCATTTGTGTCAAACGATTGAACGTATTTCTTCAATATGCGCAGCTTCAGGCCCGACAGCTCTTCTTCTTTTTCGGTCTCCTTCAGCCGAAGGGCGACGTCTGCTGGCGTCAAATGAAGACCTTTCCACCTCGCGAATAGCTGTTTCTCCAAATCTCCAGCCCTTCCCTTCTCGTGGACCAAGGTAGCGCTATCCAAGACCAACGCCAATTTGTCATAACCACAAAAACCAGCGATCATGACCGTGAGCAAATCGTAACTGGTTGACGAATGCTCATTAAACGCCTCGATGAATTCTTCCAACAGCTCCACTTTCAAATCAAACATACGTGCAGCTTTCATGCCGGCCAGCTTACCAGTCTCAGCCAGCCTCAAAGACGAGAAGACGTGGTCGGGCACTTTACGTTCTGCAATCCACCACTTTACAAGCTGCGTCTTCAGCATCGTTACGTCTTTGTCTGAAATTTCGTTACTTCTCAGAAACTTCGATTTTTTCAACAGTCCCGTACCACAGCTTCTTCGTTGAAGTACTTCACAAACACCTCGATAAGCGAGAAAGAACGCCCTGGATTCTTGGCGTCAAGCATCTCGATGTACCGCATGATTAGGTGAAGCATTGGTCCCGTCAGCTCTTTTACTGCTCTAGTCTTCTTGAGCCAAAGAAGGACTTCTTCTGGCTGCAGTCCAAGCCTTTTCCACTCGTTGAGTAATTGTGTTTGTAGCTCAGAGGCTATCGTATTCGCTCTAGAGAAATATACGACACCTTTGAATACCAAGTCCAATTTGTCCTCACCACCTAAGCCTGAGATGAGAGCATCAAGCATATCGACATGGGCGTTATTCTCCGTGTTGTAGGCACTGATGAAGCGGCTAAATAGCTCCATCTTTACTTGAAACAAAAATCCATCTACATCCGTTTCAACCAGATCGGGCCATTAGACGACGTGGTCGGCTATTGCACCTCTTCTGACCAACGATTTAATTAGCTGTGCATCCAGCTTCTTGACGTCTTCATCCGTCGTCTGACTCCATTTATCATGATGCATTAGCTGAACCAGTCCTTTGAACACAGCATCGTGCCCGATCCTAAGTGAAAGATCTTCGGTTATGGAGAAATTGTCCATCAATTCAGTGCCTTCACACATAACAATATACTTCATCATCATGCGTAGCTTTATACTAGTCGCGGGGTTTTCGCCGGCAAACAAAGTAAATGCAACGTTTTCTGGTCGCGACCTCCAGTCCTTAAATTTATGCAGTAACCGATTCTCCAGAACCAGAGCCTTTGACTTCGTGTCGATTTGTGCCTTAGTGATAGGTTCGTTTGGCGTCAACCAACCGATTCGCTCTGCATCACCCAACGCACTTACAAACTTTGGCAAAGTTTTGTAGCCTGACAGCAGCACCTCGATGAGATCGACATTCGTCGACATTTCGATGTTGTAGGCCTCAATGATATCTTCCAGCACATCCACTTCCGCAGAAAATCGTTCTTCGATTTTCTGCGTATCTGGCAATACTGCACTAAAAAAGTAGTTGACTTGTCTTTTCTCACTAATCCATTCCTTTACAAGCTGCTGTGTCACCATCTTTGCTGTGTCTTTAGACAGCAAACCGGTTTCCTGTTTTGTCTTCATTAGTTCCCTCACCAAATATGTCACTCCGAAGAACTCCCTAAACATATAATCGAGCGAAAGTACATAACTGTGTCCATATCTATCGCGCAACATGTCCTTGTACTTACACAAGGGACGTAACTGTGAAGCCGTCAAGTCTTCTATCTTGTTGGTTATCTTGATCCGATGCACGACGTCTTTGAGCCCCATCTTCCGATCGATCCATTTGGCGAATAGCTGATCTTCCAACTCCACGACTTTCGCATCAGGAGGGGTGTCACTGGTAATGCTTCTCACCAGCACGGACACCAATTCGTTTTCTCCAAGCTTCTCAATCATAAAATCGACCAGATCGATTCGACCGCTACTCTTCTCGTAGTAAGCCGCATAAAATTGACCAAAAGCCTCCAGCTTTGCTCTCACATGATCTTCGTGCATTCGAAGCATATCCAGGACGTCTTCTGGTGACCTGTTGCAATTAATCCAGCCGTGTACCTGCTGATCCAACAACGTCGTGGCGAATTTCTTTAACTCCACATCACCAGAGTTCCTCAATTCAGCAAGCGCGACAACCATAGGTTCCTCCCCGAACCATTTCTCGAGCGCCGCAATCAATGTTCTCTGCGAGTTGGGGTTCACATCGTGAAGGCGCGAGTAGAATTCCACCAACTCCCGTATGTAGGGGCTCTTCAGGGTTTCCGCCACTTTTTCGATGACTTGAAACTGGTCAAATGACCTCATCTTGTTCGGGCCGAGCCCTAATTTCAGTGTTGTACCTGTGGCGAGCTTCAACACGCCATCCGTTACGATACTCGCCAGCTCGCTTATCCCCCTTTCATCATCACCGTCTACTACATCATAACTTTTCTCTTCTCCTGATGCAGGAACGCCATGCTGACCCTCGGCGACCCGACCGACATCCGCTGACGGGCTACTGGCCGGCACTTCGGGGGCGGGAGAACCGTCAACACGCATCATGACAGCAGCGGTAGCCAACAGTGTCAAAGCCGTAGGCGCCTTCATGAGTCAGTCGTCTGGAGTTGCGTGTGGTCTGGCGAGAGTGCGCAAATCGTAAGGTGACAGTCGCTTTCAAGCGGGACGGGCTTTCCACCGCCATCCAAACTTAGCACATCTTACAGGAATGGCACACGACACTTAATTGAGAACTTTCTATCTCGTGTCTGTGTGGTCCCATCGTGGCAGCAAACGCGACGGATCGTGCATACACCGTTCAGAAGAGTGTACTGACATGCGTCGACTACACATGAAGCATAGGGCATCACGATACATGTCCAAGAGGCGGACGTCACGTATGTTGTTGATATGCATTCGCACCACCGTCTGACCAAATCGTCCTGTCACCTCTATACCAGAGACATTGACAGAAGAGACGGCGTCATCAGTGTGCCGCTCAGTTAGTGCGCGTGGTTTGCTTGCGTCGAGATCGGCAGATCTGATGAGCAAAGCATGCACCACTCCCATGTATATATCTCCAATCTCAGCTCTTGACTGCATTGTACGCTAATTTTGCGAGCGTTGTAGTTTCCTAACGCCTTCTGCAGAGCCGATACATGTTCGCCATGCTCTGCAATGGAACCGTGTGCCGCGCTTTTGTCAGGAGTAGGCTACACCCTGCAGCAATGCTTGGCCAGACCAGTTCCAATTCGCAGACCAGATACAGCTGTGCGCTAGAGCATGGACATGTCTGGCGTTTGAGTATGCGTTTGATTTCTTTTACGGCTGCGGCACCGAGACTAAAGCCTCATAGACAGCTTTTCCGTCAGTCTTGACGCATCTGTGCGCAAGACGCATTCCTAGTGACACCTCGAATATCGAGCGACACTTTCTGCGCTGTTGCATGAAAAATCAAGGACTACAAGGACCTCACAAAAACGCGATTCCTTCTATATATTGGTTGATCTGCCATAGTCACGCTCAACAACTGCGATCTTGCTACTCTGTCGTGGTATGGCCGCATCGTATATACAATAATACATGGCTCATCAATGTACAACGGAATCGCTACAGGCCCTGAACCTAAGACTGCAACCACTCACAGTGCGTGTAACGGGGCACACCCTTGCGTAACTTAACGCAAGGGATTTAAGTGCCCCGACGGACGTACACGTGGCAAGCGAGGAAGCGTAGGTAGGGTAAAAGTAGAACTGTTATATTAATAAATTAAGTCTTTAAACTACTGTCTCTTCGTTTGACTTAATTCAATTATACTAATATAACTGCATGTATGGTGACGTCTCGTCACCACTCATTGCGCGCGTCTTGCGGCGATTGGTGGGTTGATATCATCACGATATCAACCAATGAATAGACCCTTTGGTCGACCCTTCAATATCACCACTTTGGTGATATTGTTTTAAAGAATATCCATCGTATATTCTTTATTGTCACTTTCCTTAAAGTGACAATTTCATGTAACGGGCTGCCCCGTTACATCACCCCCCCCTTAACCGATATTCACCGTGTGACTATCGAAAACATGGAGGCCACCAGTTGGCCACCATTGGGACAGAAGGCACTTGTTGGGT
Organism: Hyaloperonospora brassicae; assembly: GCA_947650285.1. Lineage (NCBI taxonomy): Eukaryota > Oomycota > Peronosporomycetes > Peronosporales > Peronosporaceae > Hyaloperonospora > Hyaloperonospora brassicae. The sequence goes on from CANTFL010001401.1 coordinate 170,573, forward strand.
CCGTTCCATTCACTTTCCGCTTGACCTCGCATAGTTAACATGTCTATGCGAGGTGACTCAAGACCCACACAGCCTGGTGCTGTGCAAGCCTCTGCGGCAGACGCTTCGTCGTCTGCCGCCCCTTCTTCGCCTGCAGCAACAGGTGCTGCAGGTGCACGCGGTATCACACCGCGTGCGCACGATGACCCTGATGTAGAGGTCATCTACTCTGGCGAGTCAGACGTGTCTGACTCGGGCAATGCTCCAGAGGCGTCTCGCTCACCGGCGACGCCTCAGTATTCGCCAAGACCACTGCCGAACGAACGGACTCGTGATTTGCATCACAGTCTGTTCGGCAGTGATGATGATGATGATCAGGGTGGTGAGTTCTATTCTTCACCACCGCCGGCTCGTGCGTCTTCGCACGAGCGTGATGACGATGGCGCGAGCCGTCGTCAATCTGGGAGTCGTGGTACCGACAAGGGTACCACTGTGAAGCGTTATGAGCCGAAACCGTGGCGTTTGCCCGAACGGCTCATCAATAGCTTGTCTCACGAGACAAGCCAACACCTTCGAATACCCTTATTCGATGCGACTGAGCTTCACGGCTTGATTTCCAGCGCGAAGAACTTTCGCGCTGAAGAAGATTTTTATCTCGATGTCTTTCTTAGACATCGATGGTACAACAGCAACCAAAAGCGTGACAAAACATCGCTTTTGGCTGCGTGGAACGCGTTCGTCCAAAACATAAAGAATTTTGGACGAGAAGGGTGGCTCAAGAAACTTGAGGCAGTACGCCATAGGTTCGAACGGCGAACGCCAACCGGTGCTAGGTACCAGTTGCATTGTTTATCGAGTGAGGCAGGCATTCCTTGCCTTACATGGGGAGACCCTTGTGCGAGTTGTGTTGACAACTCGCAGCGTGCACATAGGGATGTGTACTCCCTAAATTCGCCCTGGGGAAGGGCACACATCTCGGCTGAGATGCGTGACGCGATTGCAAACTTTCATTCCGTCTACGAGCGCCTAGGGCGCGTGTTTACCGATGGGACCGAGGACTCATCTGATATGTATCGTCATACTGGCGGACGAGACCTTCAACATCCATCAACAGCTGAGAGCGGGGCTCCCAGCTGTTCCAAGAGGGTGGATACCCCCGCCACTGGACGAGGTAGCTCGTCCTTGGTCCTGAATCGTCACGGTGATTCTAGATACGCTCCACTAGAAAGCGTTGATCACCGTGAGCATCCACCAAAGGATGTGGTGGAGGAGGAAAGACCTCCTCCAGATGATTCTGTTCACCATCTCGACCCTTACGAGATGGATCGCGCAATCGATGAATTGCGCGATGACTTGAAGCACGAGCGCGATCGGCGCTACGCTTTGACCGATACCGTGCGGAAGAACCGCAAGGGTCACGAGGCTGATCGGGCGAGGGATCGCGCCGATTATGCCACGGCGCAGCTTCAGGTCGAGCGGGATGTCCGCTCCCTATTCGGCGAGCTGGCGACAGCTCGCGGGGAGATATCTCGGTTGAATACCGAGGTATCATATCTGCGCGACCAGACGGATCTTCTATAGCGCGAACGCAAGAACTTGATGGATGTTCTTGAACGTGGGGGCTATCTTCATCGGAAGAAGAAGGCTCGTACTGATAGTACGGCCTAAGCCTCCCCACGTAAAACGTAGGATGCGTGCGCATCTTACGTGGAAATTCGATCGTGTATGCATTGCCCTTGCGATGCAACACTCGAAATGGCCCAATGTACTTCGGCAGTTGTTTACTACTGCCGACACTAGTGACTGCATGTCCAGGTAGGTTTACCGTTGACAGTAGTACTAGGTCGTTAACCTTAAATGAAAGAACATTTGCTCTTCCATTCTTGTCTGCGTTTTGTTTCTGATGGTCCACCGCATTTGCGATAGAGTCCTGAACGAAACGGACTACCTCTTCTCGAGTCAGCAGGAAGTTCTCTGCTGACTCTTTGTTTTGTCTGGCAGTGCGCTTCGTGCGCACTGCTAAGAGATTGCTCTCTTCTTCAGCGAGGTTGTCTTCTTCCTCGCTGACATAATCGTTGGCGATGCTGAACATACCAGCATCGTCATCATCATCCGAATCAATAATAGCGTCTTCGCTATTATTGAGATGATCTTCTTCATCGATGTCGACTTGATCGACATCGGCATCATACGTGACGACGTTTGCGTCGACACGTGATGAGCAAGAGCCAGAACGGGTTTTCCTCGAGCGAGTCCCTCCCCCCTTATCCAAGAGTCACACTCTATAAGGGTGGGCACTCGTGGATGGCGTAGGCCATTCACGTAAAACGGTGTGTGCTGTGTTGAAGCATGCACCGAATTATTGATGGCGAATTCCACCATGGGTAGGAATTCTCTCCAACTCGGAAACGAGTGGACATATCCTCGAAGGATCTCTTCGAGGACACGGTTCGCACGTTCCGTCTGAACATCTGTTTCTGGATGGTCAAAAGTGGACATCTTCAATCGTGTTCCGAGAGTACGGAACACGGTTTGCCAAAATGCCGCCGTGAACCGAGGGTCACGGTCGGATACGAGTTCACGGGGTAACCCGTGGAGTCTAAAGACCGTGTCGAGAAAGACACGAGCACAACCTTGAGCCTTGATTGACTCAGGGACAGCAGCAAGATGGACCATCTTGCTGAACCGGTCAACAAACACAAGAATACCGTTATTCTTGTGAGCGTCTTCGGGAAAACCGAAGACGAAGTCGATTGAAACGGACTGCCAGAACTCTGTCGGAACAGGCAGGGGCTGCAATGGCGCTACGGGATGAAGGGCTAGGCTTCACTCGTTGACAAAACTCGCAAGAACGTATGTACTTGCGGACAAACTGATACTGGCGTGGCCAGTAAAAGCCACGACTTACCCTGAGGTAAGTCTTTTCTCTACCATGATGGCCGCCTGTTGGGGCATCGTGACACTCATACATGATGAGTAAACGCATATCATGATGAGCGGGTACGACGACACGAGGCGTGTCGCCGGCAATAGCTGTTTAATACAGCAATCTGTTGCGTGTCGTACACCGATACGAGGAGGATCGGTACAAAGCCGGTAAATTCCTAATGGATTTACAGGATGGATTCACCAGATGATCCATCAATCGCAGAAGATCCTTATCTTCCGCGTATGCCTTTCGTACGTCGACAAGTAAACTTGACGACGAGACACTGACTGACAGTGTCGCAACAGTGGGCTTATCCTCATTGTTGGATTGTGCGTCGGCTCGAAATCGGGCCGGCGCGTGAGCGCATCAGCGACGACGTTTAGTCGTCCTGGTTTATACTCCACGGAGAAGTTATACTCCGCGAAGAAAGACAGCCACCTCGCCATTCTTAGCGAGAGGTGTGGGCTGTTTACGGCCGTGCGTAATGACGCATGGTCCGTGTAGACGATGAACGGTCTATCTCCCAAGAGATAGACGCGAAACTTAGCCAGTGCGTACTTCATGACAAGAAGTTCCTTGTCATGCACTGGGTAATTACGCTCAGCTGCTTGCAGCTGACGCGACTGAAAAAAGATGACGCGCTCCGCGCCATCTGCGCCGAACTGCATCAACGCACAGCCGATTGCAAAATCGCTGGCGTCACAGACCACATGAAATGGTCTGTCCTGATCTGCAATCGCCAAGATCGGCGATTGCATCAAGCTTTGCTTGATACCCTCAAAGGAACGCTGGCACTCAGCGTTCCATGACCACTTGACATTTTTCTTGAGCAAGCAAGAAAGATGAACAGTCATCTCGGCGTAGTTGCGCGAGTACTTGTGCAAGCACGCCTCTAGACCAAGGAAGTTCCTTTGCCCCTTGAGATCGACTGGCACTGGCCAGTCGGTGATCGCCTTGATCTTTTCGGGATCAGGGCGTACGCCGTGTTTACCCACGATGCACCCAAGAATTTGTATTTCGCTAGCCGCGAATATACACTTCTTGAGGTTGGCGTACAACTTATGCTTGCGCATAAGTTGAAGAACCTGACGAACTTGAGTTCTGTGAACTTCAACGTCCGTCTTTTCGTCCATAGCCCGGCTATGGACGAACACATCGTCGAAGTAACTCGGTGCGAAGTCTCGCAGTGGTCTCAACAGATTTGTAACACATCTGTTGAATGTTGCAGGGGCATTACTCAGCCCCTGTGGCATCACTAGCCACTCCCACAGCATCCCGCTGGGGGTATTCACTGCCGTGAACGGGACGTCCCGTTCACGCATCAGGATCTGATAGAATCCATCCATCAGATCCATGGACGAAAAGATGGTACTCTTTGACATACCATCTATGATTACGTCCTTCCTCGGTATCGGCGTCTGAGCCGGTACCGTTGCAGCATTCAACTTGTTGAATGCGTGCACTATCCTCCACCCTCCTGTGGCCTTTCGCACACAGAAGGTCGGAGAGCTGTGACGGGATGTTGATTCCCTCACATGGCCCGCTGCTAAGCGATCGGCAAAGAACTTGTCGATCGCTTGCACATATTCGCGAGGCAGCGGCCACTGCTTTATGACACAGTACTTCGAGCCCAGCTTGAGCTCTATCTCGTGTCCAGTGGCTTTGTCCTTAGGCAACTCGCAAGGTACGGATTCAGGGAACACATCCCTGAATTTGATCAAATCCTTATACAAAGGATTTGCCTGAAGTGACTCCCAGGATTGAGACGCGTATCGCTCAATCCGAGTCTTATCATCGGGGACACTTTCGTCCATCGATGAGCTGCTTAGAACCCGTTCTTTCTCAGCAAATACTGTTGCCGACCGAATATCGGTCACATACTCATCCTCCGTGACGAGTATGCAGATCTGCTTGACTTTGCCACTACGCAGATCACGCAAGAACCGTTTCGGTTTTAGCGTTGGCAACTGAGTTATCTCCGAAGTTAACTTCGGAGGCACAATCATATCAATCGTATAAGCGCCTACGCTTGATCCGTCATTGACCAAGACGTTCAACGTCTCGGTTTCTTCCTGGGAACTTTCTTCCACAGGTTGCTGAGGCCCTGATCCCCCAGCAAGTGACTCTTGAGGAATTCCTTCCTCAAGTACGTGGGGACTTATTCCCTCGACGTCTTCTGACTGTGTCTGTGCAACCACAGTCAGGCACCGATCCTCTAAGGTCGACACTCCAGTCGACCAAGGATGTCCATGTTGCCCTTTGGAGGCAACAGGTTTCTTTCTTCTAAGATGCTGCCCGCTAGGCATGCATCCATGTCCCGGTCCACTCGACTTATTCGAGTGGTGGACCTTCGGCGCCGCCTGTACTTCTGTACAGCCGCCGGGAGCTTGCTCCACCGTGTAGTGATCAACTACACTGTGATCTTGTGCAGTCGTGCTAACGACCGTACCGCAAGTGAGGCCATCGCACTCACTCGCAGAACATCCACACGCTTGTGGACGCTCCAAGATGTTCATCAGATGGCCATCTGATGAACAAGCAGCAGGCATCTTCACGGATCGATGCTGCCAGCTCACTCTTGGCGCGTACTTTCCGAGCCAAGGTAATCCCAGGATGACATCAAATTTGTCATCCAGATCTAGTACGATGAAGTCATCATCGTACTGTTCGCCCTGTAACGTGTAGTGGATTCCTACTACACGTTTCTCAACGGTTATCGATGCGCCTGTTGCAAGGCGCACCGTCATCCTTGTGAGGGGAATGTCGCGCTCAACGAACTTGAGCCTACGACCCTCTAGTGACTGGCGACGAACAAAGTTGTTCGACGCCCCACAGTCTACTAGGGCACGAAGCGACAAATCATTTGTCGCTTCCAACTTCAAGGTGATGAGCGAAACGTCATCACCAGGTGCAGAGACACACAATGATTGTGTATCTGGAGCAACTTTCGTCAAGAGATTTGCAAATTCTCTTGAGGTTGCTGGATCAGTAGGGCGCTCCGCCCCTACTGACCCCGACCATTTTTTGATGGTCCGTCTCGCTGTTGCGGCTTCGCAACAGCGCTGGACCCACGCCCATTGCCCTTTCTGGCAAAAGGTCGTCCATTTCGCTCAGTACTGTTTGGTACTGGGTATGGAGCACTACAATCGTATGCGTAGTGCCCTAACTTCTGACAGCAATTGCACCTCTGCAATCGCTTGTTGTTTGTAGAGCAAGGTCTCTCGCTATCAAGATAGCAGAGGTCTATTGGTTCTGGACCTCCGATCTCTTGTCGTCTCTGTGGACGGTAAGAGTTTGAGCTAGCATGAGCCTGTCTCATGCGAAAGTCTTCCTGTTCCGCGGCTGATATCGCTTCTTCAAGCGTATTCAGCTCAAGGCGGAACAGGTGGCTCCTGACGGGCCCTTCTGCGAGCCCTTGCATGAACACCGTAATCAACGTGTGTTCATGTACTGGGTTGGCAGTTATACTACTCGCAAGGAGTCGTATATGTTGTGCGTAAGCGTGCACATCACGCTTACCCTGCTTGAGTTTCAGGAGCTCTGAGCGAGCCCTGAACTCAGCATGTGGCGGCTCAAACGTTTGTCTGAGCCGGGACTTGAAGTCATCTAGCGACCTAAACACATTTGGGTCGCTAGTCTCGAGTCCCAGGGACCAAGTTTTGGCACGCCCTGCCAAATGGGTCTGAGCAAATGTGAGTTTCATTTGCTCATCTTTGACGCGACGAGCCCTTAAGGCTCTGTAGAGTTCGACAAACCATAGTAATAGGGAGTCTTCCGGGAATCCACTGTACTTGGATATGTCAACTTTCATGACCTTGGGACGGCGCGCATGTGCCGTCCCGCCCACAGCAGCATGGAATTGCTGCTGTCTCAACAGCTCCATCTGTTGAGCACCGAGTTCTCTCAACTGCTCGGCCTGTTGAGAGCCTTGCTGGTGAAGCAAGGCTACTTTCTCCCTTTCGGCGACAAGTTCATTTTAAATGAACTTGGCGATAGCGGCATGTTGTTGGTCTCTGTCTAGAGACTCCAACATGGTGCTAACGACGAGTTCTCCTACGGTAGAACTCATTCGTTCTACCGCACCCCATTCGATGTCACTCAAATGGGTAAACCCTTCACGCGTGGCGTGAAAGGTCTCTTCTTCATCCAACATGTTCATGTTGGATGATGTGGTCCTTTGAAGGACTACAAAGTGCTACCAGGTGTAACGGGGCACACCCTTGCGTAACTTAACGCAAGGGATTTGGGTGCCCCGACAGACGTACACGTGGCAAGCGAGGAAGCGTAGGTAGGGTAAAAGTAGAACTGTTATATTAATAAATTAAGTCTTTAAACTACTGTCTCTTCGTTTGACTTAATTCAATTATACTAATATAACTGCATGTATGGTGACGTCTCGTCACCACTCATTGCGCGCGTCTTGCGGCGATTGGTGGGTTGATATCATCACGATATCAACCAATGAATAGACCCTTTGGTCGACCCTTCAATATCACCACTTTGGTGATATTGTTTTAAAGAATATCCATCTTTATATTCTTTATTGTCACTTTCCTTAAAGTGACAATTTCATGTAACGGGCTGCCCCGTTACATCACCCCCCCTTAACCGATATTCACCGTGTGACTATCGAAAACATGGAGGCCACCAGTTGGCCACCATTGGGACAGAAGGCACTTGTTGGGTCCGTTCCATTCACTTTCCGCTTGACCTCGCATAGTTAACATGTCTATGCGAGGTGACTCAAGACCCACACAGCCTGGTGCTGTGCAAGCCTCTGCGGCAGACGCTTCGTCGTCTGCCGCCCCTTCTTCGCCTGCAGCAACAGGTGCTGCAGGTGCACGCGGTATCACACCGCGTGCGCACGATGACCCTGATGTAGAGGTCATCTACTCTGGCGAGTCAGACGTGTCTGACTCGGGCAATGCTCCAGAGGCGTCTCGCTCACCGGCGACGCCTCAGTATTCGCCAAGACCACTGCCGAACGAACGGACTCGTGATTTGCATCACAGTCTGTTCGGCAGTGATGATGATGATGATCAGGGTGGTGAGTTCTATTCTTCACCACCGCCGGCTCGTGCGTCTTCGCACGAGCGTGATGACGATGGCGCGAGCCGTCGTCAATCTGGGAGTCGTGGTACCGACAAGGGTACCACTGTGAAGCGTTATGAGCCGAAACCGTGGCGTTTGCCCGAACGGCTCATCAATAGCTTGTCTCACGAGACAAGCCAACACCTTCGAATACCCTTATTCGATGCGACTGAGCTTCACGGCTTGATTTCCAGCGCGAAGAACTTTCGCGCTGAAGAAGATTTTTATCTCGATGTCTTTCTTAGACATCGATGGTACAACAGCAACCAAAAGCGTGACAAAACATCGCTTTTGGCTGCGTGGAACGCGTTCGTCCAAAACATAAAGAATTTTGGACGAGAAGGGTGGCTCAAGAAACTTGAGGCAGTACGCCATAGGTTCGAACGGCGAACGCCAACCGGTGCTAGGTACCAGTTGCATTGTTTATCGAGTGAGGCAGGCATTCCTTGCCTTACATGGGGAGACCCTTGTGCGAGTTGTGTTGACAACTCGCAGCGTGCACATAGGGATGTGTACTCCCTAAATTCGCCCTGGGGAAGGGCACACATCTCGGCTGAGATGCGTGACGCGATTGCAAACTTGCAATCCGTCTACAAGCGCCTAGGGCGCGTGTTTACCGATGGGACCGAGGACTCATCGGATATGTATCGTCATACTGGCGGACGAGACCTTCAACATCCATCAACAGCTGAGAGCGGGGCTCCCAGCTGTTCCAAGAGGGTGGATACCCCCGCCACTGGACGAGGTAGCTCGTCCTTGATCCTGAATCGTCACGGTGATTCTAGATACGCTCCACTAGAAAGCGTTGATCACCGTGAGCATCCACCAAAGGATGTGGTGGAGGAGGAAAGACCTCCTCCAGATGATTCTGTTCACCATCTCGACCCTTACGAGATGGATCGCGCAATCGATGAATTGCGCGATGACTTGAAGCACGAGCGCGATCGGCGCTACGCTTTGACCGATACCGTGCGGAAGAACCGCAAGGGTCACGAGGCTGATCGGGCGAGGGATCGCGCCGATTATGCCACGGCGCAGCTTCAGGTCGAGCGGGATGTCCGCTCCCTATTCGGCGAGCTGGCGACAGCTCGCGGGGAGATATCTCGGTTGAGTTCCGAGGTATCATATCTGCGCGACCAGACGGATCTTCTATAGCGCGAACGCAAGAACTTGATGGATGTTCTTGAACGTGGGGGCTATCTTCATCGGAAGAAGAAGGCTCGTACTGATAGTACGGCCTAAGCCTCCCCACGTAAAACGTAGGATGCGTGCGCATCTTACGTGGAAATTCGATCGTGTATGCATTGCCCTTGCGATGCAACACTCGAAATGGCCCAATGTACTTCGGCAGTTGTTTACTACTGCCGACACTAGTGACTGCATGTCCAGGTAGGTTTACCGTTGACAGTAGTACTAGGTCGTTAACCTTAAATGAAAGAACATTTGCTCTTCCATTCTTGTCTGCGTTTTGTTTCTGATGGTCCACCGCATTTGCGATAGAGTCCTGAACGAAACGGACTACCTCTTCTCGAGTCAGCAGGAAGTTCTCTGCTGACTCTTTGTTTTGTCTGGCAGTGCGCTTCGTGCGCACTGCTAAGAGATTGCTCTCTTCTTCAGCGAGGTTGTCTTCTTCCTCGCTGACATAATCGTTGGCGATGCTGAACATACCAGCATCGTCATCATCATCCGAATCAATAATAGCGTCTTCGCTATTATTGAGATGATCTTCTTCATCGATGTCGACTTCGTCGACATCGGCATCATACGTGACGACGTTAGCGTCGGCACGTGATGAGCAAGAGCCAGAACGGGTTTTCCTCGAGCGAGTCCCTCCCCCCTTATCCAAGCGTCAGACTCTAGAAGGGCGGGCACACGTGGATGGCGTAAGCCATTCACGTAAAGCGGTGTGTGCTGGGTGGAAGCACGCACCGAATTATTGATGGCGAATTCCACCATGGGTAGGAATTCTCTCCAACTCGGAAACGAGTGGACATATCCTCGAAGGATCTCTTCGAGGACACGGTTCGCACGTTCCGTCTGAACATCTGTTTCTGGATGGTCAAAAGTGGACATCTTCAATCGTGTTCCGAGAGTACGGAACACGGTTTGCCAAAATGCCGCCGTGAACCGAGGGTCACGGTCGGATACGAGTTCACGGGGTAACCCGTGGAGTCTAAAGACCGTGTCGAGAAAGACACGAGCACAACCTTGAGCCTTGATTGACTCAGGGACAGCAGCAAGATGGACCATCTTGCTGAACCGGTCAACAAACACAAGAATACCGTTATTCTTGTGAGCGTCTTCGGGAAAACCGAAGACGAAGTCGATTGAAACGGACTGCCAGAACTCTGTCGGAACAGGCAGGGGCTGCAATGGCGCTACGGGATGAAGGGCTAGGCTTCACTCGTTGACAAAACTCGCAAGAACGTATGTACTTGCGGACAAACTGATACTGGCGTGGCCAGTAAAAGCCACGACTTACCCTGAGGTAAGTCTTTTCTCTACCATGATGGCCGCCTGTTGGGGCATCGTGACACTCATACATGATGAGTAAACGCATATCATGATGAGCGGGTACGACGACACGAGGCGTGTCGCCGGCAATAGCTGTTTAATACAGCAATCTGTTGCGTGTCGTACACCGATACGAGGAGGATCGGTACAAAGCCGGTAAATTCCTAATGGATTTACAGGATGGATTCACCAGATGATCCATCAATCGCAGAAGATCCTTATCTTCCGCGTATGCCTTTCGTACGTCGACAAGTAAACTTGACGACGAGACACTGACTGACAGTGTCGCAACAGTGGGCTTATCCTCATTGTTGGATTGTGCGTCGGCTCGAAATCGGGCCGGCGCGTGAGCGCATCAGCGACGACGTTTAGTCGTCCTGGTTTATACTCCACGGAGAAGTTATACTCCGCGAAGAAAGACAGCCACCTCGCCATTCTTAGCGAGAGGTGTGGGCTGTTTACGGCCGTGCGTAATGACGCATGGTCCGTGTAGACGATGAACGGTCTATCTCCCAAGAGATAGACGCGAAACTTAGCCAGTGCGTACTTCATGACAAGAAGTTCCTTGTCATGCACTGGGTAATTACGCTCAGCTGCTTGCAGCTGACGCGACTGAAAAAGATGACGCGCTCCGCGCCATCTGCGCCGAACTGCATCAACGCACAGCCGATTGCAAAATCGCTGGCGTCACAGACCACATGAAATGGTCTGTCCTGATCTGCAATCGCCAAGATCGGCGATTGCATCAAGCTTTGCTTGATACCCTCAAAGGAACGCTGGCAATCATCGTTCCATGACCATTTGACATTTTTCTTGAGCAAGCAAGAAAGAGGAACAGTCATCTCGGCGTAGTTGCGCGAGTACTTGTGCAAGCACGCCTCTAGACCAAGGAACTTCCTTTGCCCCTTGAGATCGACTGGCACTGGCCAGTCGGTGATCGCCTTGATCTTTTCGGGATCAGGGCGTACGCCGTGTTTACCCACGATGCACCCAAGAATTTGTATTTCGCTAGCCGCGAATATACACTTCTTGAGGTTGGCGTACAACTTATGCTTGCGCATAAGTTGAAGAACCTGACGAACTTGAGTTCTGTGAACTTCAACGTCCGTCTTTTCGTCCATAGCCCGGCTATGGACGAACACATCGTCGAAGTAACTCGGTGCGAAGTCTCGCAGTGGTCTCAACAGATTTGTAACACATCTGTTGAATGTTGCAGGGGCATTACTCAGCCCCTGTGGCATCACTAGCCACTCCCACAGCATCCCGCTGGGGGTATTCACTGCCGTGAACGGGACGTCCCGTTCACGCATCAGGATCTGATAGAATCCATCCATCAGATCCATGGACGAAAAGATGGTACTCTTTGACATACCATCTATGATTACGTCCTTCCTCGGTATCGGCGTCTGAGCCGGTACCGTTGCAGCATTCAACTTGTTGAATGCGTGCACTATCCTCCACCCTCCTGTGGCCTTTCGCACACAGAAGGTCGGAGAGCTGTGACGGGATGTTGATTCCCTCACATGGCCCGCTGCTAAGCGATCGGCAAAGAACTTGTCGATCGCTTGCACATATTCGCGAGGCAGCGGCCACTGCTTTATGACACAGTACTTCGAGCCCAGCTTGAGCTCTATCTCGTGTCCAGTGGCTTTGTCCTTAGGCAACTCGCAAGGTACGGATTCAGGGAACACATCCCTGAATTTGATCAAATCCTTATACAAAGGATTTGCCTGAAGTGACTCCCAGGATTGAGACGCGTATCGCTCAATCCGAGTCTTATCATCGGGGACACTTTCGTCCATCGATGAGCTGCTTAGAACCCGTTCTTTCTCAGCAAATACTGTTGCCGACCGAATATCGGTCACATACTCATCCTCCGTGACGAGTATGCAGATCTGCTTGACTTTGCCACTACGCAGATCACGCAAGAACCGTTTCGGTTTTAGCGTTGGCAACTGAGTTATCTCCGAAGTTAACTTCGGAGGCACAATCATATCAATCGTATAAGCGCCTACGCTTGATCCGTCATTGACCAAGACGTTCAACGTCTCGGTTTCTTCCTGGGAACTTTCTTCCACAGGTTGCTGAGGCCCTGATCCCCCAGCAAGTGACTCTTGAGGAATTCCTTCCTCAAGTACGTGGGGACTTATTCCCTCGACGTCTTCTGACTGTGTCTGTGCAACCACAGTCAGGCACCGATCCTCTAAGGTCGACACTCCAGTCGACCAAGGATGTCCATGTTGCCCTTTGGAGGCAACAGGTTTCTTTCTTCTAAGATGCTGCCCGCTAGGCATGCATCCATGTCCCGGTCCACTCGACTTATTCGAGTGGTGGACCTTCGGCGCCGCCTGTACTTCTGTACAGCCGCCGGGAGCTTGCTCCACCGTGTAGTGATCAACTACACTGTGATCTTGTGCAGTCGTGCTAACGACCGAACCGCAAGTGAGGCCATCGCACTCACTCGCAGAACATCCACACGCTTGTGGACGCTCCAAGATGTTCACCAGATAGCCATCTGATGAACAAGCAGCAGGCATCTTGACGGATCGATGCTGCCAGCTCACTCTTGGCGCGTACTTTCCGAGCCAAGGTAATCCCAGGATGACATCAAATTTGTCATCCAGATCCAGTACGATGAAGTCATCATCGTATTGTTCGCCCTGTAACGTGTAGTGGATTCCTACTACACGTTTCTCAACGATTATCGATGCGCCTGTGGCAAGGCGCAGCGTCATCCTTGTGAGGGGAATGTCGCGCTCAACGAACTTGAGCCTACGACCCTCTAGTGACTGGCGACGAACAAAGTTGTTCGACGCCCCACAGTCTACTAGGGCACGAAGCGACAAATCATTTGTCGCTTCCAACTTCAAGGTGATGAGCGAAACGTCATCACCAGGTGCAGAGACACACAATGATTGTGTATCTGGAGCAACTTTCGTCAAGAGATTTGCAAATTCTCTTGAGGTCGCTGGATCAGTAGGGCGCTCCGCCCCTACTGACCCCGACCATTTTTTGATGGTCCGTCTCGCTGTTGCGGCTTCGCAACAGCGCTGGACCCACGCCCATTGCCCTTTCTGGCAAAAGGTCGTCCATTTCGCTCAGTACTGTTTGGTACTGGGTATGGAGCACTACAATCGTATGCGTAGTGCCCTAACTTCTGACAGCGATTGCACCTCTGCAATCGCTTGTTGTTTGTAGAGCGAGGTCTCTCGCTATCAAGATAGCAGAGGTCTATTGGTTCTGGACCTCCGATCTCTTGTCGTCTTGGTGGACGATAAAAGTTTGAGCTAGCATGAGCCTGTCTCATGCGAAAGTCTTCCTGTTCCGCGGCTGATATCGCATCTTCCAGCGTATTCAGCTCAAGGCGGAACAGGTGGCTCCTGACGGGCCCTTCTGCGAGCCCTTGCATGAACACCGTAATCAACGTGTGTTCATGTACTGGGTTGGCAGTTATACTACTCGCAAGGAGTCGTATATGTTGTGCGTAAGCGTGCACATCACGCTTACCCTGCTTGAGTTTCAGGAGCTCTGAGCGAGCCCTGAACTCAGCATGTGGCGGCTCAAACGTTTGTCTGAGCCGGAACTTGAAGTCATCCAGCGACCTAAACACATTTGGGTCGCTAGTCTCGAGCCCCAGGGACCAAGTTTTGGCACGCCCTGCCAAATGGGTCTGAGCAAATGTGAGTTTCATTTGCTCATCTTTGACGCGACGAGCCCTTAAGGCTCTGTAGAGTTCGACAAACCATAGTAATAGGGAGTCTTCCGGGAATCCACTGTACTTGGATATGTCAACTTTCATGACCTTGGGACGGCGCGCATGTGCCGTCCCGCCCACAGCAGCATGTAATTGCTGCTGTCTCAACAGCTCCATCTGTTGAGCACCGAGTTCTCTCAACTGCTCGGCCTGTTGAGAGCCTTGCTGGTGAAGCAAGGCTACTTTCTCCCTTTCGGCGACAAGTTCATTTTAAATGAACTTGGCGATAGCGGCATGTTGTTGGTCTCTGTCTAGAGACTCCAACATGGTGCTGACGACGAGTTCTCCTACGGTAGAACTCATTCGTTCTACCGCACCCCATTCGATGTCACTCAAATGGGTAAACCCTTCACGCGTGGCGTGAAAGGTCTCTTCTTCATCCAACATGTTCATGTTGGATGATGTGGTCCTTTGAAGGACTACAAAGTGCTACCAGGTGTAACGGGGCACACCCTTGCGTAACTTAACGCAAGGGATTTGGGTGCCCCGACAGACGTACACGTGGCAAGCGAGGAAGCGTAGGTAGGGTAAAAGTAGAACTGTTATATTAATAAATTAAGTCTTTAAACTACTGTCTCTTCGTTTGACTTAATTCAATTATACTAATATAACTAATTGTATGGTGACGTCTCGTCACCACTCATTGCGCGCGTCTTGCGGCGATTAGTGGGTTGATATCATCAAGATATCAACCAATGAGCAGACTCTTTGGTCGACTCTTCAATATCGCCACTTTGGTGATATTTTTCAAAGTGTATTCAACTTCATATTCTTTATTGTCATTATCTCTCAAATGACAATTCCATGTAACGGGCTGCCTCGTTACACAGATCCTCTTCTCACAGCGTATTGTACAAACACATTGCTCGTTTGCTTGTGCAATTCAATTTGATTCAGCTTTGGGGGCGCGATCCTTGCCGTAAAGTAGCATACGGGTGTCAAAAAGGTGTAATTTTTCACAAGCGCATATAGACGTCAAAAGTTTATTGTTGCATACGGTCTGCAGCGCTCAAACTTACAAATGATGCCTATATAGGACCACGAGATCACTGTGATTTGTTGAGCTGATCTTCCAGATTGATCTAGTATAGTGGCTGCTTCTAGGGACTGTTGTTGTTGCTGAAGGTGAGGTTTATCGGGGAACGTTATCGACCAACAATACCCTTCGTCTAGGGACTGTTTGAGCTCGTGGTAGCTTAAAATACCGTAGTATTCGTCCTTGACTTCTTCTGAGGACCATTATCCTTGCTTATTCGTTTCCTGTTAGTTAGTCATCCCTTACTACCCTTTTGACCTCACACGTTAACGATTTACTCAACACCACGGCTTTTAAGATCACTTTGATGTTGCATATTACGAATGGTTCAACTTGTACGCTTTGTACGATAGCATGCTCGAACGGTTTGTCAGCGGAAAGGCCATACCATCAGTAGCATTGTTGTGGGTATTGTTATCGATCAGCACATATTGTTAATCTATCAGGCGCTGCTACCACTTCAATTGACCTTGATCACACCGTTTTGGGCTAGCTTTGTGAGGCTGTAAATCCTATTTTATTCTCAAATGCGGCTAAACGAGTCGACAACTACGAGTAGGCAAAATGTCAATCGCTCACCACAAAACAAGTCTATCGTAATGGTCAGAGTCATTTCTCATTGCTTTACCGGTATCACTTTTCCTGGCAAACGTACATCCCAGTGGATTGTCTAGGTTTGAATCGGGCACTTAGGTATCGTACAATTTGTCGTAAGCTGATGACATGACAAAATACTCGGCGCACGTACTTCTGCTGGCAAATTTTGATCAATAATCGAAGGAATTGAAGGATAATACGGTTGTTCTGTTCGTGACAGAATTGCGTGCAAATTTTGAACAAACTGGTGTGCCTGGCGGCTGGAAACCGTTGCTATTTGACCGATCGCGTGCAGCTTGTCAAATAAACGTCGCCAAAGCGTTGTGCAGGACTGCGCCGCCCGTCAAGTTTTTTTTGACGCGACTAATAATCGTATAACATACTTTCAAATGGAGCCATTGAAAAGCAGATGTATCTGTCTCCAGATGCGATGGTTGTAAAGTATCATATCTAGTTGCACAAGTATATTATCGAGTGTACTACCAGAGGAAAAATTTGCACATATCGCTCAAGTTTTTTGGCATGAAGGTAAGTATCAATAAAGTAGTTGGTAGATTTCTAAGATTTGGCCGTAATTTGCTATGATAACCGTCACCATTTGCATTGATCAGACGAGGCAAGCACAATGACAACGCGTATGTAGGCAGTATACATCAATGTAGCAGAACGGGGTAGCACAAGTGGATTCAAAGATGATGTAGATCTAAAAGATGATGTAGATGTAAAACCAAGCCTTACCTATTCGAGGCGCAACTCTCTAGACATATTCGACATAGTTCTACAGATATACTGAATGCGCTTTCTTTCGAAACTGTGTGCCAGTGAGTTTATGTAGGAAGTTTACGCTGTAGCTTTTTTATAGTGTGTAAAGTGTGACAATACCGAAGGTTTGGAACGTGTCGGTGCAAATCAAAACGTGCCCTGATATATTCAACCACAATCAGTGATCCCGTAGCGACTATAACTATATCAGTCGTGGAAATAAATGGTAGATGTGCAACGTGTTGACGAAACAGGCAAAGACTAGTGACATTCGAGTTTCCTCGACAGACTAACAATTTGTCTAAATGATGGTTTCGCCGTCGTAAAAGACTTCACAGCTGGGTCGTATACCGATCATAATGGGAAAAAGCATGCAACATGACTATACGTGTACTTAACGCGAGCTTGCGAAAGGGAGAAAAAAGACTCTTTGCAGCAAGATCAAGGTGTCAATAGTCTCATTTGCTAGAAAAGGTGGAGCATTAACAATATCATGCATCATTGACTGCTAATTTGGTGATCCTCTACCGCTACAATTCTTGAAGGCTTTATTTTTTCTACGGATGTTCATTTTTTCTACGGACCTTCTACCTGCTTTCTTTCAACACGCTTTGTCGACCTAGGAAAGCAAGGAAAGTTCATCGAATCGGATTGCGTTCGTAAATGTGAAGTATGAGGTGTCCTATATTGCCGATCGCGGTGGATCGTAGGCTCTTTGTACATATTCTCACCACAACTGTTGCCTCTCTTTTTTCCGTAATTATCGTGACCATGTAATCATGTATAGGTAGGCAAACTTTAACGTGCTCATTAAGGGTCCAGCTGATGTCAAGTCAATACCCAGCTGTTCAGCCTGGATAGTAAAGGCTTGCAACGCGATTACCAAAAACGACAGAGCAGGACTTTTTCGACATAGGCAATCTCACGCTACCGAAACATCGTAGTTTTCATCGAACTAGGAGGAAAATAGGAGGTCTAAGGCCCGTACATATATGTCTTATCGCTAGATTAGAGACCTTCGACCTTTATTCCAATGGTATTCGACTCGTAAGCAAATGCAAAACTCAAATGGACTTAGATACAAACAGACTATACCTAGGAGTGCATAGCCCCGTTCTCGGTATTAGTCTACTAAAACTGAGGGAACGTGTTAATGTCCACCAAAGAAGGCCGATGATGCGGTCCAGACGGTGATAAAAAGAAAGAGCAGTATCTAAGATGTAAGATCGATATAATGAGAAGGAAGGGACCGTCCACTAGACTTGGCACTTTCGAAACAATTTGAAGGGTTTTCTACGATCGTCGCGCCAGGTACGCATTCATGTTGGGGTATCAAAGTTCGTGATAAACGATTTCGTATAATTTCAGTCCAAATGAGCAACGATGCAACGTTTTGCGGACTTGTTGATGATAAAACGCAGAATTTTATCCGCTTGGTTTCTATGAGCTTCAGCGTGTTTAGAGATACATCAGCTGCAGCAGTCTGTATAGTTGAATCTGGCAAAACGTGCATCCACAGCATTACGATGTGGTGTGTAAATTTGCCACACACGACAAGATGTACAGTGCAATGATGGATCTTTTGTAATGGATGTACACGCTAAGTTGTCAATTAGGGTATACCATAGATTATGAGGTATAACTTGTCGAGACTCTAGGAGCTTTGAACCGTGCATTTACATTTTCTTCGATCGAAAATCGATTCAAACGCATGTTATGAATTGTATAATCTTTTGCTTGTTCTGCGAGTAAGTGCAAATTGATTACTAACGTTTCGAAATCTACACGACCGTACAAGATATTAGTTCGATATATACCGTTTGGCATGATATTGGCGGGTACGCAGAAGCAGAACGCAGCGACAAGGGACAAATCATAACAACCCGAATGGATTGGAGAGTGGACGATCGCATATGTATTAGCGACGACAGAAGATCAGAGCATGTACCCGTAAGTGGCTACATGACCTCCCTATGTAAGACATATAACCGTTTGTACAGAGGTGCTTTGCAATCGCGCTGAAATCGCCAATACAACGATAGATTGCGATATCATTGCTGGCATTGGATTTAGGCTGGTTGCTACGTTACCGTCCAATAATTGAAAACTTACGAAATTATGCATTAAACGCCGACACTTCTTGCTCATTCTAATAGTTCCATCTTTGATAAGGTCAATACTAATCGGTTGCCTGCATCGACAATAAACGATTCTATAAAAGACAGGCAGAGTTGAAAAGAAGAGAAATCGCGTACCTGCCATAATATGTGAATAATAGCTGCGGTCGGGACAAAGTATAGTATTTGCAGACATGTAACGGGCTCGTACGATCTGATCAAGAAACTGAGCATCTCAAATATTACTTTTGAAGTAGACAACACAAAGCTCTATCCTGACACTCGCCTAGCATAAATCAGTATTCTGAGCCCGTAGTCGAATGCAAAGACGCCTGCAAAGAAAGCGAACATGCCCTGAAAGTTGATCGATGCACAAAGCACTACTTACTAGTTTGTTCTGAAGACGGGCAACACGTAAAAGGCATGTATTGTGATGGCTGTCTTATAATCATTCGGCAAGCTATCAATCAATGATTTGTCGATCGCTTGGCTGCTGGAAACGCGTGAAATCCAACTGACCCACACAGCACTCCATTTTTGTGTGCGACTGCTTGTGTGCGCCAGGCCACAGGGGCATTTAGATTAGCTCAGTTTCTGTGAACATAAGATGCGGCGATGCTATCCGTCTGAACTATGATACGAAACTAACCGTATAAACTGACGTATGCCCAGGGACCAAATGATTTCTGCCATGTTCGTGATATATGATTCGGCTCGGATCCATGTGCCTAAACACGACATCTTTCGCACAGAAGAAACATAAGAAGGATATGCATTGATACTATAATGGTACAACAGCAGCTAAGGAGTACATTAGCCACATTTGGTGGATTCGCAGCACATCTCGTGGGATCGGTACAATGTTTTGACCTATATTGCGTACATAATGGGCTCACATGTGGACATGATGTGTATGTAAGGTCATCCTGCTAAGTTTATTGAGACTCTAGGTCAGTGAGGGTCTTCAACCTGCACGCTTTCGTACAATGTATACGCCAACACCAAAAAGTCCATTATGCGGAGCTTGCTGAACACCCTTTCGCGAGTGAATTGACAGACAACACGGTGTACCCTTCAATAAAGGTCACGTGACGCGATACTAGTTTAGCGTTGCTGAAGAACGACTATACGAAGGCGACAGGTCCTTGTCGTAGCGACACAGTGCACAAGGTCTTCATCCTGACCGGTAAGGTGATCTTCCATCCTCCTCATGCACTTGTGTGGAAAACACAGCTGTCCGGGAATACAGAATGCAAGTATTCTTGAATCGGAGCGAGGTATACGCTAAAAAGAAGAACGAAATGGAAAGATCGAAATCTCGATGAAATATTGCTGGTTGTGTTTATACAATCGTTTTGTGAATAATAATAATGCGCCAATGCAAAGTACGCTTCGGTGGCTCATTTATTGATCGATACAGCTCCGAAGAGAAAAGCGCAAATCCTTGTTGCTGAAACAAGGGTATGTTGCGGTCTGTGTGTCCTGAAATAATCACTTGAGATTTTACCAATTAGAAAGCAATTCATTCAATTGCCATACGAATCATCTGTCAATACACCGGCAAATAGTAACAACTCATTGCCATTGGCGAGGTGGCATATTCCCGCGCGTTAATGATTACGTCATATATACCAAGTGCACGGCTAGACGCTGTATATGACGCGGTTATGATGCCTGATCTGGATGCGACGGAACGACTCAAATGGTACTTCTTACTTTCGCATGAATGGCTACATGCGTATCGTGGTAAACTATGCTCGAAAATGTAGAAAAGCAACCTCGTATTTCAATGTGTGTCACATTGACATAGGTCAAATGGATCCCACGGACATCGAATATTGCCGGCGGAGCATCGCTCCTTATCAGCTCACGATGAAACATCAACAATCGCCATGTCACCAGCAGTACATGTACTATTGCACCGACCAATATGGATAGAGTTCTGATAGCGTTTGCGTGTGACACGAAGCACCAGTCAGTACGCATTACACACACACGTGACAATTATTTTCGTATTTTCAACTGACACAAGACGAATACACTGCAGTTATATGTGTGTGCACTATCTCGTGTTTGACAACATGGTGTGTCGACGCGACATGCCAAGTCTTTTACTTTGAAGGCCATGTAGCCTCTGTCAAATTGACCAAATGCTGACAGTACTCTCTATCGGGCATTGTCTTTGAACGACCAAAACAGGATCGTGGGTACAAATGCACGTTTGTGACCGGTTTCCACGATGATGCATCTGGTCTATGTTTCATGGTCGCCCTGGAATGGAGATGAGCCGATATGTGTGCAATGCAATAGTTCTCACCATAAGATATTTACGGGTACTTCGGGAGTGCATATTGTGCATTGCAGCCTCATGGTGCGACGTGCCGGTGCATCTGCTCTCACTTTGATCATAGTTATGTACCGATTTACAGACATTTGTGGTTTGCTGTTTTGGTCAGTAATTTTTAACGAAGAATGCGTATTCTGGAATGCTTCATCACGTGATTTGTCCTAATATCATGCTGGAATCGAATACCTTTCTAATCCAAGCCTTGGATGGAGTGCCAATATGTACCGAATGTAGTTGCCTCATCTAAAATATTGCGTCTGCTGTCAGCAAATTTAATAGCTGCTGTTACAAATTCACAGGCTGTCCTCCATCTCACCAAAGCTAATGATGTTTGTAGATAATGTAAAGTGCGGCTTTCATTTGTACTTTCCGACCGAACATACACATGCCAGGGACCAAATGTGGACATTCACGCATACTGTCGTCATCCGCTCCCTTAACAATTAATTCGAAGGCTCGTGTCTGTCAATAGTTGTCTTATAGTATTTGAGCGTTGCACGACTGTTGTCGATCATGCGGTTGTAGGACCATGTCGATTCTGTCAATTTTGTTTACGCCTAACTGCTTTGACGTGAAGTTCAGGTTATCGGCCACCTTCGTAGCATCGTTACAACCACACAAATGGATACATCGCAGTACAAAATGGCGTATACACGAAGCTGGAAACGATGTAGAGTAAATGACTCAAGACACAATGTACACACTATACCGGATATAACAGAGAATTACGATTCACTTCGTTATTGTGCTCCAGTTTCAGCATTGTCAGGATCAATGCCCTAACTCACCACCCGTTTATGGCCGCGTCGTAGAGCTTATTATCCTATGTCAAAGGTACGTAAGAGACACGAACCCTTATGGTTCAAAACTAGGTTATCGCTGAAAAAAAGGACGAACTCGATTCCCTGTAACAGCCCGGGATGTCTAACGTCTTTGAGTTGATCCGACACATGGGTAAATATCATTAATATAACTCTTCACAATGATCTCATAGCGTGCGTATTTTTGAGTGCTAATTATAGATATATTGTGCATTCTTATCTATATTTAGCATTCCGCGCATTTTACGTTTAATCGCATCGTTGATAATTATTTGATGCTCTGATTATTTGGCGCAAATTATATTTCGTGCCTTTTTTCGTGCACTATTACATAATCTTGTCCTGTATGTTTAGCATGATCGTTATTATTGTATTGTAGTTGCACAACAGCGTTGCACAAAGCCAAAACAGATTATCGGTCAATCTAAAAATATGTGTGAATATATTGCAATATATTTAACCAACCGTATTACACTTTCGTTTTGTTCTGGTGTTGACAGAGATGCCTCGCTGTGCCAATTCACTGCTTGTTTTTGGTATCTATGATGCTTTTACATATCGTCAATTTATCATTGACAGAAGACCAAGGATTCATTCCGGGTGCTTGGATTGCCCCAGTGGAGAGTGTACGTATGTACTGTCGCTCAACAGCGTAGTGGCAACTTCGACAATAATCGACATGTCATTGCGTCGTATCCGGCATTTTGTATTGTGTATGTGCCATAGCTATTATCAACACTACGTCTATTGACCCAATTCTTTAGCCACATGCGATTGGAATCTTGCCCACTGCCATCGTCCCCATACTCCAGCGACGCCTATTCAGCTTGTACACTTTTTTGCCGTTATCGCCACCTTTTTGCTTGTCGTGCTGCTTGCGACATGCTTTACCGTCATAAATTGAAGCTGCATTGATAAAATGAAGCGGACGTAGATAACTTTAGCCCTCATGACATATCCGGTGAGTCACGACTAGAAAAGCTTTACCAGCTTGCATCGATGACTGTGTCCATGTTGTAGATAACCGATATTATGAAATCAACCATGTCAATTGTAACTTCTAGCTGCTACCCTGCGTTTTCAAATCATAGCTTTACCAACCATTAAGGTGTTCGAAACATTGATGGAATGATAACATTATAATTGTAATTGATGTAGGGCTACATCATGGACAATGGCTCATTGATGCTCACGCGTAGCCAATGGTGGTAGTCTAGCCCCAATCAATACCTAACCGATGGCAGCGGTGGTATACGATGTGGGATGGGTCATGAAGAGCAGGCGTTCTGTCGGGCGAAAACCAATTCCGTGATCTTGCGTTTACGTCTTCGTAACCCCGAAGCGCTTCTATATCACACGAAACTTGATCCGCAGCTGCTGCTTTTGATGCTTTCATTGCTAAGAATGAGTTACATCAACATGGCCTCGAGCAATTTGTTTCACGCGATTGATACAAACATCAATTGAAAGCATCGGTACGACATTTGAGGTACGACAGAAGTGAACAAACTGCAATTATCCAAGCTTTTATTTCTAATTCCCACATGCTCACTCGGTTCGAAAGTCTCGCGCGGCTCTGTGCTCCAGATATGAGGACGATAACTGTATGCACCATAGATCGAAATGGAAGGATACCCTGTTCGATTGACGACATTGACCGGTCACTACTCTTGTCACGCTTTTTCATGGACGGATGATCAAGACGTGGCTGTTACAAATCGGTATACCGCACAAAGTTGATTGACGGGCTTGGCGTGATTTGCTTGACGTGTTCCTTGTCCACACTCGCCGTCAACAAAAGTGTGTCACAGGAGATCGCCAAGCTCTAGTCCGATAGGCAAGTGGTCACTGCCAACAACGCTTTGTCGGATAAAAGACGATCGCTGCAGACGACAAGATCATGTAAATACTAGTTAGTCGAAAAAACGCACCCACACAAACGGCATTATATCATCAGACGTACTACATTCGGCATCAATGCCTTCGACACGACGAAGTAGTCGAGTCGCCAGCCTTTGTTCTTCGCGCGCATGTTTTGCCGATAGCCAAAGTACGAATACTCCACTTTCTCTGGATGCAAGTGGCGGAAAGTATCGATGAATCCGCAGTCCAGAATCTCAGTGAAACTCTGTCTCTCTTCGTCCGTAAATCCCGCACTTTTGCGGTTCCCCTTTGGGTTGTGGATGTCAATCTCGTGATGCGCGACGTTCAGGTCTCCGCACCAGATCACAGGCTTGGTCTTCTCCATATGCTTCATCTCGCGCAGCATGGCTTTATCCCACTGGCTGGTTCGGTAGCTCAGTCTTTCCAATTTGCCTCCTGCATTCGGGACGTAGGTGTGGACCAGCCAGAACTTGTCGAATTCCAATGCTAAGAATCGTCCTTCTTGGTCCTTTGCGCTGTTCTCAGACTCGTTGCCGATCCCTTTCGACTCGTGACTTCCCACGACAATTTCATCACGCACACTTAGCGGCTTTGTCTTGCACAAAACAGCGGTGCTCGCGTATCCTTTCTTGACTGCACAGGACCAAAACTGGTGCTCGAACTGCGGCAAAAAGTCTTCCAGTTTCTGGAGCTCGTCGCTGCAGATCTTCGTCTCACTGAGACAGATAATGTCCGGATCTTCCTGGGCTGCATAGGCACGTAGATGAACACTGTCGTCTCGCTTAAGGACTGCTCGAAGACCGTTCACGTTCCACGCGACAATTTTGAGCTCAACTGTATCGTCAGATCGTCTCGAGACGTCCTGGAAACGTGGAAACGCGTCAATGCGCTGCTGCAGCTCCGTCGAGACGGGCACTGCAGCCAGTGGCCGCACCCGTTCGGTCTGTTTCGCCTTCAGAGGGGCAAAGAGCGCTCCCCAAGCGCTTTTGTTATCCGCAGTGGCGTCAGATGACGTTTTGGCTTTCTTCGGTGTAGAACGAGACGACTCACTCGCGAGCGTAGCAGACGTTTTCGTGGAAGAGATCTCGTGACTGCGCTTTTTGGTAGTACGGCCCGACGCAGCGACAGCGGCCACGACGTTCTCGGTGACCATCTGGAGTCGAGCGCTCGAGCGCACCATTTTGTCAGACTATTCCGCGACTGAGTTTGGCACGAGAGGACCAATTGCTCCAAAACGGACACAAAGTATACTTTTATGACACTCATCGGATCATTTAAAATACGTTCCCATGTGACGATGTTGGTACAAAAGGCGTTGTGTTTGTTGGCGCTCGCTGCGAACGCAATAAAGCGAAAACGGAATGGAACGGAGTGGATGCGTCAAAAGTATCGCCTCAGACAGCGTACGTACACTCGTCGGAGTCATATCGCCATCAAGTAAGTTCCTTGTGCATACCAAGTGCGTTATTGGACCTGTCGTGAATGCGAGTTGCAAGACGGAGACCGGCAACGCCCCAAACAGGAGAATCTGGTGAAGAGATCTCGATGGGTTGATAGGCTAAAGCACACAGACGCATGACAGCGTTGTTACTACAGTTTGAAACATCAGAGCCGCGTTTGATCCAACTTGATATGCAAACGAGCAAACTCATCGAACGAGCGCACGATGTGTATGGCTCGGCCGGCGCAGACGACGGAGTGTTTAGTCGTTCCATCGAAATTGAATAGCAAGAAAAGAACCAAACCGTTGAACGAAGCGTCGACTGATGTTGTAGCCCATTACGGCTCAACGCAGAAGACAGCAATGTCTTTGCAAAACACCCGACCTTATCGACACACAAACGCATATCAAGTTACGACCTGGTGGATGAGTCAGCTTTCTCACATTCACACCAAACGTGTTAGGTTTGTCTCCGTCTAGCCAGTCATCATTCATTGGGTGTTGGGTTGCGTGCTAGTGCCAAACCTCAAGTTGCAACGCCGGTTGACTCGTTCCCATCGTCTTTACACTTGCGACCTTCTTTGCCGCTCTGATCATCTCGATATGGCTGTTTGGCAATCTTATTGTCGGCGTAGTAGACCGCGGGCGCAAGCGATACTCGTCACATGATACACTCCTGTTGTTGTTGAACGCGGGGCCAACCGCATAAACGCATTCGTGTGATACTCGACTGAAGCCGAGTGACCATTGCTACGTGTGTGCCGTACCGCTGTTGTTCATTGCGGCACTACTCACGCACATCAATGTGGATCCAACATAGTCACTGTACGCGCTGTTTGCTGTGCTGCAGACCAAACGAGCTGGCAACTCGTGGACCGATCGATCGTAGTGACTGTACACACTCACATCCGTACGTGGCAATTCCAGTGTCAGCTGTGGATACGATGACAGCAGCAACTCGGATCGAACACCATCTCCGTCATCCCGCACAGCTCACACTGTGCACTCGCGTGTCACAGCTTTTCATGCAGCCAGTAGTGGTGACCGTTCAATTTGATGTCTCACCTGCATGTGCACCTGTCATGCTGACGCACGGCTTTTTTCGCACGCGTGTTCATTTCAGCAGAAAAAGACACGACGGCCAGACCCCTAGCCGCCCCGCGTCTCGCCTCCTATTCCACCAATCGCAACGCTTTGGCGGTCCCCAACAGCGCCTGCGCCCGAGCGATGGCGCATCGCTTGACTGGCGGAGGGCGAACCGCCGCGCCATACAGTGCTCAAGGCAAACGCGGTCACCATGGACCCCGCCGACGCGCTGCTGCTCGAACCGAGCGCCGCCCTCGTCGCACCGCCCGACCATCACTCTGAGCCCCTCGACGACGCGCCGCCGGTCGTCGCCAATGCGTCGGCCGTCGCAACGTCTGTCCGCCGGCGCAGCGGCCGCCCCAAAGCCGACTCGGCGCTCGCCCTCCCGAGTTTCATATGGGACTACTTCGTCAAAGACGCGAGCGGCAAATTCGTCCTCTGTACGCTCTGTCCGGCGCAGACGACGCGCTTCGCCTACTCGGGCGGCACGAGCACAATGAACCGCCACCTGCGCAAGAAACACCACAAGTACGCGCCGGGCAAAAGCGCCGCCGACTACGACAGTTACGCGAGGGGCGCGTCGTCGTGTCGTCGTCGTCACGCGCTCCGCCAGCCAATCACCGCGTCGGAAAGCGGCGCACCAGCTGTTTCCCAGTGCGGTACCACCGTCGCGGCAACTTCAACGTCGAGTCTCGTGGTGACGGCGGCAGACGGGACACCTGTGGCACCGGTGGGGACGGGCAGCGACTCGTGTGGTGCACACCACAGCAGCAAACACCGCCAGCAACTGCAACTGCAACAGTATCAGCTCGTTGAGGAGCTCCGCAGTGCGCGTCGACGCGCAGGTAATCACTACAGCCACAACAGCCACAACAACCACAACAACCACAACAATAGCGGCAGCAGCAGCGGTGGCACAGGCGCCCCGAGCAAGAAACTGGCGAGCGACGTGGGGCCACTGAGTGCGGCGCTCGCGGCCGAGTTCGATCCCACTGCTGCGTCGTTCGGGTCGATCGCTGCGACGGCCGCCGCCAGTGGCGCGTTGCAGTTCCCCGTGGGCTTTGAGCTGCACGATGCGGGAATGGACGCGGCGG
This sequence comes from Hyaloperonospora brassicae, assembly GCA_947650285.1. Taxonomy (NCBI): domain Eukaryota; phylum Oomycota; class Peronosporomycetes; order Peronosporales; family Peronosporaceae; genus Hyaloperonospora; species Hyaloperonospora brassicae. The sequence continues at coordinate 198,025 of CANTFL010001401.1, forward strand.
GACTCGTGGACCAGCGGTTCGTGGACTATGCGTCGGCGCTCCCGGGAGCAGCTGCAGCCACGACGACAAACGCGGCGACGATGGGATGCGGCGGACAGGGAGGACGCGGTCGTCGTCTTCGTGCGGGAAGCGGCGGAGCGCTTGGCGCGGCTGGAGGGTATGGAAACGCAGGAGCTGCTGCTGCTGCTGCCGCTGCGAGTCTCAAGATGTTGACGCATCGACTGCTGCAGTTTCTCATTGCTCAGTACGAGCCACTGGATGTCTCTCACGTGTGCGCTGAGCTGGGGATGCTGCTCATGGGTGGAGCGACTGAGTGGCCGGGTGTGTCTGGTCTTCATGGCTTTGGATACGGAGGCGCTGGGTCAGGACACGGCGGCAGCAGCAGCTACGGCATGGGCCACGCGGGCGTGAAACTGCCGTCCGAGGAGACGTTGAAACTCGCGCTGGCGAATCTGTACTACTCGCAACGCGAGATCCTGAAAGAAGTTGTCGCCGACGTGGAAGTGCTGAGTTTGTCGCTCAACAACTGGACGTCAGCGTTCGGCCAGAACGTGCTCACTGTCAGTGGTCATTGGATTTCGCATGGATTCCGACGCCGGGACTGTGTGCTGGAAGTGTACGTGCTACCTCTCGATGAACGCGTGAACACCATCGCACTGCTACGAGATGTCATGGAGAAGTGGGACATTCCGCCGTCGAAAGTGGCCGCACTGACGATGCGTCCTCGTACACCTACGGCGAACGGTGCAGGAGGAGACGACTCGGCCACTCTACAGGCCGCCGAAAAGGCACAGACAGAAGAAGAGCATGCCGAAGCGAATGCGATCCACAGTGAGTATCCAGGTCTGGCCGTTGTGCGATGCTTTGTGGAGGAGCTTGACCGAGCGGTCACGAGCGGACTGCGTGAGTGCGCTGATTTCACCCGTAGGTGCCGCAACTACGTTTCGTATTTCATCCAGAACCCTTCCGAGTACCAGATCTTTCTCGCTCTGCAGCGCAGTATGGGCGAAGAGGCCTCCGCGGCTTCTGCCACTCACACTCATGCAGCGTCCTTTGCTGCAACAGCGGATGGCGTCAGTGTGAGCATCGCCGAGAGTGGCAACGCAACGATCGTCGACCAATTCGACGGGTTCAAAGAAGACCAAACCTCGTACGCGGCCACGGGCGGTGCTGCATCCTCCACTCTGAACTGCCGCACTGGTCCATTGACGTCCACGTCAAGCTGCAACACTGGTGAGGCATTGCCAGTGATCTGCGATTTCGACGATCGCTGGAATTCCACGACCGAAATGATGTGTCGCATTGTTCAGCTCGAACCAATGCTGTTGCGGTACAAAATGGGACTTGAAAGCGATACGAATCCGGCTCGAAGACCCATGCAGCTTCGGTTCTTGTGTTGCGAGTTGTCGTCGGAGGAGTGGGCGACACTGAAGCAACTCGCTCGACTGCTGGAGCGCATTGAAGGATTGGTGCACGTTTCTCCGCACGTGTACGCCGGGCTGTCCCTTGCGTATCCGTTATTGCATTCGTTGAAGAAGCATTTGGCGCATGCTGCCACATGGGTGACGGATGCGCTTGTTGCGACGGTCCGCCATACGATTGTCAGCAAGCTCAATATGGATCTCTGCTTGTCCGGCCAGGCTCCATCGTCTGCGTACTTGTCGTGTTTGCTCGATCCTCGCTTCAAGACGTTGCCGTTTCTTTCGACGCCCGAGAAGGAGCAGCTGATCGAGTCGCTGTACCATCTGCTTGGAGTCCGTGCGAAGAACGACGTCACCGATCAGAGTCAAGACCAGCTGGACCCGGCATCGGACGAGGGCCAGACAGACGAGCAGAAAAAGCAGGATGGAAATGGGAGTGCGTCGAGTGTCTGCGTCGCCGGTGCTGCTCTTTCGAACAAGAAGGCGGCAGCTCTTTTGCATGAGTTCTTCCCGTTGGACGAGCCCGCGACCGAGCTCGACAAACTCAAGGCACAAGTGCAGCAGTACTTGGATTCCCCCTCCTTGCCAGCTACCGATGATACTGAACACGACCCTCTCGAGTGGTGGGGTCGTTACCGGCGGTCGTTCCCTTCGCTTGCGCGTCTTGCGAAAAAGTATCTATGCATCAGCGCCGTGTCGACTCCGTTTCAAGAGGCGTTTACGAACTACGGGCAATTGATGCGTGAGAAACGAGCGCGGCTCGATATCGAGGTGGCAGCCCAGATCCTCTTTTGCCGCAGTGTGTTGCGGATTCCAGAGATGGAACGCATTGGAGTGTGAATGGAGAGTGAGGGACATGCGATCGAAGCGTCAGCTGATGCGCACGCTCGTGTCGCGCATATCGTGTCTGTTTTGGACACGAAGCGACATCAACGATGTCAACGAGACGGCGTCGATTGTTGGCATGTCGGTGGAGGGAATCACATGTGAACGTTGTTGGGCCACGCAGGACTTGTCTCGTTGTCTATGAAGGTACTTTGTGCTCGACACGCTTTGTATCGTCGTGTTCTAGATCGTCCGTCATGGAGAAGTATCATTTCAAGTGGTCAAGATGTCAGCGTTGTATGTGGTAGCAGTTGGACTGGCGTGGCAGCAAACTAAGGACTAGACAATGCGAAAGCATTTGCAAGACATCGTGGCTCATGAGTAGTGGACGGAAGTAAAGCAACTGTCTTGCTGGGCATCGATTGATCGCAATTCGCAGGTGTCCTGGTGACAGAGTTTGCGATCGAGGTGTGAAGTGTGATCTTGTGTATAAACAGCTCGCAACGTCGATCTGATGTAAGCTTGGGCTCCTGTCCTATTGCTTTGTCAAAATAATGTGTGACTGAATAGTAAGTAGAGTGTGCACCCCATCTTTGACTTTACGCAGGCGTCACTGTATGTCGGTAATTGTGCTTATTTGACAGAGCTTTGTATGCATGTAAAGACAGCTAGGGCATTGGACGCTGCAGCATATGTACAGACATCGAGGGTGCTAGTGCTTCGCCGAATGCTGCAACTCGGTTATATAATTTGATTCCTAAACGACAAAATAAAATGGGCGAAATGTACTTGGTCCTATTTAGCTTTGATCAGTTCGTGAGAGCTGCCGGTCATTCAAAATTGATTACTTATGTTCCCCATGATTTTAGCACCAAGCTGCGTTGGCAAACAAAAGAGCTGCGTTCGCTGTATTCAAAAAACTAATATTTTATATATAAAAAAAGAAAGAAATTATTACACATTATATAAAAAACAAAAAAGCCGTAAATAAAAGGGAATATAATAACATGCCCCATTCAATCACGAAAATAAAAAATGCCCCAGATAATTGAAAAATATAAAATGCCCACGTCTTAAAATACTTAACGCAGCACATCTATATAAGTTCTGTTTCTGGTTGTGGTGATTCTCAGCGCAATTTTTTTGAGCACGATGCAACCTACTCAACCCCTCACAGTAGGTGCTGGTAATTCAGAGTGCAAGTTGCTTGGATTTTGATCGGTATAATTCAATGTATTATGAGTTATAAACGCAGCTCGGTCGGAGCAGCACCATACTCGTCTTATTCCAGCTACACCCACGCACACACGTACACTGTCATTCATTGAGTACTAGCACGCGTGTGGTGCGGGAGTTCGTGCACGCGCCTTATCGGCTGGAACGACCGAATCTTGCAGCTGCAACAGCACCAGCAATATCGACAATAGCAACAACAATAGCAACCACAGCATCTACAACAACAACAACAGCAGTAACAGCAGTAACATCAACATCAATAAGAACAACAACATCAACCGCAGCGCCTACAACAACAGAAGTAGCAACAGCAGTAGCATCATCAACAGAGCAACAACAACAGCAACGACAGCACCCTATAACAACACAAGCAGCAGCAACAGCAGCAGCAACATCAGCAGCAACATAAATAAAGCAACTTCAACAACATTAACGAAAGCAATAAAATCAGTATCAACAACATTAGCACCAATTGACTGTGTTTACGGCCGCGACCGATGATACGAAGACGTGTTTACGTCCTCATATCTCGCGTCTGCGCCCGCAACTGGTGGCTGCAAGTGCAGCACATCCGCGGCAGAACTCTCTCCATGACTTCCCAAACAGGGATGGGGTTGGTCACGGCCGTAATACAATAAACGAAAACGATTAGGGACGTGTGGTTTTATATGTGCTCATTAACTTAATATTATTGGGACGTGGGGCATTTTTATCAATTATGTGGGGCATTTTTTCATTTCCTTGAAAAACATAGATAATCATGGATCAAATAATATGTATATTTATATCTTTGTCATATGCTTTATCATATATGTTCATATACGATGCACCATATGACGGGAATTTAGTATGTGCACAACAGATGCATACTTTATGAGTTATTGCACACATCTATGCATGTAATACTTACCATCAACGTATGTCTGGTCCATCCCTGTCAAAAGCAGTCTTTTATTGTTGTACATTGTTGTAAAGCACAACAAGGTTGCAAGTATCTCTTTCATTAATTCTTATGAAGAATTATGCAATGTTGTATACCTTTCTTCTTCGTCATGTGTCGAACAGTGAATCGAACGAGATAGCGCAATGTTCGATTGGTGCGTGATTTACGTAATGTAAGGTGTACACAGTACAACCAGACGAAAAATTATCTGCCTTGTGGACAAAAAATTACTCCTAATAGGATCGTGTACAACCATTATTTTTATGTCGATGATACTGTAGTTGGTCGCGCTATATTAGCGGGCACGCAAGGTGAATCGCACACACAAAAAACAAACACAACGCTGACGTTATATAGTGGGAGTCGCATGCAAGAAGTTGCATATTATGCAGTAATTTCGGTGTTGATATTATTCTTACGAATTAAATGCAATGGTTGTCGAAGCATCAATCTAACCTGCTATAAATGACAAAATGCGTATAACAAAATTAGCCAGGTCCTTCCACTAGCATCGGACATAAGATACAACATTCGGATACATCAATAAGATATACGAAGAAAACATATAGGCTTTATTTGCGATTGCACTGTATGATAATGTCTGCGTGGAAGAGTTCATGTATCATGTAGCAAAGATAACGGTGTGCTTACGGTGTTTATCTCGTACACCAACGCGAAAGATGGAGACTATAATCATATTCTGGATTTCTATATGTCCATTCTGATCGTTAAATTTTTAATGTGGAACTTTTACCATCCTTCGAAAATAATTTATACAAACCGTCTAAAGCGTCGGAAGCATATGTAAGTATCGTCGTTGACTGTACCCCTCTTCTATATTCATATATCACTCTTTATATAAGGTTGCTTGTCACATATCGTCTTTTGGTTCATCTTCTCTTCATAACCCTTTAGGTCATTTTTGTGAGTATTATGTGCATTATTAAAAACACTTGAAGTATAAGACCACATTTTGAAGATGCAGCATATAGAATCTGTCTATTCGTACCCCCCTAATAACTGCGCGCACCACCCCACGTGCGTAAAATCGTATAATCGTTCCGTGCACCCTCTCTTTTTTATAAAACGAGGTTTATTTTTCTCTCGCGCTGACCAGCAACCGAGAGTTAGCGCGCGGAAGAAGCCACAAGGGACCATCACTCTCTTTTCCACTGTGTTGAAGCCACAGCATGAACAGCAAGGACGCGGCCACGCGCGCAGCCAAGCGCAAGCACGCCACCTCGGGCGGCCGCAAGCTGATGCGCTGGGTCGCCGCGCGCCGGCAGCTGTTCGAGCGCACGCTGCCGTACACGACGCGCCTCAATAGCGCGCCGCATTTTCACCTGCGCGCCCCGCTCGCGTCTATGTACGTGATCTGCTGTCCCGTCTGCGGCGTGGCTTGTTCTTACGCTCTCGTGTGTCTCTCTTTTTCTGTGCTGTTGTTTGTTATCTAAGAGATTTATTTATCCAGTCGAAAGAGTCACGCGCCGTCGGTGGTGATGGAGCAACCGATTGTCGGCACGCGCTCGGGGTCTGTAGTGAATCTGGGGCTCGTGGTTGACGCGACAGGCAGAGACACGTGTCTGCACGATGTCAAGTGCGCTGCAGTTGCGGTTGTGCTGTGGGGGTGATGGTGAGGGAATGGGAGGTATTGACTGGACAATTGTATGGGCTGGCAGGGAGTAGGACGGATTAGATGTTCAGCATGTCAATATGAAGGTTTACGGGAGTGAAATTAGGAGCTCTTTTCAAATGGTTTGGCATGGTAGACTGTGGGCGTCACGTGTGAATGGTGTTACTGAGTGATTGTATGTAGATGAGGAAATGGATCCGGAGGTGCACGACAACAAATTGGCACAAGCATTTTGCAAGACGCTATTTGGCCACTTAGAGGGCAATGAAAAGCACATGGATATGGCTGTTTTTTTGGAGCGGATGGCTAAAACTTTGTGGGGTTTCTCGATGTGCGGTGCGTGATGACAGTGTTGGCGTTGAATAAAGATAATTATGGGGTAAATTTGTGGTGCTGATAGCTTTTTGGCCGAACATTGCGGCCTGAATCTCGACGCTGCGGATGGAGAGTTTTCAGTCTCAACATCGCCTGGTATCTACATAAGGCATTACCTGACGGTGCGTGGGTGTTTGAGCTATGTGGGAGGGCCGGCTGATATGATACTAAATTGTGCTATTTTTGTCATTTCTATCGGAACATACTCCGGAAGCGCGAGAGTAAATTACCTATTGTCATTGAGGTTGTGACGGGCCACGGTGTCGTTTTGACCCCATTGGATGCTCCGTATAATCTCGGCGGCTTCGAGTGTGAGGAGCCAATTTTTGAGTTCGTTGCTAGCAAAGGCAGCGGCATTCCTGTTGAAGATGGAAGCATTTCAGAGCAGCGATTGGTTCAGTACATTGAATATATCTCGAGTTGACTGATTTCAGTGCTGCGCAACGTCATTTTCTGCCACGAAATGGGAACAGATCTAAGCACTTTGAAATGTACTTTCTTACTAAAGGCGCGTATTCAGGTGTCAGGTCGTGTATTGCATACAAACCAGCATGATGTGTGGTGCATTTGGATTGGTACGCCCCCTCACAACTGCGCGCACACCCCCTCACAACTGCGCGCACACCCCCTGCACGTGACGCGACGAAATTTAAGTTATAACGTTACACATCTATAAGTAATTGCAACGTGACAGGAAAAAGCATGTTCGTGTGGCGAATGAGAAATACACATAGTAAAATCTACTCAATGCATATGTATTATATACTCTGCTAGATGTTTGCTATCTCAAGAGAGTGAAATCGCTCCTGTCATGTCCTTCCTCACGACAATCTGGAATTCCACATCTTCGCGGAGCTCGTGCTCTAGCTTTCACTAACTCAAAAGCAGAAGGATTACGCCTTGTGCTACTCCCCGCCACCGCACCCACTGGTCTGCCTCTAATCCGCACTACCACAGGAATGTGCACTAGTGTGAGCGGCTGTTGGAAGAGCTCTACAATTTGTTCCTTTAAAAGACGTTGCTGTTATGGGGGAGAGTTTTGTGTTGAGATTGCAGCTGTGTCAATGCTCTGCAAAATCTGTCATTTCATCTGTAGAGGTATCACTGTCATTGCACGCAGGCGCTTGAGGTTTTACAAGCCACCAGTGTCTATGAAAATGGTGGTACCGCAACGAAAAATTGTTGCCAATTAACCGGTTGAGCTTGTGGGAGCAAGTAAGACCCATCATACTTCGAAAGATGACGCAGCAGGTGGAGTCGCCAGCCAGGTGTTTAGCTTTCTGGAACCGCTCATACACCTTGTTAAAAGCATAGTGTGATATCTTCCGCTTTACATCCTTCCAAATGTAGTGAGATAAGGCGAGCATGGAATGCGTCTTGTTGTAGATAATCTGTTAACGGATGTGATGTTCTTGATAGTCGATCGAGAGGGAGATCTTCTCGTACACATCTTTGAGATCTCCTGAAGAGACACTGATCCACCCTTTTATCGAAGAATGTTTGCCTTCAGCGCGAGATGTAGTCAAGTGACCAAGATGTAAGATTAGCTTGGTGAATGCGGTGAAATTATTTTCTTGTGTACGATCCATGTGCTCCTCAGGTACCCCACGGTCTGTCCGTACTCGCAGTAGGATATTTGCAGATCTTTCCAATTAGCGACAAACGTCTCCACATCTATCGAAGCAACCAGAAGGTGCCAGTCTGCCAGAAATCTTACCCACCCTTCATTGCTTCAAAATATGTTTCTTCAGGTTGGCGACAATGTTCTTTTCAATGTGCCATATGCAGAGAAGGTTTGAAGCATATCCGAGAATGATTTATTGCTGACATTGAGGCCAGCTATCGATCAGTGACCACCACCCCAGGCAGGCGGTTTAAGAGAAACACCCTTTTCACGCGAATCAAAGCCCAAAATAGTCCTCTTCTGTCTCTCCGCTCATAAAGCAAAAGCATATGGAGAATGTAGCATTGGTGCTAGTCATGCCGACAACGTGTAGGAGTGGGACCTTGAACCTAGTAGACAAATGTTGTGTTAGAGACTTGTAAATTGCAGACTGCAAGGTGTTAAGCTCGTCAACTGTTGGTCTTGTACGTAAAGTCTATCAATACAACGTCGACAAACTCTCTGGCTCGGTCAACAGCACTTGGCGGAGCGAAGAAGAGGTGTGTGATTCGACCCTCATCGTCTTTTGCCTAGTCATACATGCCCTCTTTTTCCTGCAGCTCGTCTAGAACGGCTTCCAGAGGTGTACGGCCGTTCATTCTTCTTGTCGAATCCGGGCTTTAGTATTGGAGATGTCTTTACTGGTGAGGTTTATTTGCGGATATTGCTGCCGTAAGGTCGTAAGAATAACTTTGGGGGCTGCACCGGCCTTGGACATCTGTTGTAAGACCTGTCGCGCTTGATCTGTGACTTTACGTGCGCTGGGAAAGCCTGACATATCGGCTGTTGCCTCATGGTTGTGAGAACCCTCCCCTACCTTAACCCGCCACATCCATCCCTCTTCGGTCAATTCTCTTTTGATAGTGACGCTCCAGGGTCTTTTAATGCATCTGCTGCTAGTCTTTCTCTTCCGATTTCCTTCAGTGAGATATTCGCGACGGTTCCTGTACTCTAGGACGTGCGAGAAATGTAGCCAGACTTTGCATGTTGCACCGCTTTTGGAGGGTTTTAAGCGGGTCCGTCCCCCCCACAGCGTAGCCTTGGTCAAGTACAAACCGCTCTACCGCTAGCTGAGCATCATCAAGAGAAGGATCAGTATGTTCGGAAGGTGGTGCTAGCATTGCCGGAAGAGCAAGGAATAGAGAGATAAAAGGATTGAATGGAGGATAGCTCGCATTTAGTGGATAAAATTTTGTTTTACATCACGGGGGGCGGGTATGCGCGTAGTTATTAGGGGGTGTACGCCTAGGCGGTCACTATATATATATGTATATATATACAATTATATTACGATGCGCCTCCAGTTCGATACGCCTACATAAGAGCCTTCAAGATTGTCCATTCATGCATTTTTCACAAAAAGAAAATAAGTATCGGCATAAAAATGCTTGCAAGACAATGAAAACATTCCGTGGTCTATAATTTAAGATAGAAAAAGGTAATTAGCGATGTCTATAACGCATTCAAGAACAAATATGCGAATGTATTAAGAATCAAAATCAATTTTACCTAACTATCTGATCCAACAAAAAACATTTAAATAAAGCAATATGACCCTCATACTGGTATTTGCAAGTGTGTATTTGTTGTTACAGATAGTAAAATGGGTCTATCGTATGTTTGATCATATAGTTTTGTATCACAAAGAAGGCCACGATATGAGGCACATCCTACTTTTGCTAGGGAAACACACAATTGTTTCTACGGTCACACCCGCCTACCTAATCTAATAAGCGGGGCTTTAAATTTCATAGTGCAGAATTATATGTAAAACTCGTACTTACTTACTACTGCTCCGTATCTCCATTTCTTATACGGCAGATACAATCATGCGCGACATTCTATTAATCCATCTTGGCCAGGGCGTTATTCAAACGGTTAATGACTTCTGGGATCTCTGCCGTCTCAAATACAGTACACAATTGATGGCACGATGCCGAAAAACCTGAACATCGGAAGTGGTAACGACTCGTTAGCGACGTTTTTTGACAAGACAGACACGAGAAAACTCAAGCCGAGTGATTTATTTGTGAACCTTAAGTCTACCGTCTGTGATAAGATACCTATAGATACATTTAGTTCAATGTCATATCCCGGGCAGAGCATTTCGGGTAAGAAGATGTAGAAAACAATTACGCACGAGGAAAAACATCAACATGCTAGAAGTCCGTCGTACTTTTACCGTAGCTTAAGTTATGACTGTTCTGTAGGTCTCGCTACGATCGCCCTTGTAGTAGACCTGTTCAAGACCCCGCCTCTTTCTCTTTGATCCGGCGAAGATGATGGCACACCCGTGGGAAATGCGAACCCGTTTAAGGCTGTTTCCATCTCGTTCCTGTAAGAAAAGGTGGTACCAATGAGAGCGGCATGTGAGGGTTGGAGCTGTTTTGCAACGATCGCATCTTTCTCAAGCCTTCGTGTGCCATTTGAATAGTCCAATTAGTGGGTGTTGCTATCCGGTGTTTCCTGTCGTATTGTATGAGCATGAGGGGACATAGGCGCTATTGCTCGTTCACGCAAATGTTCAAGACATGTTCTTTTTCTTTTGCAGGAGACGTAATACTCCTTCTCAAATTTCAGATCCTTAGTCCAAACAATTTTAGCAAACTGGTTGGGTGCTTTTACATACATCTGCACAGTACCGTACACGTATATGATTATGATTTATAGAGTGTGAAGACTTTATTATCGTCAAGGCGGGCGGTTGTGCCCATAGCAAAAATGGGGTGCGCCTCTAACAAAAGTGGAATGCGGTTCTAGTTATGGCCCACAAATAATATACAAAACGCACTCGACTTATTATGTAGTACCCTTTTCAGCACCGAGAAGAGTTATCCATTTCGCGAGCGAGCATTTAGTTGTTTAATCAATAATTTAAATCATTTCTTGTCCGCAGTTTGAGCTTTTCGAGCACAACTGGTTGATGTGGCCACAGTCTATTTCGCCTATTATAATGTATCAATAGTGATAAATTGTACAACAATTTTATGTTGGTCTTCGTTATCCCTATTTGTAGCCCCGAATTTTGAGCTGCCCTTAGTTGGCAGTAAAATATTATACAATAATGTACTTGCTACAATCTAACTTAGCTGATATTTATGCCATATAGAATATGATCGTTTCATGATAAATTACATGCAACACTTCACATACGTGTCACAAATATGTGGATAACTTATATGGAGAGACAATAATATCACGCATGAAAAGAAAAATCAATATTACTGAGCTTATATTGCTACCGCAACTGATCCTTGATGCTCTAAGTTTGGCGGGGGGAAATTAAATGTAGACAGAAAAAAGACATCTGCATCTGCGTGGTTGCATATAGTGCTGATAGATAGGGTGACACGGACTCTCCCATCGCATATGCGGTTCTGAAGCATGAATGAATATTATTATTCTGATTGGTTTTATGAATGTTTAGATGATACCGTACGTAGGCGTTATGATACTTTCAAATTCGTGTATCGGGTAAACGGATGAGGTAATATAAATGACTTAATGATGTCTGGCCACTTTTAGTGGCTATTGATGGAAAAGCGAAAGACTGTATAATTTGTTTTATGATTGTTACTTCCTTCATAATTTCTATTTTTACGAATGAATATCATTTATCCGTGTCAGATCAATATTTCGACTAATGCTTAAGTTGTAGCTTACGGAATAATGAGTATATCAATATACATGCTCGATTTGGATCGATAGTGACGATTTTATATCGCGTGTGTGAGACATGTCCTCTATTACATATATTGAATTACACTTGTATTTGCATTATCCATCTGAACATATATATCTTACAACATCATCCCATGTAGCAATGTCGCATTCCAAAATACTCCGTTCGTTTGCTGCAATAAGGGCAATTTCGCGCGTAGTGGTTATCCCACAGCTCCATGACCTGCTTCTGTAACAACACCAATAATATGTCATGTCTATAGTAGGATTTTGCTCCTTTAAATCAGCCGAACATTTAAATTCGGCAAGACAATTTATGATGCTTGAGCATCCCATCAACCTCATTAGAAATTTTTGAAATACCGCAAGTATTATATCGGTGGATCAAGGGATAAGCACATCTGATTTGGGTTGCGTCTTTATCCCCAACTAAGTGACATACATATTTAATAATGTTTATTAAGCTAAGAACATACATGGTACCTATCACATATATGTCGCCAGCTATTACACAATAGATAACAAATGCCATACTAAATTGGCTATGGCACACATATGATACGTTTAGACATCGGAAATAAATGTAGTTGTCGATATATTTCCATACATGTATTGTAGATTTCCTTCAACTGATACTAAAAAACTACAATAACTTTTCTTTCAATTTATAAGGGTTAATTAAAACTTCTTGCATCACTCTTCTCCATTAATCACTTTTTTTAGGTCAGATAGCGCTTTAGATTATAATTATTAACCTGGCTTGGCATTCCATTTCATTGCTCTCCACGTTTTTCATGTAACACACTTTCTAGTCAGTGTTGATATCGCTTATGCTTCACAAAAAAATCACTGCTGCCATTTTGGTATTGCCATATTGATCAAGACGTATCTATCTTACAGAAAACATTACTGGTAAAGCTTTACAATTATAGATTTCGCAATTATATGATTCAATTTAACATCTCAGCGAGTAAGTGCAGGTAAATGTATGAGGTTATTCGAAAATTCATTGATTGCACTATTATCTCGATTAGTACATGACGCTCCGTGCATCAGCAAATTACTGTTACAATATATCAATTCGCATTACCTTTATCAGGATCAGTAAGTACACGTCTTTATCAATATTAATACCGACTCGGCGTTTGTGCATAATTTGATTAAAGAACAATTTCAAGCCATTATGTCCTTTATTATTTATTACCGGACTCTCTTTCATTCTTTTTCTTTTTGTATACTTATCTATTTCATATAATTTGCTACTAAAATGTTCAATAAATACGAAATATCATCACCAGATAATTTTGCAAAATGCTTCTTATCCCATTTATGCATCAAATTTGCGCACCTTCACATTTTTATGCGCTGAATATCGTTTGGTTCCGTGTGATAAGTTCAACTCATGCATGTGGCAAATACATACTAAACTTTTATTAACTCTCTAGTATTAATGTGGCTTAACGAAAACTTTTTGCAGCATACGTATTGTTTACCTCGAAATGATCTTTTTCGTGTCTTTCAAAACAAACACTTTCACTATAAATATGTACTCAATTGATGACATATTCATCATATTTTAAGCTCTCAAACCTTATATTAAAAATATTCTTAGCAAAGAAAGTAGTTCATCCGCCTCACCCATTTATGGTTGGTATTGTATATTAATCGATTCAACATTAGTTTAAATCGAATATGGACGTGGGCGACGGCTGTTTACCAGGTAGCGTAAGCACGTATTTGTGGTTTTAATAGCTAAAATATTATCGATAGAGGTAATAAGCGCCAAAATCAATTTTTAAATCTTAAACACAATGTAGCTCATCATACGTAGGTTTGATCTACTTCACTGCAATCAAATTTGCACCAAGTTTATTTCACTATAAATTTGTAATGGGAACGGAAGTCGGACTTTAAACGAAAAAATGATACATTCAGATTATTCTGAGCGATACAGTTGTCGGATAAAGCACCAAGGATATATAGCTAGTTGCATTTACACTCACAGAGCTTGTTCGAAATCACACAAAATAAATATTATATTTTCTATCAAAAGTATGATAGTTTAATTCAACGTGTTAGTCGGCGACAAGACAAGACATGTGAATTATCGTAATCATTGCATGCAATTTTGTGTAAAAATGACACAAATGATGGCTACTGACAACCATACAATATTTATATTACTTGTGAAACGTTTTAACACAACATAACGTATAGATCTGCTTGCTTGTAGCGTTAATGTAACGGAACACACCCTTGCGTGAACTTAATGCAAGGGTTTTGGGTGCCCCGACAGACGTACACGAGGCGAACGAGGAAGCGTAGGATAAGGAGAAAGTAAAACAGTTGTATTAATATAATTAAGTCTTTTTGCTACTGTCTCTTTGTTTAACCTGACTTTATTTTGCTAATCTAACTGAATGTATGACGACGTCTACTCACCACTCATTGCGCGCGTCCTGCGGCGATTGGTGGGTTGATATCATCACGATATCAACCAATGAGCAGACCCTTTGGTCGCTTCACCAATACCACCATTATCAAGGATATTGTTCAAAGAATATTCACTTAATATTTTTTGTTCTCACTTTCTTTAAAGTGACATTTCCATGTAACGGGCTGCCCCGTTACAGTTAAGCTTATATTTCATATAATATCTAATGTGTCATGAGGATAGACAGCGCATGACGTATGTGCAGTATATACTTGCTTACTCCTGTAAGGTGTTCTCGGTTTTAATAATAGACATGGATGTGTAGGCGTACTATGAATTTGAGATCATAAGCATAATGAAGAATTGTGATCTACGTTTCTATCAGTGTAGCTTCGTTTCGTATAACTAACCCTTGGGTCAGGACGACAAGTAAAAATTTAGTCGTGGTCTGAGGTGCAAATTATATGTACGAGTAGTCTTACATACCGTGAGTAATGAAGGATTTTATAATCGTATAGCTCGGGAAATTGGGATATATCGCAGCAAAGAGAATCGGCAATAACTTTAACCGACTTTGCTTCCCTACCCTTCATACTTGTTATGATAAAACACCACAAGTTCTTCATACGGTATTCTGTACAATGCCATGCTGATATCGCCCAACAATAGGTGTCATTTGTACGCCCTATATAGCTCAGGTGATGGTGCTCGTGGACAGTTGTAGCCCACGCACTTTACATGACCCTATAGACCATGTGAATGAAATATAGTGGTAAAGAGATGATATTATCTCTTTCGTGCTGCCGTGGATCAGTGAAGCGAAGAATGCGGATGCTATACAATTATTAGAATATTATTTCGGCCCGTACGATTCTCGAAATTACCTGTAGATCGCTCATATATAATAAATATATATATATATATAACGCTACTAAACGCATAAATATAGTTTAAATTGCCAAAAAATGCCATGATAAAGGCATAAAGCATATATGCGCGAGTTTACAATCATATGATGTGTAGGAGTCAAATATAAACAATGCAGCAGTTACCAAATCGGAGACGTGCGTAAGCTAATACACACCATCCTCTGAATTTGGAAAAGTTACGATTTTGGTTGGGAGGCCCGATCACCATCGATAATACTGAGATTATATACAACCTTGAATGGCTTCAAACCCATTTTTCCTCTTAGTCGAAATGCAGCTGTCATAAGGAACCTAATGAAAGCTATCACGATTTACATTCTATAAAAATAATTTGGCTGAAAGCGGTGATAAATTTTAACAAGAAGAATCACTAAAAAACGACGAGAATGACTCGTCCTGCTCCTCGACGTCGATGTAGGACCGATACATATCAAGCACACAGTTTATTTTTTTATGATTATAGTAGAAGCAGAATCTAAAATTTCACATGTCGATGGGTTGTATCCTTCATCTGGGGGTCTCACCTTATTTGCATTAGTCCACATTGGATTTCTGAGCATAGGAACGAAAAGAACGGGTGAGGAATTTATACCTTGTAAAATTGGGAATTATTATGAACTATTGTCTTAGTTATATGTATTCCAGCTTCGAATATGTGACATCAGCCCGCTGTGGTACGAAAACGATTGATAGCTTGCAAATATACATATAAGAGGGTCATCTTTTGTATATGATAAGCAGTCCATAACCAAAATCGATTGCGAGGGACAACATACATAGCTACTGGACTTGCTGTCAAGCTCAAATATGACATCGGCCAATACACTTGTCTTCGTTTTATAAGCTGTAAAACAATAATTTTGAAAGCGTGCAATCTTGATAGCAACCAAAACAAAAGCAAATACCGACGTCAACACTTAAATAAAGTATAGATCATCCCAGTTTGTTGAGTATGGCTGTATTAGATCTTCCCGCATCAACCTACACGAAAATCATCCAATATAATGATTAATCGCCACATCTATATTGCTCATTCGCATTAGTCAAATGAGGACCGCATCGGTATACATCCATTTCAACACGTAGCTGTTTGAAACCCTTAGGTCGTAGCAAGGCTACTTTATAGTTGCTTTACTATAAAATCGAGTAACTATATACATCAGGTGTCGCTTCATACACTTCATACCTTGGTATTTTCATCGTATTGGCTAAAATTTGAACATACACTATAGATTTATAGCTTATAAGATGCTGAGGAATATATTTGGTTGCTGTGACTCTGCTTTTACCGACAATTCGCTTGCGCGCATTTTTAAAAGGTATGCGCGCAAACAAATCGTCATTCTAGCTTCTTTCAGAGACACAAACGTCGGAGTTTTAGAAAAATTGCGAGAAATAAATTTTTATGTAGTATGAAGTCTTGCTTATGAATATTATACACGATTTTTAAGGCAATGACTACGTAAATGAATATTAATTACACACCCTTCCAACGAAGATATCATATCTTAAACTGTCAAAGAAAGTTAAAGCTTAGCTAATGACATTTACACACGGGAAAGAAGTTTTACTGTCTCAAGAACACGAAAGTTACTCTTGCTGCATGATCATAAAAAAATAGGGAAAAAAATTACCGGTCTAATCACGAAAATAATAACCATTCCCTAGTTAATCACGAAAACAGAAATGCCGCGCGTCTTACAGAACTCTAGTTAATGTAGCACATATAAATCTACACCTCCCCCGGCCGTGACCAACACCATCCCTGTTTGGGAAGTCATGGAGAGAGTTCTACCGCGGATTTGCTGCGCTTGCAGCCACCAGTTGAGGGCGCAGACGCGAGATATGAGGACGTAAACACGTCTTCGTATCATCAGTCGCGACCGTAAACACAGTCAATTGGTGCCAATGTTGTTGATACTGATTTTATTGCTTTCGTTAATGTTGTTGAAGTTGCTTTATTTATGTTGCTGCTGATGTTGCTGCTGTGTTGCTGCTGCTTGTGTTGTTATAGGGTGTGTCGTTGCTGTTGTTGTTGCTCTGTTGATGATGCTACTGCTGTTGCTACTTCTGTTGTTGTAGGCGCTGCGGTTGATGTTGTTGTTCTTATTGATGTTGATGTTACTGCTGTTACTGCTGTTGTTGTTGTTGTAGATGCTGTGGTTGCTATTGTTGTTGCTATTGTCGATATTGCTGGTGCTGTTGCAGCTGCAAGATTCGGTCGTTCCAGCCGATAAGGCGCGTGCACGAACTCCCGCACCACACGCGTGCTGGTACTCAATGAATGACAGTGTACGTGTGTGCGTGGGTGTAGCTAGAATAAGACGAGTATGGTGCTGCTCCGACCGAGCTGCGTTTATAACTCATAATACATTGAATTATACCGATCAAAATCCAAGCAACTTGCACTCTGAATTACCAGCACCTACTGTGAGGGGTTGAGTAGGTTGCATCGTGCTCATAAAAATTGCGCTGAGAATCACCACAACCAGAAACAGAACTAATATAGATGTGCTGTGTTAAGTATTTTAAGACATGGGCATTTTATATTTTTCAATTATCTGGGGCATTTTTTATTTTCGTGATTGAATGGGGCGCTTTTTTTTGCCATATAATCAATTTGGGCTTTGTTAAAGTCGCATTACTAAAATGTCGACCTTCGATTTTGTAAAAGTATGCCGAAATAATACAAGATAGAAGAGCCGAGTGAAGCATGACCAACAATTTAAGCTCACTTGTAAAATTGATTTCGATCGATTATACAAATGTACTATCGATTACGAAAGGAAAGCTATAGTGTTTAATTCACCCACTAGCGAAACGTTAATGCGTTTATACTAAAAATTTGACTGAAGAATAAGTAGTGTAGGGACAAAACTTGAGCGGGAAGAATATGATGTGTTATAATGTACGACCATCGATCACGTGACTTAGTTTCGAGAAATCTTATAACCGCACGATGATTGCGCTTTCTATAAGAAATTGAAACTATCAAAGCATTACCTGTTCTTGAACAGGGATCGAGAGAACCTCACAAAGTCTCAACCTGTTTTCTGATCACACTCTTCCAAGTCAAGTTCGACAACGTTTTGCCTGCATACGATTAATTTGAATCTGGCCTCCCATACAAGTCTAGTGACAATCGTCTACAAAGAACGGAGGATATTGTGAAGATCCAAAACTTTATGTAAAGTTTGACGAGATAAAGCATTGATCACAATAAATTAATGGTGTTATACAAACGCCCGAATCGCATATACGCCTGCGCGGTATATTTACAAACTTCCAGTGTCTACGCTGCTTAAATGAGAACTGAGCGTATGGTATCGCACTATTTTAGCACGTTCTTTTCTTTTTCAGACACCAATATAGCTACAAGAAGTATTATGACTTGCTGGTCCAGCGGAATCATCATCGCATCAGGAATGCCTGTCGCTGAGATTCCCTGTTCCACAGATATCGTGATGTAATAGATTTATGAACATAACAATATCGATAATTTATTTATTAATATTTCCGCTCAGCAATTTCTTCGTCGTGATTATCAGTCCGGATGAACTGTTGAAGCCAATTTATCTGCATTGAGTGATCTTCTCGGCCGTGAGATTTATTGGCTTGGTTATCCAGTGTCATCAATGGCTTAGACTCTATGCATTATGGATGCGGATTGGGCTGGTGTGCAAAACGAGTTATTACATGTATATATGTATATGATAATGCTTAAACGTCTGCGCCAATCTCTATTTTGTCAATTTCCACGGAAATACAGATGCAAAATATTGATGTTGGGTTTAGCCTACTGTAAACGTCGCATAACCGCACGTTCTTGGTGCTCTTTGTTCGCTGATATTAAAGTATCTCCCACACAGACTTTGACGGACTTAACTGACATAAAATGTATATCGAAGCCGCTTTTCGATTTTTTTGTCAACAAGATATTCTCCGACACTTTTCTGCAATATCGAACCGGTCACGATGTTAATTGAGAAATGGTATCAACAATTATCCGATGAATATCGATGTGGAACGCCACCGAAGTATTGGCTTCGCCTGTACTAATCTATAGAATTTTTTTGCCATCTCAATCTGTAATAACGCCAAAATTGGCGTCAATACAATGGCCAATATCATGAATTCGTGAAGCAACGTAAGTACCCAAAGCCTGAGAACTCATAATGATTGAGGATTAGCTGGGGATAAAATGATCCTTTTCCAATTTTGACGCATCTAGAAGCCGCTTGCAGGGTACATTTGTGACGAAAAATACTTCGCATATAGTGCTGAGGTTTTATTAGGTAGAATTGTATGCCATAAGAGGTTCTGTGGCTGTCGCTGTCGAAGCATTATGTACAATGAAACATTTGGTGGATTCATAGTATAGTATAGATTACTGAACGCAGTTTGCTTTTCGCCTTTAGATTGACAAAGTCGTAGAGCAGATTTTGCGATAAAGAATATCAGCTCATATGCCTCTAACTTGTAATAGCCGCAATTATGTGGTTTCGACTTTGGAACTGCACCTATCAGGCGAAGAGCAACAATATATATTGTTTAGTTCCACGGGTATGTGATGATAGGAACGGTCATCATTAGATATTGTTATGCAACACGTACCCAGTCATTTTACATCGCTGAGCATTAATTTTATCGGCACGATGTGTGATTTTAGAAGCGCTCAAGTAGATCTTAGTGTGCCGCTAGCTTCCTAGGAGCAGTTCACTTACGTGTGACAACCTATTCTATCAATAATTGTCCTGCGACTCATAAAGCCTATCACGAATGCTAGGAGGCTAACATACTCAGCAATGGTATATCCTACAATATGAAATGATCATAAACCGTTGGAGAGCATCTTACATGATAACGACTCTTGATATTTTCGCACTTCGAACCTCTTAGTATATACCCAGCCCTGCAATCTTATTAGCAGCACCTTTATTCAGTAATGAGTTTGGCACTTAAATGCGGTCAATACTTTATTCATATGATTTAAAGGATGATATGTATCACTCAAACTCTAATATCGCTCTCAAAGATTGATACTTTGAATTTTGTAACACCTCGAATCGTCTGTGACTCATAGACAGGTGGTATCATTTATCTTGTGATGTAAACGCAACTTAGAGGTTCAATAATGTAAAACCTATATTAGAAAAAAGGGACTTGTCGGTTCATATTATAAACACAAATAATATAGGGCATGAAAGTAACTATGTCCACATTAATGTTGCAGCCACAATTCGGATGTTTGGTACTCGTGGTGTAATAATTGTATCTCTTATTAGTGCAAGTAATGGACTGAAAGAGGACTCTTGTCATCCACTCCTATACATGTTATTACGTTTTACTCCTCGCCGGAGTAATTCCAAAAATTTGAGTACATTTATGGGCTTTACCATCGTTTTATGAATTAAATCAACATTTCCTCTTTATATTCTTAAAAAACGATGTGCTTGGTCTCGACAAATTTGTAATGACCTTGTGCCGCTCTTTGTAGTGTATGTTAACCTGTGAGCTTATTAAGGCTTAGTATGAAACATATGTTTTAAAATAGCAAACTCTCCGAGTCGTTGATCGATATAAGCTGCAGCAAAATTATTTTTTCGTAGTTAATGGAATATATGACTCGGCTTCTTGTCTTTGAGCTAAGTGGCTATTTGAGGCAAAGACTTCCTTTTGAACTACCATACTAGGTCCACTTCATGTGGAGAAAGTTTATAATATCATTTATAAGGTAGATTGGAAATGTGGTGACGAGACCCGGTGTGTTCCAAAACCGCGTTTAACATGAATTTATGTACAAGTTAATGATTTTTGCTTTGCCCGTCAATGTTATTACCACTTCATTAAGCAGCTCGTGGGACATCGACTACAAGAGATAGTGAGAAAATACCGATGTAAGGAAGACAGAGTGGCAGGTTATCCGACTTAGACTGAAGACACAGTATGCACATCTACATGTCGATAAATTTGACTAGTTCATACATAACATCAAAGTGGCTTCTCTATACGCGAAACATAGACTGATTATCAATTTTACATGACCTGTTGTCATGAATGTACAAAGAAATCGAAACTAAACGTTTGCTTGAGTACCGCAAACCTAGGACTTTTAGAGATATCTCTTCGTATGGCATTTCTAATTTGTCGGGAGTACATCCGATCAACAGATGATCGCCACTAAGTACCCGTGTGACAGACTCAGAAGCATCTATATATATTGAACCTTAATTTAGCCTTTTACGAACCCTCACCACGAACAGTATAAGAGTACTGAATGGCTGTGTTGGTGGTCATTATATCTAAGGACAATAACCATTGACAACATATGCCGATACATTGTTCTGCGTTGATAAAGCTTTCTACTAGGTAACAACCAATCTTTTCGACACGTTCATTTATTTGTATAAAACGCTTCAGATCTAGATCTACTTTTAATCTAAAAAAGACAGTCATTTCTTCTCTGGCTCAGTCGGTCAGGCGAGAGACTGTCTGCGCTAATGTGCACCGAGACGTCTTGACGGCGCCTGTCTTCGCACCTGTGTCGGATCGCAACGCGTTGCCCGCCTGTCAGTTGTTCCGACCACGTCAGCTCATTTGCACCCTCCGTGAACTCTCTTGTCCACCTCTGTCTCTGTCTCTCTCTGCCTCTCTCTCTCTCCCTATCGCTATATCGCTGTCTGCGAGAAACTCTCTGCGAGAAACTCTCTGCAGCGCAACAAGAGCTCTTTGCACTCGGCAGCGATGGGCGACCGTGGCTTCGACTGTACGCCCGTATGTATCTGTCGCGCGTGCGCGTAGAGCAAATGTTCCGATAGAATGCGACCCGTTCGCCGAACGTCTGTTGACTCGATTGGCAGTAGTTGTGGCATTGGATTCATAGTTATCTAACATGCAGCGAGAGGATGGGGCAGTAGTGGTACACGAGAGGGAGCGACGTCGCACGCGGTAGTGGGGGGGGACATAGAGGGAACGCAGCGGCTGTTGTCGTCGCTACTCGAAGGCGGCCATGCAGTCCCGCGGCAGCCGTGCAAAGACGCGACCGGCTTCTGTGAGCGCAATAGCAGAGCCCTTGCAACAGCTGCCACTGCTCTGCGTAGTCGTTCGGACCGTGACGGCGGTCTCATCTTCGGAAGCGGTCGTTGAACTAGAGACTGACGGGGAGCGACTGCGGCCCGAAGGCGAGCGACCGGCTTTGGCTTGCTCCAGCGCCCGCTCCTGGCGGATGCGCTGGGCGTCTTCGCGCGAGACGGCCGACCAGTTGATGGCGTGTTTCTTGGACTTCATGAGGCGGTAGGGCCAGACGATGCCGAGGCGTCGGCAGTTGCGCTTGATGGTGACTGTGGCAACGCCGAGCTGCTGGGCGGCTTCGCGTTGCGACATGTGAAAGTACTGCGCCATCTCTTCCGTGGTGAAGTCAAAGACGACGCGGCTCTTGCGGATCTTCTTGTTGGGACTGGCGCCGGGCGGGGCGTGCGTCTTGGCCGGCGCCATCGTCGGCGAGGCCAACTGCAGCGGCGACAGCGCGGGCGACGCGAGGAACGTGTTGACGGTCGGCAGCTGGCGGAACGACGTCGCGCGACCGCAGTGCAGCGGATGTGCGACGCTGAACGTGCTGCAGGCTGAGAGGGGCATACTGCTCATCATTGCGAGGCGGTGTGTAGATGGAGAGACGTGGGGAGACGTGGCGGACGGAAGAAGGATGGACGGACGGACGGACAGTCAGGTAGATAGTCAGACAGTCAGACGGCGTTCGCGGCGTTGCGTTCGTAGTAGACGGCAAGTCGGCGAATGACTTGTTCCGACCGACACACGTGTATCGGCTTTTGCTGTCGCGGGCCACGAGCGGCCAAAGGTCAGAGCGCGTTCCGGACGCGCGACGCCCGCAGGAGGGCGTACTGCAGCAACGCGCGCGCGACTGACGCCAAGCGGTCTATTGGATACTTTTCCCTCGCCATCGCCTGTCGCGTGGCCGCGTCTTAGTCTGCAGACGCGACGCCCGCGGGCCTTGGCCGCTCGGGTGGGCTGTACCGCCTCTGAACACCGCCACTGGCGATAAATGAGCCCTGTCACGCGGGACTTGACCCCTTGACGGCAGAGCGCCGTCCACCGTCAAAGATCGCTGACGTTTCGTCCCGCCTCTGGCCGCGCCCGCTGCGACGCGCGACGGCCCGAGCAGCCATCAGGAGCACTGGGCGAGCGTACGGCCCTCGCGACTGCAAGACAGACACGCCGAAAACGGAACTGGCCACACGGTCGGTTTGTAACTGCTGCTGCTGCTGCCGTAACAGCGCGACCGGTCCGCACTCGCTGTCGTCGCCGCCCTTGTGATGCAGGCAGGCAGGCAGGACAGAGCGTGTGCGTGCAGAAAAAAACCCATCGCTGCCACTGGCGGGAGACGCCGGGCCATGTGGTGTGTCGGCTCGCGCTTGGCAAGCGACTCGACTTTTCGCCTTCCGCTCGCTAGTCGACTAGAAAGCACGCAACCAGAAAGAATGGCAACCAGAAAGAATGGCAACCAGAAAGAATGGCAACCAGAAAGAATGGCAACCAGAAAGAATGGCAACCAGAACAGTCTTGAAGAGACTCTCGCCTTGTGTGCTATGCCGCAACATCTAGTTGCGTACGGCAGACTCCCACGGCACTTGCTGGACGCCGCAACCCACGGCACCTGCCTCCTTCAGCGACACGTACCGTTAAAGTATAGACGTTTCGGCCGTCGCACCGTGACGTGTGTGGATCGTAGATCTTTGCAGGAAACTTTCGCTATAACGTTAGCGCCTCTTCCGACTGCAACGTTCTACTTGGCGGGCGCGATGTGCGAGAATCTGGTTTAGCAAAGTTTCAGTGACACCGAGCGCTTGTGAAGTGCAGGCCTCCTTCTTCCTTACATGGCGGAGCGAATCGCGGGGACCCCACCGCGGTGTCTACGTGTCTCGATCGTGGAAGACGGTTTTGCACACAAGCTAGCTGAAGTGGTCAGCTGCAAATATTCGCTTCCCGCTCCACCGCAGGCTCTCACACTCCTCAACTCGTGTCTGCTGAGCACGCGATTGAGTCAGAAATGATTTCGCGCTGCCGATAACGATTCCGGCGGGTGTTCTTCGCAGCGTGCGACCGGATCGTTCGTGTATTGTTTGTGCTCGTAGAGACGTATTTGCTTCATGTCAGACAGCTGCATTGCATGTGAAGCGGTCTTCCAACGCAAGTTGTAGGCACGTTTTTCAAGCGCAAGATGTTTCGATTTGAGTGAATACTGTTAGCAAACAGCAACTTATAATTGAAGACAACTGGCGATAAAGAGGGTATGGGAGGCTGTGGGATTACAAGATGCGGGGCGTCGTGTCCTTTATTTTGTCAAACAGGAGTTAGTAACTATTATTTTTGTGAAGAGAATCTTCGTATGTTGTTAAACTGGATATACTGTGGCTTTGCATATGTAACGGTAGCCCCTGAACTGTCGTCGCGACCTCTTACAAGTACTTCGTGGCATCTTGGTTTTAGTTGGTACAGATGATTTTCCCGCTGGACTGCAGTTCAGCACGCTCGGGGCTGCTGAGCCCAGACACGACACCTTGAGATAAACTGTAGTGTGTCAGGCTGTACTGTTACGCCGTCACGAAGTCATAACAATAAGCTTGATTCAACGACTTGAATCAGCGCGGCGAATGCGTTCGTGTTGCTGACTGCTGAGACTTTAAAATTTGAGAGAGTGCGGTGCAGCAACAATCACATCTACGAAGTTGCATGTCTTCCACAAATCCATCGAGTCTACAGAATACGTGCTGCAAATTGACCACCATGTCCGTATCCGTATCGCATCGCACATATGTGTCCTCAAGGGCGGCAGCGCGATGCTGCATCTAGACTAATTGTCTACTTTGCAGTCGTTGCAAACGCTCGTTGATCATTATCTGTCCTCCATGTTCGGATGTCTGACTGCATTGCATCGCTGATTTACAGCGTGTTTCATTTAAATTCGTATTCGACAGTGTTGACGACATAGATCAAGTATAATTTGTGGCATGAAAGGTGTCAATACTTTATAGTTCTGAAAATGTCCCGAAGATATGCACATATATCGTCGATTGTTTGCGTTGTTCCTAACCTATTGTCAGCAACTTCTGGCGATCGTCGCGGCATCAGATTCTAGTGCATGCACTGAGAAGATATGCATTAATTTTTCACGGTGCATGTGCAAGAGGACGCTTGCACAAACAGGGGGACATTCCTATGTATGGTGGCGTTTAGCACACTGACATTTTCGCCACCGTAGGCAAAATAGCAAACGAATGGGCAGTAGCACATGTTGTATGTCGATATCGCGTCCAGGCAATATGGAGGCGCAAGTCAAGTTGATACGTTCTTCGAAAGAATGCCTGCTTCTCTGTCCTTCATTTTATCTAATAATAACCTCACTGTTAAATGGATTTCAGGTAGATGGTTCGAGAAAGTGACGTCATTCGGTAGACATACCATTTCCGTGTCAGCCTTGTAGAGCATTTGAGTTCTCTCTTGTCACCTTTTAACGCCTTCAACCAATCAGAGTCTTCGAATGGAGCAGCGCGTGGTCATCGCATCACACTTTATACATACTATACATGAAGCGCTTCACAGATTGTTAGATACTCAAAAGCCGTGCTGATAGCTTGCGGTTCTCGTATGGTGACCTACATCTACAGCATTTCATAACTTTTCACTAATATATGGGCGAAGTTAGATTTGTATATTATATACATGAGCCAACGTTGTTCGATACTAGAGGCTCAAGGCACCAAGCTCATTCATGTAAATCCGACTGGAGCCGTGCGACATTGTCCGCTTATCTGTGCCAGTCGATATCATCCGTGCCCCAGTGCGTAGTAGTCTAAAACGTGATTGGATTGGCGAGTGTTAGACAAAGAGACTCAACCGACCTATGAAGAAGGCAAAGACTGAAAACACCTAAGTCTTATTGAGCCGTGCTCCGATGTTTACCAAATCTGCGAATGGCATTATTGTTCTTGTCCTGCGAGATAAGATTGGAAATTATCCGTGACATTCTATAAGGACCGGTACGTGTTCTTACAATGAGTTTTACAAGTAGCTTTACGTAAAGCGCAAGCTTGTTTGATTGACGTGATTAGCTCGCCATCACAGCCCATGCGCGCACACATCTTAGATGCAAAGCTTGAAACTTAAGCATCTCTGCTACGACCATTTGTCAGGTGTATGTTCAAATTGTCCCTCATCTTAATTATGGGCGATGCTCTAATGTGACGAGCTGCCTTTACACAATTAATTAGTATGTGGGGGTTCGAGAGCCACGAACCTATACATAAGCTATTTTATCATGACTAAACTAACATTTACAGTCTACGCTTCACCTTCGTTAGACACGGAATCGTAACTGTTTGCCGGTGATCGTTTGCACCATGTAGTTACGTATGCACACGTCGAAGTCATGTTGCTGGTCACTGATGTGTTGCTGCATGGACTGCTCCCCAAACAAACGATAACCTGGGCAGCAAGTTTCTTACAGTATTCACTCAAATCGAAACATCTTGCGCTTGAAAAACGTGGCCTACAACTTGCGTTGGAAGACCGCTTCACATGCAATGCAGCTGTCTGACATGAAGCAAATACGTCTCTACGAGCACAAACAATACACGAACGATCCGGTTGCACGCTGCGAAGAACACCCGCCGGAATCGTTATCGGCAGCGCGAAATCATTTCTGACTCAATCGCGTGCTCAGCAGACACGAGTTGAGGAGTGTGAGAGCCTGCGGTGGAGCGGGAAGCGAATATTTGCAGCTGACCACTTCAGCTAGCTTGTGTGCAAAACCGTCTTCCACGATCGAGACACGTAGACACCGCGGTGGGGTCCCCGCGATTCGCTCCGCCATGTAAGGAAGAAGGAGGCCTGCACTTCACAAGCGCTCGGTGTCACTGAAACTTTGCTAAACCAGATTCTCGCACATCGCGCCCGCCAAGTAGAACGTTGCAGTCGGAAGAGGCGCTAACGTTATAGCGAAAGTTTCCTGCAAAGATCTACGATCCACACACGTCACGGTGCGACGGCCGAAACGTCTATACTTTAACGGTACGTGTCGCTGAAGGAGGCAGGTGCCGTGGGTTGCGGCGTCCAGTAAGTGCCGTGGGAGTCTGCCGTACGCAACTAGATGTTGCGGCATAGCACACAAGGCGAGAGTCTCTTCAAGACTGTTCTGGTTGCCATTCTTTCTGGTTGCCATTCTTTCTGGTTGCCATTCTTTCTGGTTGCCATTCTTTCTGGTTGCGTGCTTTCTAGTCGACTAGCGAGCGGAAGGCGAAAAGTCGAGTCGCTTGCCAAGCGCGAGCCGACACACCACATGGCCCGGCGTCTCCCGCCAGTGGCAGCGATGGGTTTTTTTCTGCACGCACACGCTCTGTCCTGCCTGCCTGCCTGCATCACAAGGGCGGCGACGACAGCGAGTGCGGACCGGTCGCGCTGTTACGGCAGCAGCAGCAGCAGTTACAAACCGACCGTGTGGCCAGTTCCGTTTTCGGCGTGTCTGTCTTGCAGTCGCGAGGGCCGTACGCTCGCCCAGTGCTCCTGATGGCTGCTCGGGCCGTCGCGCGTCGCAGCGGGCGCGGCCAGAGGCGGGACGAAACGTCAGCGATCTTTGACGGTGGACGGCGCTCTGCCGTCAAGGGGTCAAGTCCCGCGTGACAGGGCTCATTTATCGCCAGTGGCGGTGTTCAGAGGCGGTACAGCCCACCCGAGCGGCCAAGGCCCGCGGGCGTCGCGTCTGCAGACTAAGACGCGGCCACGCGACAGGCGATGGCGAGGGAAAAGTATCCAATAGACCGCTTGGCGTCAGTCGCGCGCGCGTTGCTGCAGTACGCCCTCCTGCGGGCGTCGCGCGTCCGGAACGCGCTCTGACCTTTGGCCGCTCGTGGCCCGCGACAGCAAAAGCCGATACACGTGTGTCGGTCGGAACAAGTCATTCGCCGACTTGCCGTCTACTACGAACGCAACGCCGCGAACGCCGTCTGACTGTCTGACTATCTACCTGACTGTCCGTCCGTCCGTCCATCCTTCTTCCGTCCGCCACGTCTCCCCACGTCTCTCCATCTACACACCGCCTCGCAATGATGAGCAGTATGCCCCTCTCAGCCTGCAGCACGTTCAGCGTCGCACATCCGCTGCACTGCGGTCGCGCGACGTCGTTCCGCCAGCTGCCGACCGTCAACACGTTCCTCGCGTCGCCCGCGCTGTCGCCGCTGCAGTTGGCCTCGCCGACGATGGCGCCGGCCAAGACGCACGCCCCGCCCGGCGCCAGTCCCAACAAGAAGATCCGCAAGAGCCGCGTCGTCTTTGACTTCACCACGGAAGAGATGGCGCAGTACTTTCACATGTCGCAACGCGAAGCCGCCCAGCAGCTCGGCGTTGCCACAGTCACCATCAAGCGCAACTGCCGACGCCTCGGCATCGTTTGGCCCTACCGCCTCATGAAGTCCAAGAAACACGCCATCAACTGGTCGGCCGTCTCGCGCGAAGACGCCCAGCGCATCCGCCAGGAGCGGGCGCTGGAGCAAGCCAAAGCCGGTCGCTCGCCTTCGGGCCGCAGTCGCTCCCCGTCAGTCTCTAGTTCAACGACCGCTTCCGAAGATGAGACCGCCGTCACGGTCCGAACGACTACGCAGAGCAGTGGCAGCTGTTGCAAGGGCTCTGCTATTGCGCTCACAGAAGCCGGTCGCGTCTTTGCACGGCTGCCGCGGGACTGCATGGCCGCCTTCGAGTAGCGACGACAACAGCCGCTGCGTTCCCTCTATGTCCCCCCCCACTACCGCGTGCGACGTCGCTCCCTCTCGTGTACCACTACTGCCCCATCCTCTCGCTGCATGTTAGATAACTATGAATCCAATGCCACAACTACTGCCAATCGAGTCAACAGACGTTCGGCGAACGGGTCGCATTCTATCGGAACATTTGCTCTACGCGCACGCGCGGCAGATACATACGGGCGTACAGTCGAAGCCACGGTCGCCCATCGCTGCCGAGTGCAAAGAGCTCTTGTTGCGCTGCAGAGAGTTTCTCGCAGAGAGCGATAGAGCGATATAGCGATAGGGAGAGAGAGAGGCAGAGAGAGACAGAGACAGAGGTGGACAGGAGAGTTCACGGAGGGTGCAAATGAGCTGACGTGGTCGGAACAACTGACAGGCGGGCAACGCGTTGCGATCCGACACAGGTGCGAAGACAGGCGCCGTCAAGACGTCTCGGTGCACATTAGCGCAGACAGTCGCTCGCCCGACCGATTGGGTCTTAGCGAAATCATTGTTCGGTATGACAAGGTGGATGAGAGTGATCTATATGAGCGACGCACGGGCTCACTGAGAAAAAGAGGCAGCTCTGCACCCAGTGACGCCAGGCGGGCGAAACAGGATGGCCGAGACAATTGACTGCGTAACGCTGTCTCACCGTCTTCCGAATCATGTGGTGCTAGTCACGGCCGATGCGACAGTCGGATCGTAACAGCCATGGGACAGCACCGATCGACAGGCAGCGCGTACTGGTCGCAGTTGATAAAGTTGCTGCGTTGTTCGCTCGTCGGGGAAAAAGCCGCGAAAATGCGAGTGTCCGGCTGTCTTTGCTGCGACGGGTAACTGACAGACAGACAGACAATTCTGATAGTAGCGGTGCAACACTACTGTACCACGAAGTTGTGAATCTACCAGAGACGTGCTGGTGGCGTGCGTTCATAGGGTAAAGTCCGCTTGAAGAAGCGTGGAAATAATTGTGTTTGCGTGAAGCTAACTGGACCCGCGTCATCTATCGTACACGTGCCGTTGGGCAAATTTGCTCCTGCTTGGATCGGGTGAGCACTTCAGGTTATTTGTCTCTGTCTCTTTCCTATCACAGTGCCCAAGAAGCAGCAAGTTTCAAGCTGATTGTTGCCGGTCAATGCAATACTGCGTCAGGGATGCAAAGTACGTACGCGCACTGAACGTAACTTATTAAGGGGCTTAACGCGTCACAACAATTCCAACAGTGCGTTCATGACCAGTTGGGAATCCGATTTAAGCGATTGCAGGACTCTATTGCAATTTTGTGAAGACCGTTGCTCAGCAATTTAGTTCTTAAGATCTAGGTAATGTAAAACTTGGGAAGCTCATTATTCGATGTCCTGCGAAAACTAGGAGTGGATTTAGGTGTGATCAAGTTTAAAGTTAACACCTGGTTATCGTATCAGCTGGCGTAATAAAAAACACGTCAGCGAACATGTTCTACCTCTTCTGTCACGCCACGAACATTATCTTTCACACAAAGCTCGTGAACATAAGCACAATGACCGACATACAGTGACGCACGGGTAAAGTCAAAGATGGGGTGCACACTCGTCTTACTATTCAGTCACACATTATTTTGACAAAGCAATAGGACAGGAGCCCAAGCTTTACATCAGGTGACGTTGCGAGCCGTTTATACACGTGATCACACTTCACACCTCGATCGCAAACTCTGTCACTAGGATACCTGCGAATTGCGATCAATCGATGCCCAGCAAGACAGTTCCTTTACTTCCGTCCACTACTCATGAGCCACGATGTCTTGCAAATGCTTTCGCATTGTCTAGTCCTTAGTTTGCTGCCACGCCAGTCCAACTGCTACCACATACAACGCTGACATCTTGACCACTTGAAATGATACTTCTCCATGACGGACGATCCAGAACACGACGATACAAAGCGTGTCGAGCACAAAGTACCTTCATAGACAACGAGACAAGTCCTGCGTGGCCCAACAACGTTCACATGTGATTCCCTCCACCGACATGCCAACAATCGACGCCGTCTCGTTGACATCGTTGATGTCGCTTCGTGTCCAAAACAGACACGATATGCGCGACACGAGCGTGCGCATCAGCTGACGCTTCGATCGCATGTCCCTCACTCTCCATTCACACTCCAATGCGTTCCATCTCTGGAATCCGCAACACACTGCGGCAAAAGAGGATCTGGGCTGCCACCTCGATATCGAGCCGCGCTCGTTTCTCACGCATCAATTGCCCGTAGTTCGTAAACGCCTCTTGAAACGGAGTCGACACGGCGCTGATGCATAGATACTTTTTCGCAAGACGCGCAAGCGAAGGGAACGACCGCCGGTAACGACCCCACCACTCGAGAGGGTCGTGTTCAGTATCATCGGTAGCTGGCAAGGAGGGGGAATCCAAGTACTGCTGCACTTGTGCCTTGAGTTTGTCGAGCTCGGTCGCGGGCTCGTCCAACGGGAAGAACTCATGCAAAAGAGCTGCCGCCTTCTTGTTCGGAAGAGCAGCACCGGCGACGCAGACACTCGACGCACTCCCATTTCCATCCTGCTTTTTCTGCTCGTCTGTCTGGCCCTCGTCCGATGCCGGGTCCAGCTGGTCTTGACTCTGATCGGTGACGTCGTTCTTCGCACGGACTCCAAGCAGATGGTACAGCGACTCGATCAGCTGCTCCTTCTCGGGCGTCGAAAGAAACGGCAACGTCTTGAAGCGAGGATCGAGCAAACACGACAAGTACGCAGACGATGGAGCCTGGCCGGACAAGCAGAGATCCATATTGAGCTTGCTGACAATCGTATGGCGGACCGTCGCAACAAGCGCATCCGTCACCCATGTGGCAGCATGCGCCAAATGCTTCTTCAACGAATGCAATAACGGATACGCAAGGGACAGCCCGGCGTACACGTGCGGAGAAACGTGCACCAATCCTTCAATGCGCTCCAGCAGTCGAGCGAGTTGCTTCAGTGTCGCCCACTCCTCCGACGACAACTCGCAACACAAGAACCGAAGCTGCATGGGTCTTCGAGCCGGATTCGTATCGCTTTCGAGTCCCATTTTGTACCGCAACAGCATTGGTTCGAGCTGAACAATGCGACACATCATTTCGGTCGTGGAATTCCAGCGATCGTCGAAATCGCAGATCACTGGCAATGCCTCACCAGTGTTGCAGCTTGACGTGGACGTCAATGGACCAGTGCGGCAGTTCAGAGTGGAGGATGCAGCACCGTCCGTGGCCGCGTACGAGGTTTGATCTTCTTTGAGCCCGTCGAATTGGTCGCCGATCGTTGCGTTGCCACTCTCGGCGATGCTCACACTGACGCCATCCGCTGTTGCAGCAAAGGACGCTGCATGAGTGTGAGTGGCAGAAGACGCGGAGGCCTCTTCGCCCATACTGCGCTGCAGAGCGAGAAAGATCTGGTACTCGGAAGGGTTCTGGATGAAATACGAAACGTAGTTGCGGCACCTACGGGTGAAATCAGCGCACTCACGCAGTCCACTCGTGACCGCTCCTTCAAGCTCCTCCACAAAGCATCGCACAACGGCCAGACCTGGATACTCACTGTGGATCGCATTCGCTTCGGCATGCTCTTCTTCTGTCTGTGCCTTTTCGGCGGCCTGTAGAGTGGCCGAGTCGTCTCCTCCTGCACCGTTCGCCGTAGGTGTACGAGGACGCATCGTCAGTGCGGCCACTTTCGACGGCGGAATGTCCCACTTCTCCATGACATCTCGTAGCAGTGCGATGGTGTTCACGCGTTCATCGAGAGGTAGCACGTACACTTCCAGCACACAGTCCCGGCGTCGGAATCCATGCGAAATCCAATGACCACTGACAGTGAGCACGTTCTGGCCGAACGCTGACGTCCAGTTGTTGAGCGACAAACTCAGCACTTCCACGTCGGCGACAACTTCTTTCAGGATCTCGCGTTGCGAGTAGTACAGATTCGCCAGCGCGAGTTTCAACGTCTCCTCGGACGGCAGTTTCACGCCCGCGTGGCCCATGCCGTAGCTGCTGCTGCCGCCGTGTCCTGACCCAGCGCCTCCGTATCCAAAGCCATGAAGACCAGACACACCCGGCCACTCAGTCGCTCCACCCATGAGCAGCATCCCCAGCTCAGCGCTTACGTGAGAGACATCCAGTGGCTCGTACTGAGCAATGAGAAACTGCAGCAGTCGATGCGTCAACATCTTGAGACTCGCAGCGGCAGCAGCAGCAGCAGCTCCTGCGTTTCCGTACCCTCCAGCCGCGCCAAGCGCTCCGCCGCTTCCCGCACGAAGACGACGACCGCGTCCTCCCTGTCCGCCGCATCCCATCGTCGCCGCGTTTGTCGTCGTGGCTGCAGCTGCTCCCGGGAGCGCCGACGCATAGTCCACGAACCGCTGGTCCACGAGTCCCGCCGCGTCCATTCCCGCATCGTGCAGCTCAAAGCCCACGGGGAACTGCAACGCGCCACTGGCGGCGGCCGTCGCAGCGATCGACCCGAACGACGCAGCAGTGGGATCGAACTCGGCCGCGAGCGCCGCACTCAGTGGCCCCACGTCGCTCGCCAGTTTCTTGCTCGGGGCGCCTGTGCCACCGCTGCTGCTGCCGCTATTGTTGTGGTTGTTGTGGTTGTTGTGGCTGTTGTGGCTGTTGTGGCTGTAGTGATTACCTGCGCGTCGACGCGCACTGCGGAGCTCCTCAACGAGCTGATACTGTTGCAGTTGCAGTTGCTGGCGGTGTTTGCTGCTGTGGTGTGCACCACACGAGTCGCTGCCCGTCCCCACCGGTGCCACAGGTGTCCCGTCTGCCGCCGTCACCACGAGACTCGACGTTGAAGTTGCCGCGACGGTGGTACCGCACTGGGAAACAGCTGGTGCGCCGCTTTCCGACGCGGTGATTGGCTGGCGGAGCGCGTGGCGACGACGACACGACGACGCGCCCCTCGCGTAACTGTCGTAGTCGGCGGCGCTTTTGCCCGGCGCGTACTTGTGGTGTTTCTTGCGCAGGTGGCGGTTCATTGTGCTCGTGCCGCCCGAGTAGGCGAAGCGCGTCGTCTGCGCCGGACAGAGCGTACAGAGGACGAATTTGCCGCTCGCGTCTTTGACGAAGTAGTCCCATATGAAACTCGGGAGGGCGAGCGCCGAGTCGGCTTTGGGGCGGCCGCTGCGCCGGCGGACAGACGTTGCGACGGCCGACGCATTGGCGACGACCGGCGGCGCGTCGTCGAGGGGCTCAGAGTGATGGTCGGGCGGTGCGACGAGGGCGGCGCTCGGTTCGAGCAGCAGCGCGTCGGCGGGGTCCATGGTGACCGCGTTTGCCTTGGGCACTGTATGGCGCGGCGGTTCGCCCTCCGCCAGTCAAGCGATGCGCCATCGCTCGGGCGCAGGCGCTGTTGGGGACCGCCAAAGCGTTGCGATTGGTGGAATAGGAGGCGAGACGCGGGGCGGCTAGGGGTCTGGCCGTCGTGTCTTTTCTGCTGAAATGAACACGCGTGCGAAAAAAAGCCGTGCGTCAGCATGACAGGTGCACACGCAGGTGAGACATCAAATTGAACGGTCACCACTACTGGCTGCATGAAAAGCTGTGACACGCGAGTGCACAGTGTGAGCTGTGCGGGATGACGGAGATGGTGTTCGATCCGAGTTGCTGCTGTCATCGTATCCACAGCTGACACTGGAATTGCCACGTACGGATGTGAGTGTGTACAGTCACTACGATCGATCGGTCCACGAGTTGCCAGCTCGTTTGGTCTGCAGCACAGCAAACAGCGCGTACAGTGACTATGTTGGATCCACATTGATGTGCGTGAGTAGTGCCGCAATGAACAACAGCGGTACGGCACACACGTAGCAATGGTCACTCGGCTTCAGTCGAGTATCACACGAATGCGTTTATGCGGTTGGCCCCGCGTTCAACAACAACAGGAGTGTATCATGTGACGAGTATCGCTTGCGCCCGCGGTCTACTACGCCGACAATAAGATTGCCAAACAGCCATATCGAGATGATCAGAGCGGCAAAGAAGGTCGCAAGTGTAAAGACGATGGGAACGAGTCAACCGGCGTTGCAACTTGAGGTTTGGCACTAGCACGCAACCCAACACCCAATGAATGGTGACTGGCTAGACGGAGACAAACCCAACACGTTTGGTGTGAATGTGAGAAAGCTGACTCATCCACCAGGTCGTAACTTGATATGCGTTTGTGTGTCGATAAGGTCGGGTGTTTTGCAAAGACATTGCTGTCTTCTGCGTTGAGCCGTAATGGGCTACAACATCAGTCGACGCTTCGTTCAACGGTTTGGTTCTTTTCTTGCTATTCAATTTCGATGGAACGACTAAACACTCCGTCGTCTGCGCCGGCCGAGCCATACACATCGTGCGCTCGTTCGATGAGTTTGCTCGTTTGCATATCAAGTTGGATCAAACGCGGCTCTGATGTTTCAAACTGTAGTAACAACGCTGTCATGCGTCTGTGTGCTTTAGCCTATCAACCCATCGAGATCTCTTCACCAGATTCTCCTGTTTGGGGCGTTGCCGGTCTCCGTCTTGCAACTCGCATTCACGACAGGTCCAATAACGCACTTGGTATGCACAAGGAACTTACTTGATGGCGATATGACTCCGACGAGTGTACGTACGCTGTCTGAGGCGATACTTTTGACGCATCCACTCCGTTCCATTCCGTTTTCGCTTTATTGCGTTCGCAGCGAGCGCCAACAAACACAACGCCTTTTGTACCAACATCGTCACATGGGAACGTATTTTAAATGATCCGATGAGTGTCATAAAAGTATACTTTGTGTCCGTTTTGGAGCAATTGGTCCTCTCGTGCCAAACTCAGTCGCGGAATAGTCCGACAAAATGGTGCGCTCGAGCGCTCGACTCCAGATGGTCACCGAGAACGTCGTGGCCGCTGTCGCTGCGTCGGGCCGTACTACCAAAAAGCGCAGTCACGAGATCTCTTCCACGAAAACGTCTGCTACGCTCGCGAGTGAGTCGTCTCGTTCTACACCGAAGAAAGCCAAAACGTCATCTGACGCCACTGCGGATAACAAAAGCGCTTGGGGAGCGCTCTTTGCCCCTCTGAAGGCGAAACAGACCGAACGGGTGCGGCCACTGGCTGCAGTGCCCGTCTCGACGGAGCTGCAGCAGCGCATTGACGCGTTTCCACGTTTCCAGGACGTCTCGAGACGATCTGACGATACAGTTGAGCTCAAAATTGTCGCGTGGAACGTGAACGGTCTTCGAGCAGTCCTTAAGCGAGACGACAGTGTTCATCTACGTGCCTATGCAGCCCAGGAAGATCCGGACATTATCTGTCTCAGTGAGACGAAGATCTGCAGCGACGAGCTCCAGAAACTGGAAGACTTTTTGCCGCAGTTCGAGCACCAGTTTTGGTCCTGTGCAGTCAAGAAAGGATACGCGAGCACCGCTGTTTTGTGCAAGACAAAGCCGCTAAGTGTGCGTGATGAAATTGTCGTGGGAAGTCACGAGTCGAAAGGGATCGGCAACGAGTCTGAGAACAGCGCAAAGGACCAAGAAGGACGATTCTTAGCATTGGAATTCGACAAGTTCTGGCTGGTCCACACCTACGTCCCGAATGCAGGAGGCAAATTGGAAAGACTGAGCTACCGAACCAGCCAGTGGGATAAAGCCATGCTGCGCGAGATGAAGCATATGGAGAAGACCAAGCCTGTGATCTGGTGCGGAGACCTGAACGTCGCGCATCACGAGATTGACATCCACAACCCAAAGGGGAACCGCAAAAGTGCGGGATTTACGGACGAAGAGAGACAGAGTTTCACTGAGATTCTGGACTGCGGATTCATCGATACTTTCCGCCACTTGCATCCAGAGAAAGTGGAGTATTCGTACTTTGGCTATCGGCAAAACATGCGCGCGAAGAACAAAGGCTGGCGACTCGACTACTTCGTCGTGTCGAAGGCATTGATGCCGAATGTAGTACGTCTGATGATATAATGCCGTTTGTGTGGGTGCGTTTTTTCGACTAACTAGTATTTACATGATCTTGTCGTCTGCAGCGATCGTCTTTTATCCGACAAAGCGTTGTTGGCAGTGACCACTTGCCTATCGGACTAGAGCTTGGCGATCTCCTGTGACACACTTTTGTTGACGGCGAGTGTGGACAAGGAACACGTCAAGCAAATCACGCCAAGCCCGTCAATCAACTTTGTGCGGTATACCGATTTGTAACAGCCACGTCTTGATCATCCGTCCATGAAAAAGCGTGACAAGAGTAGTGACCGGTCAATGTCGTCAATCGAACAGGGTCTCCTTCCATTTCGATCTATGG
The DNA here is from genome assembly GCA_947650285.1 of Hyaloperonospora brassicae. Lineage (NCBI taxonomy): Eukaryota > Oomycota > Peronosporomycetes > Peronosporales > Peronosporaceae > Hyaloperonospora > Hyaloperonospora brassicae. The sequence goes on from CANTFL010001401.1 coordinate 235,254, forward strand.
TGCATACAGTTGTCGTCCTCATATCTGGAGCACAGAGCCGCGCGAGACTTTCGGACCGAGTGAGCATGTGGGAATTAGAAATAAAAGCTTGGATAATTGCAGTTTGTTCACTTCTGTCGTACCTCAAATGTCGTACCGATGCTTTCAATTGATGTTTGTATCAATCGCGTGAAACAAATTGCTCGAGGCCATGTTGATGTAACTCATTCTTAGCAATGAAAGCATCAAAAGCAGCAGCTGCGGATCAAGTTTCGTGTGATATAGAAGCGCTTCGGGGTTACGAAGACGTAAACGCAAGATCACGGAATTGGTTTTCGCCCGACAGAACGCCTGCTTTTCATCGCCCATCCCACATCGCATACCACCGCTGCCATCGGTTGGGTATTGATTGGGGCTAGACTACCACCATTGGCTACGCGTGAGCACCAATGAGCCATTGTCCAAGATGTGGCTCTACATCGATTCCAATCATACTGTTATCATTCCATCAATGTTTCGAATACCTTCACAGTTGGTAAAGCTATGATTTGAAAACGCAGGGTAGCAGCCAAAAGTTACAATTGACATGGTTGATTTCATAATATCGGTTATCTACAACATGGGCACAGTCATCGATGAAAGCTGGTAAAGCTTCGCTAGTCGTGACTCATCGAATATGTCATGAGGGTTCTATCTTTTTATTTTGCCATAACGAGGCGATCCTGTTGCATAACATTGGTATTTGTAAGATATGGCAACAAAGTAAATATACTATGGTGAATATTCTTTCAGCATCATCGTTATGTACAGAATTATTTTGCAGTGTCTCAAGGGTCTACTCATCGATCCATTTGGTCCATCGTACCAATTCACCAGTCGCTTTTTGACGCGCGCAATGGGTGGTGAGCTGACGTCACCATTGATGATGGAGGGGGGCAGACTGTAACGGGGCACACCCTTGCGTGAACTTAACGCAAGGGTATCGGTGCCCCGACAGACGTACACAAGGGAAGCGAGGAAGCGTAGGTAAGGTAAAAGTAGAACTGTTATATTAATATAATTAAGTCCTTAAACTACTGTCTCTCTGTTTGACTTAACTTGATTATGATAATATAACTGAGTGTATGGTGACGTCTCGTCACCACTCATTGCGCGCGTCTTGCGGCGATTGGTGGGTTGATATCATCAAGATATCAACCAATGAACAGAGACTCTTTGGTCGACCCTTCAATATCACCATTATTGGTGGTATTGTTAAAAGAATATTCAACTTCATATTCTTTATTGTCACTTATCTCTTTAATGACAATATACCATGTAACGGGCTGCCCCGTTACACAGACGAATCCATTTAATCTTATAAGCATTGCATGATGTGTGATACTTCCTATGCCTGGATAGCAACGCCGGTTCCTCAGACGAGGTCGGTGGTTGTTCGAAGCTTGTCACCTGAGGTGACGGCTATCGTGGTTGCCTTACTATTTCGCCGGGGCATTACAGTAGGCATGCTCCTAGTATTTTGTTGTCAGTTTGTCCATACCGTCGCTTGGAAACCGCTCGAAGCTGCATCGAGCCGGAATACCAGAAGTCGGAGACGCGGCATTCCAGAGAAACGGCCTTTAGATGAAATGTTGCTCGTTTTCTTTGAGTCCAGAGGCTTGTTATAGCAACACTGCTCAGTATATGTCACATACGCACCCAAACCCGTCTATGTTCGTTTAATGACACACCCGTGGCTTGCAGAGGGGTGATCGGTCCGCGAGCCTTGCTTGAGAGGGTCCTGCGGAGTCAAAGGTAAAATTGAGAGTGCATTCAAAAACATGTTAGCCAACCGTGCCTACCTGAATGCTTCATCTAATTTCATCCATCCATCCATCTATCCATCAATCAATCCATCCGATTGTTCTTCGCTTAGTTGTAGGTTGGTCGTGGAGTAGGTTCCATCCATCATTAATTAGTGTAGGAGGCAGTTATGTCATACTCCCCCCATGAAACAATCACACTAGCACAGGAAGATGCGACGAAGTGATAGCCGTTGCGTCGTCGCGACCTTGTCAATTGTGATGGTTCCATTTTTATGCACAATGCTAATGGGGTAGGGCTCATCTGAAAATCCTTAGTCTTTGCGCAAAACTGTTTAGATCTTCATGTCATTATGTGGTCGCCGGGATGGTAAAAGTGCACGAGCCGTTTGGTATTTTCGCGTGTGTTGTAAGCTAGGATAGCCCGAAACCGCCGTTTTGACAGGCAACTCCAATTTGCTTCGTGCAGCTGGCGTGTAATCATGTCTTGTCCAAAAATGATTTTTCCCGGAGGTGCATTGAGTATGCTATGATATCTCGAACGCACTGCAAAAGCGGCGTAATGAATGACATTCTTCCAATCTGCGCCTGTGTGACAACGGATGACGTTCAATAGCTCCAGATGCACACGCTCACAGATCGCATTCGCTGGCGGATTATCTGCTGTGATTAGCTTTGATTTCAGGCCGTAACTGCGCAGTAGTTCCTGGAATTCTTCTCCTGTAAACTCCAACCCTTGGTCATGGACAACTTGTCGTGGACGCAAATAGCGGCAAAGCCACTCACGATCAAAACTTTCAGCCGTCGTCAGCGATGCTTTATTTGGCTGTACAGCAACTTCCAGCCACCGAGTAGCTTGATCAATCATAGTTATCCCGTAATAGCCGCCGTCGTATGGTCCGATAAGATCAACGTGTACAATACTGAATGGGTTGACGGTTCTATTGGTCCGTGGTAGTCTAAGTCTGTAGGCTTGTTTCCCTCCGTTTAATTTCGAGCGCTTGCACTTGATGCATTTGTGAACAAACTTGTCGATCGTTGTTTCCATGTGCGGCCAGTAGAAGGTACTTTGCATCGTTTTATGTTGTCGATGACTTGCTGGATGGCCGAGATTTATGTGGTACCAGTCGATCAGGTAATCACGAAGACTGTCAGGGACGATTACTCGGTGTTTGTAACCAACCATGGTACATCCCAAGAGAACCTGGAGCTGATAGTCTGGGTTATTGGTACCGGCTAGACATGCTGCTTTGATCGATGCGATCATTTCATCGTTCTCTTGGTGCTGGTAGAGCATTGGACCATGCATTACGCACTCTGGTGTCGTATTGAGCGTGTAGACTTCGTCGCTAATTGATGAAACTTTACTGGTCGCAAATCGCATGCGTGAGAAAGCATCTGCGCCAATGTTCTTCTCCCTTTTAATATAGGTCATTTTCAGGCGATACTTAGAGAGGAGTAACTTCCATCGCTTCACTCGGAGACTTTTCTCATTGGGGTAGATCAAGTTTTTGTGATCCGTATGGACCACGACGCGAAATCCGAGGAGCATCGTTCGGTATTCGCGTAACAGCTCAACGATCGAAAGATGCTCCAGCTCCATGGTGGTAGAATTGATCTGGTGCTTGGTGAGATTCGCGAGTAACATGCCAGAATTTTGTTGCCTTGCATTATCAGTCCACCAATCTGAGTTCCACTAGCATTCGCGTAGACATGGAACGGTACCTTTGAGTTAGGGAACGCTAAAAGGACGGCCTCTGCAAAAGCACGCTTATTGTCGTGAAAGGCCTTCGTATCGCTAGGTAGCCATGTAAAGGGTACCTTGGCGCTTGTAAACCGATATAGCGGCTTGCATACGGTTGTCTTGTTCGAAATCATGTCGCGGTAGTAGTTGATCATGCCTAAGAAACGTCGAAGCTCTTTTGGGTTGCGTGGCACTGCGATCTTCTGAATGGCCTGGGTTTTCTTTTCTTGAGGCTTCATTCCATCGGCCGATAGCGTAAACTTAAGGTAATCAACCTCCTTGCACCAAATATGGCACTTTCTTCCATTTAGCGAAACGCCGATGGTCTGCAGTAGTTCAAAGAGGATGCGCAAATGAGAGAGATGGTCTTCGTCTGTACTGGAAAATACTAGCAGGATATCCCGATACACCACGATGAACGGCAGGTCACCAAAGATACAATCCATTCACGCTTGGTATTCGTCTGGGGCTGTTATATACCCATCGGTAGTCGCTTGTACTGGTATTTGCCGAATGGCAAATAAAAAGCTGTCAATGGGCGGCTTGTTCGAGCTAGTCGTCGGGCATAATATCCATGGTTTGCGTCTAACGTTGAAAGACACCTTGCGCTGGACAAGCGCATAATGATTTCTCTAATGCGCGGGACGAAGTATGGGCTCCTTCGTAGATACTTGTTAAGCCCACGATAGTCGTTAAGCAGACGCAGTGAACCATCTGGCTTGGAGACGAAAACGCGGGTGATGCCATCTCCGCATCAAAAATTTGCTCTAGAACGTCAGCACTGATAACCCGCTGAATGTTCTCCTTGGCTTTGCTTTACTGGCTGCGCGCGATGGGGTAGGCCTTTGCATGAACGGGCTTGTAATCCGGTTTGATAGGCAGCTCGTAATCCGGAAAGCGCATTCGTCCAAGATGTGCGTCGTAAAGCCTTTTGTACTCGACTACTAATGCCAAGCATTTAGTCTTCATGTTGGGGTCAAGATGATGAGGCAGGAAAGTCTCTGGCTGGACTACTGTTGTGGGTGTTTCCTTCATTTCGTCTTGAACCTCGAGGTCTTCTTTGCCCACCTTGGGTCTTTTCGCTTTCTCTTGCCCTGTCTTAAGCCGGAGCAAGCAGTCGTCCCATTGCACCAACCTAACTTTGAAGTTTAAAACCAGTCCTAGTGCATTTATGACATCTCTTCCAATAACCATGTTATCGCTGCTTAATTTAATCACTTCAAATTGGTATGTGACGATTGTGTCTGGCTTTAGTTGTGGGAAGAAGAATTGTGTCTTCACCGTTCCATTGCTTGGTACTGCGCCGCGCATAGTGTCAAAGATAGTGGGTGATGTCGTAACATTCTGTCGACCCAGCTTCACAATACCAGCAAGTGTCGCACCATTGACAATGCTTTTAATGCTCCACTGTCGAGCAGAGATTCGATAGCATCTTGATTGCGATGCAGCTAGACCATGATGCGTAATGGTGCAATGGTGACAATTCTGTCCTTTTCGACTGAACCAACGAACTTGAGCTCTTGCTCTTGCCCTGCCGCATCCGATTCTGACTCCGATTCGAAGTCAAGGTTATCTCTTCTTGAGATGCGGGGGTACTTCGGGTTCAGTGTGCGATGTTTGTGCGACCGTGCTTCGTTTTTCCTGGTATCCTCCAATTGCTTTTTCTTCAAAGTATAACAGTCATTCGTATTGTGCGAAGCTGTCTTGTGGAACGAAAACCAAGTGTCACGTGTGTGATTACTGTCTCCTCGACTGCGTGCCTATTCCTTAGGCTCTTCTCGCCGGTTCTTCTGTACTTCCCGTTGCCCGTGTACTCTGCGCTGATTCTTTCTCTGCATGTTGCTGTATTCTTTAGTGTTTGGTTTCTTGTCACGGGTTATCGGATGTCGCTCGTCTTTTTCGATCCGGGTGAAACAAGGGACAAGTTCATTGAGGTGGTCGAATACGACTCCTACTGCAGACAACTTCTCTTGCCATGATCGGGGCATTCCGCGCTTGAAGTAGCGACATTGCTGAACCTCCGAAATTTCTTCAGCATTCTGTGGCAGCTCAGCAAACAACCGAATGTCTTCTCTGAGTCGCTGCGAGAATTTGAGCACAGTCCCATCTCGTCGTTTCACCATTGTCCACAATTCGTTGTCCAAGTCTTCACTGTAGTCGTGCGGGACAGATAGAAATCCCGTATCCGTAAAGACTTGTTCAAAAGTCCCTCCGTGCTCAACTGCGTCTTGAGCTATCACTTCGACTTCTGTTGCGAGGTCGCCTTCAATAAGCGCGACCATGTTGTGTGCCTATAGCTCATCGGTCCATTGCTTCTTTCGGGCGAGGCGACGAAATTGGTTGCTCCAGCGAAGCCACTCACGTGGGGATCCTCCTGCAAACTTCTTGATCTTGATTGTCGCCGTATCGGCGGGGAAGTCGGCACTTGCAGGTGTCAACGTTTACCTCGTCTGGATGGTCCAAATGTACGTCACCATTAATGATTGTATATAGTAGAGCTATAAAAGGGCCAATTGATTTGACGCATTAGGACCTAATGATATAAATACCAGATTTTGATCCTACTAATAAGCATTTTCTTTTCGTGGTTTCATAGTCCTCTACTTACGTCTTTGTGATGTAGCAAAGCAATGGCTTGGACATGATAAATTGTTGAAAATCTAAAATAGGGTCGGATATCCATAAACTAAGATTTTTCTGATCCATACACTAAGATTTTACCGATCCATACACTAAGACTTTTCTGGTCCATAAACCAAGACCTTAACAAATAGCTGTAAAACTACGCAAAATCGTGCTTTTGCGCATCCAAGTGCTCTAATGACACCGAAGACGACGCCGATTCAGGAGAAACATGCGCTAGAGTTCGGACTCTAGCTCATCAAGACGGGAAAGGGCGGCGCGCAAACTGTGAGATGCCTGTGCTGCATCTATCGCAGGCGTGACAAGGTTGAGGTTGGAAACTGAACTGGTCGCAAGCGAGAATCGCGCGTTGAAATCAAATACTACACGAAGCCATGCGCTCCCCAGAAATTTTGCAGTCGCAATACGACGCAGCATGACAATGCCTGGGCAAAGTAAATCAATATGTGAAACGTGTAGAAGCGCGAATACTCTACTGAGAAGACGAAGATCGTGAACACGTATCATCATTACCTCGACGTTGTAGGCGACACTATGGAATTCAAATTTCGCAACCAATTGTCGAGACCATCGTCGGAGACATGTTCTTCAGGAACGATGAAATGCTGGACAATGACAAAGACGACGACGAAGACGACTTCGTGGCGTCTGACGCGACAAAGGCAGTAGGCAAGGAAATCGCCAAGAAGTCCAGCGAAAAGGCGCCTGTGATGAAGCTGTTAATAAGGACTCGGAGGATGAGACGAACGTTATCACTATCGATATGTGATGCGTTACGAAGTCGCATTGGGCCACGAGGCTTCGGCAATTTATTCTGGCAGGCGGCTATGATAATCGAACATGCTTAGCGACATACGCAAAAGCCGAGGCTCGCAGGCATAAATATTTTGATGTTCGGCCAATTTATTAGCGCCCTTGCCGCGTAAAACTTGCAACAAATTGCGGATTCTATATGCGACACGTCCGTCTGGCCATATTCGTTCGCGTGTGATGGAATTACGCATCGCAACTTGTCGTTCTTTGGCATGCGTTTGCGATTGCTACAATGACGTCCTAGTCAACTTTCACTTCGTTGCCATCCCAATGTTCGACAGGCATGCATCGCAGATCATATATATAAATTGATCTGCAAGATTATGGACGTATTGTACGGATCGTGTAGTGACAGATCGCTTTGCGTCGCTTCGGACGGCGAGATCGCAATGGTTGGCCGGTATGCTGGCTTGGTCACTCGATTGTGCGCTGCAGCTGAGCATCCTGTCCTTCGCATTTAGTGCTCGCCTCATCAATTGATATGGAAATAAATCAATCTTCCGCCAATGTGTCCTAAGGCAAATGGGTCGCCAAAGCGCACGCGTGTAGCGTCTTCATGAGTGCTCAAAACAGCTTAATTGCCGAGATGAATCTTAGGTGCCTGAAGATGATTACTCGCTGGGTCCGGTATGGATTTATGCTTCGATTTCTTTACATACCGGCGAAGACTGGTCAACTACGCGGCTGATTATTAAAAGTCCAACCAGCCGTCGCCGTTCTGGTGGATCACGACGTACGCTGTGTCTTCTGCAATTTGTACTGTCAGCAAGACAATTGTAGTACTGCAGAACAAGGCGCTCCTGATAGCGCAGCAAGACGAACACGTTTTCAATTAAATTGGATCGCTTGTCGTTATGTTCAGCATTGACTCGACCGATGGGCCAATAAACGGCTATTTTGTTGATGGTGGCACTAGGATCGACTATGCGGACATAGTCGCTCTTATCGAGGATCAGGCCTCGAGGGTAATGCAGCGATTGGCGGCGCTGAGCGACGACGAGAAGCTAGACGCCGTAAGCGAGGTCGCTACATACGCGATGACCCTGATGCTCGGGCTGCAGAGCGTGCGAGCAGAGCGCGACGTCAACAATCTTCCTCTCGCGCACGATGCACTGCCGGTATACCTGCCCATCCCATCAAGCTGTCGCTGCGAATGTTTGTCAAATGCATTCTGGCGCCGCACCGTGATCATCTTGCGAAATCATGGATGGGGGAGTAGATTATCGATGTCGAGTTAAACCACAGGCTGATTCGCATATCCTACGACGAAGACGAAGAGATGCGCGCCCTCATTGACAAGCACAATGTGAATACGTTTTTTTGACGAGGTATAGGGCATCTTGCAGGGCGGTCGATTTGATTGTTTGCGTGCGTTCTGCAGTGGTCGGGCGACTTTGATTGCACTCACGTCGTCGGTCAAATTTGATTTCTCATTTCTAAGTGGGAAATAAATCCAAAACGCACGTACTTAATGCACCTCTCGCTAAAAGGCATTTTTTAGAAAAGCAGCGAGGTGTTTTTGACACGTTGACACAGCGCATGGCGCATAAATAAACCACGTTGTGGATATCAATAATCGAGCTAGAATTATTTCCAAAAAATTGATTAATGTATTTATATTATGGAAATGAGCATCTTTATTAGGCCTGCAAAAGTCCCCTTTTTTGAAATTGTAGACTCGTACTGTAGTTAAAGCGTCGACAACAATGCCCATAGGATTCGCTTCGCCTATGACGAGAGGCATATTGCATTCAAAAAGACAACCAAGAAGGTAGCGATGACGGTAGCACCGCAAGCTTGCTGAAATCGCTCGAATATGGAGAATGCGGCGGTTTCTGATTAGAGAATTAAAGAAGTAGTAGAAAATTCGGCATAAGTTGTATGTAATGTCATTAAGGCTATGACCCTTCGCAATATAACCTGTCGGATTCAAAGCGTGAGCCTTTCGAAATTAGCCGAAGTCGCAACACCCGTGTTGCCGCCATTTGGGGTATATAAAAACATGTCGAAGGTTAAGTGAAATGAAAGCGGTATCAGCATAGATATAACAATATTTCGGTACATTACAAACGGTCAACAGACACCGAGAAATATTGCACACAAACTCCGGATCTCAATTTATAGCTATTTCGATGATTGTATATATTTAAATAGTAATTTATATGAATGTGATCTTACGACAATTACACCAGCACAAAATCTTTTTATGACAATGTAGGACAACCAATTGAAGTTGCGTTAATAACAATATATCCAATGACAGAGCAAACACTATACTGAGTCAAAAGTATTAAAGCTTTTCTTACTTTTAATTGCATTGCGCTTAGCATAGCCCTTACGGCCTAGTACATGCTGATAGGTTCGGGAGTATTCAAGTTCACCCTAACTGCTGCACTTTGGAGACTTAGCTCATAAGGCTACGCGTCAATTGTCTGGAATCATGCGCGGTCCGGCTTTTTATCTGCGAGATAGCCGTCCGATATGGATCCTAAACCGCCGGATCTTGAATTAGAGGTGCAGAAGAAGCCACGAGACGAAAGCGAGAAGGCTCTTGCGAAACCTTCTCGAAAACAGCCGAACTCCAAGGTAGCCGAGCAGTCTACACCTTTCGCAGACGCGGAGAGGAATACTGCAAGGCCCACATTCGCGTCAACCGGACCAGCAGCAGCAGGTGGGACAATCCCGCCATCTGAAAATGATCCGACAACAGGTCACGGATACAACGGCAGAGAGGGTCAGGGAGCACCGCAGGGACAACTGCTGGACAAGATTTAACCCCGGTAAACATTCGACGCAGTCGTGGCAGATCGAACTGCCGAACTACATGCATCTCCACGGAAATCTTGGACCTCAACTGTTCGCTAGCAAATGTGCTAGTGTCAGAGAGGAAGTCTGTGGTACTGTGATAATAAAAAAAATGTCATGTCAATATCTCTTGCTCTAATGTTTTCTGCCTTGACATTTTACCGCTTATGTTCACCCAAGCGGTTTCCTGCAGCCGAAGCTGACCGAAGCTAAACCACGACAGGCCTTAAGTCGCTAGCCGTTAATTCAACCACCTCAGCACGCCTTTCATGCACGTACGTACCTAACATGAAACGACTAACCGACTCAGAAATAATGCAATTATCAACATCAACGATAGCGTCACTGAATGCGATCGCCTAGACTCTATTGCCGCATATGCGAAGCTTCTCTCACCTGAAAAGAGAATCTATCTCAATCTACGCAACGAGGAGCCGGCGCTTCTAATCAAGATCCTAAGAAACGTGCACTGTCGGAGAAGGCTCAAATACTGATTGGGAACGATACACGTCATAAGTGACCCGTATTTGTTCAATAATAGCTGGGTTATACGAATAACCTTCAAAACTTGATTAGTAAATTAAAATAGGCAAAACTTATACCACTTAACCAGTGGCCGGACACGAGGCTACTCTTAAGTCTTAGAGAGTGTTTAGAAGACGAACCACTCATCAGGCGAGGTATTATGAGTCCATGTTCAGCCCTGCGGTGTATAGACAGGGGGACATTGATACATTACGAGCGATCTGTTTGCAACTAGCGGTTGCGTGAAGCAAGCATCGACTTCGGGCCGGAACCAAGGATGAATGGAAGATCAGTAGTGGACTAGCTGAGGTGTGCATCGTGTGCCGGCTTCTACCTCAAGTGAAAAGAGTGTGATAGATTAAAAGGAGCTTGTACGGCTTCTCGTACGATTTTAGCACAAGTGGATGAGGAGAAAGTGCTACAGCTATGCAGTGGGACAAATATAGAGTTTGTCGATAGATCGAAAGCGCGATATAAGGAGACATTCTATTGGCGGCTAAGGCACTCAGGGTCAATGAAGAAGTGTTCCGGAGTCACCGAAGTGTAGTAGATACCATAACTTTTGATCCCATTTACCGCCAATTTCATTACTTCTTTTTTGACCGGTCGATGGTCAGCAAGTACGCATTGGTTACGGTGCCTTTTACCGGAATAGTTTATCGCGTCTCCAATATGCATCAACCGCCCAAGGCTATACCTGGTCTAGACAGTTATCACTGACGGCACCAGAATGTCCTTCAAGCGAGAACAGTATTGCAATGTACAATGTTACCCGCTAGTCGGATATTGGTCGTTTAACCGTGTACTTGCAGGTACAGCTTACAGTGAAATATAAACTTGAAAATATGGACATCTGTTCACCTCGCTCGCGCATCTCTACAGTCTGGAGACTAACCGTGAATATAATTAGTTCCCTGAATTTTTCGTGGAATCGTCCGTATTTTTCGGTAAGGACGCACGATTGTACTCCGACATCCTAATGTCGGAAATCGACATTAATGCTTGCACGGTATCAATATAGACCACATAATGGCGAGATGTCAATATTTTTATTCCCAATTGCGAGGGCAAGGTGTCTGGGTGGATACGGAGTAGGACGTAGCCAGTCTTAATATTTGGCATTACCATTTGTCACCCTTGACGAGACTCACCAAATTGCGGCCTTCATTTTCATTTACACGACGAACATAACAAGAAGGCGCATAAATATTTGACACCATCGTTCTCGGCTACTGATCAGGTCGGTCCGACTCTTGATCATCATTACCGGCGGACAGTGCTCAGTCGCCATCAATTGGACCAACAGTCCAACCAAAATTGTAAAAGCGATGGATCACTGACCTTATTCAACGCAGTGACCGGCGGAGTGTACTTAGTCAAACATCTGACTCACCTTAATAAGTACACCATCTCGCTTTGCTCACCTTGAGAAATATTCTGATGTATACGATGATAAGGACTCCAGATGTTTGGACGTCGTCCCTCCTGCTTCACAGGTGTCGGAGATTTTATCTGCGTATAATTTGTTTGTACAACAAACGCTCTCGATCACGGCGGCTAATAAGGCACAGTTGCATTTGGTCAAGGAAAAACTATCCGTGGCCCTACAATCCCACAAATGGTCAGGATCAGAAAGCGAGAACGACCGGCGCTGGACAACACGTCGAAGGCATGCTTGACCTCCGATGTCTACCACTGGCAATGGCATGCACGGACGTCGGACAGACAAAGCCTTTATCGTAGATTTGTTCAGATTTGAGTTTTCGACCATTTAAAACGCCATGTTCTAGTTATGGTTTGCTATAGCTTTAGCACAGGCGATGGCGGACCACGACCTAGCGTCCATGCAGCGAAATTGGAGGCTATAACAGCTTGCATGAAGCGAGATATCAAGCGGACATGGCAATTTAATATTGGGAACTGTTTAAAAAAATTTATCCGCACAACCACTTAATTTATGTATAGCGTGGTTGAGAGGGCATGGGTCGTCGCAGTTCCATTAAGAAGTTTAAAAAGTTATCAGATAGACAATTCAGCCACACTTTCATCTCGACAGGCCATGGTAGGGCCCTTCGGATGAGACTGCTGCTAGTTTATATCTACCGCTGCCAACCCTTTACAGCTCAAATTAGTTGTACTTGCTCATAATGAGAGTAGCCAAATTAACGGAAACTATCCCTTATCGCTCCAGGACGACCACGAGAGGCACCAAGAGTTACGATACGGGTCAGCAATTGCCTCTGGACATGGAGGAATGTATAAATTCTGTCCGCTTGTCGAATCAGAAAAACAAACAGCCTTCTTTAGTTCTTCGGTACTGGGGTGAGCATTATTATGCTTAGTTGCACACTTAGAAAACTCTTTGGACCATCAATGACCAGCTCAGAGATATAATACTCCATTTTTGTCAGTTATGCGGACGTCGTCATTTTTACTAGCGTCATGGCAAATCAACCGGAGCCAAAGCGAGACTCACCCGTACCTATGGGCGAGAACTCGTCACAATTCTCACATCGAAGTACCACTTCTTGCTCTAAGCAGCATCATGACGGCAATAGTTCCAAAACTACCTCTCAACTTGCGCTTCTTCTCACGCCCTGGTACAATTATCAATGACTCCAGTGGACGATAGAGATATACGGCGCATTATCAGAACAACGATGGATTACCATAAACATAAGCGGGAAGCGATTAAAAAGGATTCCATTTATCTTACCGTTTTAGGCGATCACTCCGGTGAACAACACTCATGGACACAACCATGGAAGACTTACGGGGAATCTTGGCCGAATGCAGCCTTGGCGCCGTTTTTTTTGGGTCAAAAAGTTTGGAAAAATGGGATGTGGCGGCTGAGGGATAGTCTATAAAGCTTCTCGCCATGCTTCAAAGTTTCGTCTTTTCGGGTGAGCTGTTTTATATTTAAGCTCTCGGGTACTGGAAACTTATACGGCAGCTTGGAGAAAGGAATGACTTCACGCGAGGCTGGTCACACACCGCAACAAAGCCACCGACAATTTGAAGTGGATAGATACTTGGGTTCTCAAACTTTTACTACACCCTCATCGAATGTTCCTGCGCTCACCAACAATTGTGACGACTGAGTACGTCTTCGTACAAATGCGTATGGAAACGATTGTATCTTACAAAAGTGTGATGTGGGAAATAAAAATTGGTTTCGCGCACCACATGCTCGGTGCCAATCTCTACTAAATTAAGATATGGAAGCTTATTGGTCCAGAAGACGACTTGGACTCAGATGTGCTACCTCGTCTCTCTCAGCAACTCGAGACGCTTAGCATCTTTAGCCAGTAACGGCCAGAACTAAATAGAAATTGTCAGGAGATGGAATGGACCATACTTGCTCCATTTTTCTTCGAGGCAAAGGAACACGGTCAGGCGAAGCGCTCGCTTCATTGCTCAAAGAAGATTACAGCCCGCAACTACCGACGTCATCTACATCAAGCCGGTTTAACTAGCCGATGGTTGAGAGTTAAACATTTACTTGCAACAACAGTACCACTTGCAGCCAGTACAGGTGTGCAACGGAAACTGTCGAGGGATTTAGAGGCTCGATATCTAGGATGTCCGCGGCTGTCGGGCAGAGAAATGGTCAGATTGGCTGGGGGCTTTAAGGTGGACGCTAGTGAGCGAGCACCCTCTTTTCTGGGCCGTTCTAGAAATAAGTTTTAGCAGCAGAGATAAAGAATCTTAAAAAAAAGGAGATGTGGGCGAAACTTTGAGGGTGGACGGCTACTCTACACAGCGGCACCTTATCGTTCTGGATCGTGGATCGGAGTCGAACGGGAGGAGCAGCTATCCTACCTTCCCCAAAAATCGCTGCATAGACACGTCCCTAATAAACGGAATGATGGACAGACTATATTTTCGCAGCGGACCTATGCGGTTATCACTTGATTATTTGTTATTACTCATAAATGTCGCGGAACGAGAGCGGTACTTCAAATAGCTTAAGTCAATGGCCGTGGCAGCCTTGGCAGCCTTGGCAGCAGACTGATCTATATTTAGAGTATTTTTTACTGTGCACAAGTCCGCATCTGACAGGATGGCAGGATTTAGGTCAGGCCGACCTGAAAGCGCGTTGTTACAAATGCTGCAACAAGATATTTTATAGAAGACGCACACACTCTATGCACTAATCAAATGAAAACGTTAACGATCCAGAACCGGCAGATTTTCATACTTGCTAGGATACGGCTACAGCAACTAGAATTGACTTATTTTGCGTGCCACAATCTTAGTCTTCATTGTTTCAACGGATTTTAGTTGACGAACTGCTTGTCCAATCGAACCATTAACGATTGCGCCTGCTACTACACGACAGCAGATGCATGGTAATGCCGCGAAGCAGACAGCCTTCAGTAGAATATCTGATGAGAGACCTCCCATCCAAACGGGTTAAATTGGACATGCTGGTCACGCTTGTGGCGGTGATAGTGATTGACGAAGTGACGGTACCTGGGATCGCACAGCACGAACTTGTTTTGACAGCATTAAGCAAGCTCGACACCGGGACAAGCAAGGGAAAAAATTTAGTACAACTTGTTAAATTTCAGAGTAATGTACATTATATTACGAGACGAGATTTTTTAAAGGTCAAGGTAGAAGAAGCGCACAAGGAACACTTGGTAAGACTAAGGAAACGGCTGGAACGAACAAAGTGTCAGCTTCGTTGGCACTTATAGAGCGTGTTTAACTTCAAACTAGATTAAATCATCACTACCATCCGCCGCATTGATAGAGCAGAATTTCGCCGAGAGATGTTGAAGGCGGATCTAAATGCGTCGGAATGGCAGCCTAGATTGGGCGTTTTTCAAACCAATGTCGTCGCCACTTCTTTGTTCCTTCCCAATCCATTACCTTGTCATAATGCATGATGACACATGCGTGTCGAGAGGTGAAAATTTTACTAAAAATGCGCGCGATTTCGATGGAAAAAGTTATCCAAGCATTTTTATGGCTGAACAGACACAAAATTGCAGAAGCGGACGACTTAAACAACGATTTTACAAGGATACCCGAGCTGTTATAGTACCGGCACTGTTGGCAATCGGTCACTAGCTCCTTAAAGGTAATACACCACACCGTTCATTTCTGCAGTATTTGATTATTCCGTTGCGTTACTAAGGGTAATCGGTAAAGCTATTTTACAACAGACCATGCGCTTTATTGCAAACTCGATCCAACGTTTATCAAGGCTGTAGCCACGCGGGTCGAACAACTCTTAGATAAATTAAATGGAGCCTCGTAGTAGTGTTGTGTAAATGACAAAAAGATTCAAAAGTCCGTGATGATGATGATAATGAGCTTGGACGCCGCCAGAGATGCCCGGGGACGACAGGCATGATGAGTTGAATCAACCTGTTGCTGGATTTGCACAAAGTGTAAATTTAATTTTCCGAGATTCTATATATATGGTTCGTCAGCGGTTTGGAAATTCTCTGGCATTTGTAACCATGATCTTAAATCTCCTTGAAATCACTATTTCCCTATTTGTCGTGAGTGGAGGTATGTCGGAGCCACATGATGTCCGTTCCAGCTTACGGCAAGGATGCCCACTGGCTCCACTGCTTTTTTACAATCAGTTGAAATATCAGCGCTTACTATCTTCCAAGATTCTAAAATTATAGGTCTTCTCGTACCGGAGGGCGGGAAGTTAAACACTCATTCTCAGCTTTTATAACTGACTCAACAGTATTTTAAGAGGCAAGCCACCTGCCTCGAGTGCTAAGTATTTTTGAGATGCTTAAACGTTTATATGCCTTAAGAGCGCAATCAAACAAAGGTAAATCAGTTTGTTTCAATTTGGCCGTCCGAACGAAGACGTGTTTCGGTATTCCTGTGCTCCGCCATGGCGACACAGCGAGGTTCTTGGGCTACACCTTGATGAATGGATATCTTACAGGAACGAACTAGACCATGTGGAGATGAAACGTGCGACGAAGACTTGCAACGGCGACTCAGCTTTTCATCAACGTCAAGTATCGCGTATAGATTCACCATGTCATTATGCTGCCGGCCGTGCTATTCACAGCGGCTGTGTTTGATCTTCCGTCATGGGCGGAACAATAGCTTAGTTACATTCAAACGCATATTTTTGTCGGCACATAACTAGTGTGCGGAATTTATGCCACAATTTTTTTTCTTTCATCTTGTATACTTTTCGACAGGTGGTTGGGGAGGGTATTGCTTTAATTAAGTTGCCTGTAAAACGCAGAGGGTAAAACAATCTATTTTTTTGGCTTACTTAGCGCAAAGATAGCTAATCTAATGCTTGAAAAGCAAAATCATTCCGACGATTAGCTCTGGCACGAAAAGACGGCGTATCATCGCTTGCAGATTGGAGACCTCAGGGGGCTTTAGTGGGTAGATCTTCTAGTGATTATCCTGTGCACTTATTAGGCCCTTACATGGCGCCAAAGTTTACAAGAGGTAGACAAGAGCGACTCACTAAATTATTTGTGATCGACACGTCTACATAGGTAAGCTCTAATTCTCTCGAAGAAAGGATAGTATGGATTGCAGATTCGCTTCGTCAATATGAGTATACACTGACCTATTAAGAGGCAAAATTTTGACCTATATAATTTAGGAAGTATAACCTTATACACCAAAGGAAAGCACTCAATTACCAGAGGTGTACCAAAATTAGACCTAGCTCAAACGCCGACCTGCGTATTCATCGCACTATGGTACATATATATTATTTAATTATTCCGGAAATAGAAAATACCATGCATCGACAAGATTAAGCTACGTCGATGGATCTTGACGTTTGTACTGAATGCACTAAATTTTTACATAGTTATGATGATGCAGGTCAGGGGAATATATTGCTCCGACACCCACGGCCTCTACACCATGTTGACGACTGGAATTGCGTTGCCCAAGGTAACATCAGATGGGTAAATGCGGGAGCGAGCAGTCGGCATCACGATCATATTTTTCTCGAACAAAAAATTAATGGAATTTACTTGAAGCTATCAACATGTGACAGTAAGCAGCAAAAGAGGGCAGCCGACTGCCAGACTTTTCGACAATGCCAAGATTCGAGTGGCAAATTTTTTCTGTGCTCACCCATTTCTTCACAAATTTACATAAGCGTGCAATATGTAATTTCAAATACGCACGTCTTATCGATCTTCATGAGAGAACCATCCCGTTTGGTTTTCATAAGATGACAGGGCATTAGACTCTACTATGAATAACTCACACTGTAAAGCAAAGCTAGTGCGTGTCAGGCTGCAACAAAAATTCTGGCGCCTGCTAATTTTTAGGCTCATCACAATATGATCACGTAGTTCCAGGCGTCGGTAGCTGGTTGATGGCAATGCGTCAACTCAATATTTATTTCACGAGGCGGCATATAGACACAAGTTGTCGCAAGTTGCAACGCCTTTAAGATATTGAGGAGAAAATAGAGTGTTTTTTTCGGACGTGCCCATGCGACCAGGCTTGTTGACAACAGCTCATTTGCCAAAGGAAAGGTAAACGGTGAGCGATTAGCCGCGTGTACATATTTCTCGCACACTGTGCTAGCCGTCAGGACCCGAGTGTCTAATCCGTGATTTGAGATTGCAATTATCGTTATTTACCTATAGGGATATAATGTAATGCGCGCGTATAAGCGAAAATGTGGACTTTTCGATGCATTGTATGTATTACTAGCTTATATAAGCAGCGAAATCGAGCTACGTTACAACACGAAGTCTTCTCAATCGCGAGTGGACTTGTGAACTTTTGGAAGACATGGAGTTGCGCAGACTGAGAGCATTTATAAAGCGCAAGTTCCGACGAGATGATACGAAGATCACCAAGACCCGGCTCTTCCTATGTCAACGTAAAATAGGCAGTCAACTTGGAGGACCGTCACCTCCGACGACAATCCCATACAACCACCGAACTCGTCAGAGGAACTGGCGTAGCTAACCAGGCTTCGAATTTATTAGACATCTTGTAAGTATTTAAAGAAATAATAGACCCGTCTGCATTTTTCAAGTAGATTAGCGATTTTAAAATCGCAATAATGTCGTGTGGTAGTCAAAGATATGATTATGAGCTCGAAAGGGTCAATAGCTTTCTAACCTCTAACCACTGATTTCCAATGAGATGACATCGTAATATGATACATTAGTCGTTTTCACTGATCATGCATCTTGTGCAACGACTACTAAAAAACACTTAATATATCGGAAATGTCGATGTCTAATTCTTTAAATGCCTCTGTTTTGAATTGCGATTGCAAAAAACGTTTTGATAAAAAATCTCTCTGTTTTGACGGATCAAAGGTAGGCTGGTGTTTTTTGTAATTAAACGAATTTTTATATAGAGTCAACTTTCGGGGCTACAAGATTTTTTTCGTGTAATTTCGGAATTTATAAAGTAAGCTCGTTGCGCACATAAGGGTGTCTTACGAAGGTATCAGTCTTGACAAGTGTGTCACATTGCTTGCACATAAAGTAATTGTTTGGTAAAGAGATCACTAATAGACATCGGTAATTAGTTTTCTCCTATTATTTGATACATAAATCTAATTCCAAAGAGGAGGTTCTTTAAACACGTTGGCTTCACCTCAGCAAAGCCACGTACCACTTGTTATATACCTTGTACGAGTTTTGAACTATTTGAAAAGCTGGCAGTTGCATTACACCTTTCTCGTGTTAAGATTAGCTCCGAATTTTAACAGGACGCCGTGACCAGGCCTGCATGCTTAAGATCTATCTGGAAGACACATATTTAAACCACGATGTCGCCTTCATCGTATCCATTTAATTTAGAAAGCAGTTGCAAGACAAACCACCTGAAATAGAAAAACGGATATAAAACTTTTACAGGCGTTATTTTTGCCGCTGCTTTGTTGAAGCTACTGTTTTCGGTGCGACCAATTTATCTCATCGATACTATGTGACAAACAAGTGCCCCAAAGACATTTCTTATGTTCAGATCTTGTCTTGTTCATCCATTTTACAAAATGATCATACAAGAAGGTATCCAAATATTCAAGGGATCCGTACGTGTCGAATTACGTCACAGCAAAAAACTATATTCATTTCATATTTATGATACATTTCTCTAGCATTTTCAATAATTAGATACTTCGAGATATTGAGTATCCAGCTAATCGATAAAGCTTTTGGAATGACTCTAAGTATGCTTTCTACATTTCGACATTAACGTCGTAGAATTTTGATTCTTTGCAAAAGCGAAACCCACGTAAGATATGAATTTGCTGACTGCAACCACCTCCACCCACCAAGATGTAATTGGTTCTTTCTAGACTATTTTACCATTATATACTTGCAAGGTGAGCGCGATTGGCGCATGTTCACGTCATATCCTTTTGCACGAACAACCAAAGCTACGTGGCCACCTTAGAAAAATTTGACCTCAAGTCTGCAATTAACTTATTCGAGCGACGCGGTTCCAACTTTATCTCATTAGGTTCGTATATAAACCTCCTTAAAAATTGTTTGAAAGTTCGTCAGCTTAACTAGGTTCAGTTATAGTGCTCTGCACCATTCCCATATTAAGCCATTAAAAGTACACAGTTCTACATGCTGATTGCGATATCACGCACACAACCGTGTATGCTGCTAGATTCGTCAGAGGCAACCATAATAATCTGTTTTTATATTTCGCGCATGAACCATACAAAATTTGGACTGCAGATGGACATGGTGCCGCCTGTGTAGCGCTTATAAATCGAGTTTAAAAATTCATGAGATTCAAGTAGGCCCTCTCCACCTCAAAAGATCAAACGAGCGTCCAAAAGAATGTGCTTCGGTTGGTTCACGGTTTCTGCGCCAACAAGAATCCTTTGCAAGAGTCTAGAAGATCAGGAGGTCTTATACGGACTAAGAGCAACATTCAAATGCGCGTATATAGCCGTCTTGGACTTATAGAAGCTCCCAAATCCAGCCCATTTATCTCTTTGAAGTCTTAGGACGTAAGCTGCTAAACGAAAGGATGCGCCGTTGCCATATTATTGCAATATAAGCTGAAATTGAATTAAGATCTAGCCTATGACTGATCAGAAGTGATCAGTTACTACCACATTCAATAGAGACGGTAATAATATTGCCATTTATCCTTGGCTTCTTCTATTTGCTTCGAAACATATATGATGTCGTCTTTTTCATTTCTACGCCTTCCAGCACATTATTATAATAACAAGCATGTCTTCAATTAATATGTCCACAACGCTTTTGACGAAAACGTGCAGAGGCACACCAGGCTGACCGAAGTAAGAATGTAACGATACTTTGAAGGGGGCAAACTTGCCATAGCATTGTGTGTTTCTCATCTAGGGACAAATAGGACAAAACTTTGGTTCTTTAGGTGTTGCTCGATATGATGAATAGTGTGATTGTCGACGGGATAAAGCCTCTTGTATTAATTAATGTTGGCTGTCGTCTTTCATATTTTTCCATCCAAATCCTGTTGGATAAAGACTTGGCAATAGCGGCTAGGTAAGGACGCACCGCCTAAAAAAATGGACGCGTGCACAGATTAAAGGCGATAAGCACGCTAGTAGCCTGATTGTGAGAAATCTAAAGAACTAATATTGCTTATATTCTTTGGTAATGTCTGATTTCATCAGAATTTGATAAATTTACCTCAACCTTCGTTGCTGCTTTCGCCGATAAAAAAAGTCCCTACTATAGTAGCTTCTACGGACCTTCTCCTCTGCGTTCGCACTAAGAGACAAGGGTTCGTTGACGCTGCTGCTGGTTGGTATCACACTTGCTTGTATTTAGTACGATGTTGCCTCCTCCTACCCTATCTTAACTATATAATTGAAGCAGTATCGTGATGTCGTTGCATTCTCGAGAAAATATTATAATGTTGTGGTTATTAATAGAAAAGCATAATTTATACTAAAGCAATATTAAGTAAGTTTTGATTGCCGGGTACAGCACCATCTATATTTCAGCAGAAATCGTAAAAATGAACAATTCTTATTTAAATGAAACGTCTAAATTATTTGGGATTACCTCAACCAGGGGCGACTGCGTGTGTAATTATCATTATATGTTACCATCCTCCTGTCTATACGATAACAATAAGGTGATCTTGAAACAATATTGTCGTACAACTAGAACCTGAGTAAATAGGCGAAGCTGAAATCGCAATTTTTTGGCTGAAAAGTATCCCTTAAAATTGTCAATGTGTGTGTATCGCGGCGATACTAACACGCGCGGTGGAGTGCTTGTCGGAAATGATGGACGTAGATGACATATTACAGAAGTTAATATAGATCACCTTTTAGGGAAAGTGCCATGATTAGAAACAGGTGATGAATGCAACGACGACGTCGTAGGAGAAGAATTTGCAGGATCAATCGAGGTAAATCATGATCAGTCTACCGATTAAGTAGGCTAAAAAAGATCAGACCAAGGTTTTTCATCGATAGGCCCGGTCCCTAGGGGTAAACATCGGTATCTGGTTGTTAGACACGTTCCTTCATTGATCGACATTTTTCCGTTATCGGTAACTGCTGACTTTTCGTGGTAGCGATTTGTTTCTAATTGGTGGACCCGGTCCTTCGAGTTTCGGCTACTCTTGACCAGTCAGATACAGAGTTAGGCCAAATGCACGAATAAATGAAGGAGTTAATGGACACTTCTAAACTAAGTACTACTAAGCATGCGATTTACTTGGTTCGCCTTTCGTCGTAATATAAGGATCTTGTTGATCTAGACAACCTGTTTCGGCAAAAGGGATACACTTTGCAGCCTCCATTTGGGGTAGTTGCGTGGCTAGACCATGTGAATGTAAGGTCTCATGAAGTGTTAAGACGGAAGTTTATCAAGTAGCAACTCCTCAAAAATTCAAAAATGAAAGCGTCCTCGTCTACTCAGTGATCAGGAATCAAAGCAAGGATTCGGTGGTTGTAAGCCTTAAGAGGACAAAGAAAAGTTCAGGAGCGACAAGCCTAATACAACGATTGGCTATAAGTCTCCTCTCAAACAATTTGATTGATTTGCCACGTAGTGGTCGACCGAGAGAGGACATCCGCTTGGCGACCCCCAGGTCTGACTTTTTCGAATCCAACATCTACGTCTCCACTCAAGTCTACCGAAGAGTGCAACCCGCCAGCCGACGGGTACA
Source organism: Hyaloperonospora brassicae (assembly GCA_947650285.1). Classification (NCBI taxonomy): domain Eukaryota; phylum Oomycota; class Peronosporomycetes; order Peronosporales; family Peronosporaceae; genus Hyaloperonospora; species Hyaloperonospora brassicae. Next base: position 257,694 of record CANTFL010001401.1, read on the forward strand.
CAATGGTTTTCAAGTTCAATACGAGTCATCAAAGTACCCCTCTATTTAGTCGGCAGTCCGACGCAGTGAGTGGGTTGGAGTCTCATCATACAATTTTAAAACCCACTCCACCACACTTGCAATATCAAATGCTTGGTTAATTATGCCTGTTGACGATATTGGTTGCTATACTGAAAACCCTTTTATTCAGCCGTCGATACAAACTTACATTGAAGGATGAAACGGGCCTTCCATATATTTATTACCTTGCTTTTTTAATATTTTCCTTAAATCGAAGGCTTAAGATGCAACTATTGTGTAGTTATGGTCTGTAAGCATTACATTAAAGGTGTTTATCGCAAATTTGGTCCCATAGTATGATTAAAGACGTTCCAAGTTCCATCTCGATCGATTCAGTGTATTCACCTAAATTGGACAAATTTGTAGGACAGCCATTCATCTATTTCATAAAGTACGCAAAATGTCATATTTAGGATTCGTATACAGATGCTCACGCATATTACGATTTACAAAATTTTAAATGATATATTCGATATTTTGACAACATCGCGAAAGTACGTATTTTACACACGTAAAAAGCTATTTATCGATATTCGACGTTAATTATGCAAATCTATAGGTGTACTTCTTAAGGTCTCTTCAAGGCATCACGATACCTACTCAAATAGTCGCAACACGTACGTGAACTACTTGATCTAATCGCAGAGTCTTTGTGTTTAGGAATATCATGCCAGTATGCAATCACTTCCTCTTAATGTAGTTTCTCCCTTGCAATAAGGTGCATGAGCCTCTTCTTGCTATATTTTTGTACATATTCTACACTTGTTTGATAAAATTTAATTGCCGATCTGCTGCTGTCAATACACTAAATGAGCACTATAAAATCACGCGCAAATCACAATCTGCAATTAAAATTATCTTATACTAAGTTTTGACAAATATTTGGAAGACATTTACCATCCTTGTTTGTGTAGGCTGTCGAGGATAGTCATAGCGCAGTGAAGAAGGCCATAAATTCGTTGATATAGGCACTCGTCACCGTAAAGACATCTTTAAATTTATGCTTGAGTACATATACAACAATGCGGGCTAAATGTAGTGACGTACTACTGTCAATTAGCCAGTCGATGACCAATCATTTGTCATTAGAGGAGACAGCATCATTACCGCTGCTGCCTCGTATATCCTGTAATTTTCGCTTGAAAAACGTTTGCGTGGTTGAGTATTTGATATTCATTCCGGCCATTCATCATTTTTGTCTAGAAGCTTTGGTAGCCATTAAAGAATCTAAGCCATTAAAAATCGTTTTTCTAATAATAGGTTTTCCTATAAGTGAATGCCTTTTTTCTGAAAAGTATAATATATTATTTCAACACTTAAGCAATCGAACCAGTGGTATAACCACAATTAAAGGAGCAACATATATAACGGACGATTTACAAAGATATAATCACCATTTTTATATATTTTCGGCACTCTCTCACGTCGTCTGCCATTCAACATATATTTTTTATTGATATAATCAGATGATTTTGAACGAACAACCTACTTATCATAATAAAACTTTACAGAAAAATGATAATTTTGACACTTCCTCAGAGTCTGTAAGGACTGGTTACGACTCGTTTCGTGTTAAACGTGTGCATGGCACGTGCTGCAGACCGTATATTATATAAAATTATGCAAACAGGCCCAAAAAAGAATGGTAAAGCTCAATATCAATATACAGTTATGCCCGTCAACATGAATGGCTAAATTCACAGCCTAAACATTTCAGCAAGCTAATAGGGTGGGTCATGCGCATAATGTTCTCAGTGTTACATTACCAAAACAATGGAGGACTCGTGTTCACCTGGTCGTCGTGATCCGATTTTTTCAAAAAAACTAAAATCTTATATATATGGCGATGTTGATCCATTTTCATGCTTAGAATTCGTAATCATCGATTATGAATAATTGCATAGGTAGTTGTCATGGCATGTCCTGATATATACCCTAACATCTTTGTTCCGGCTTCTCGATATATTACTATTATATAATCAAAACAAAAACTATGTATGAAACAAAAAGTAAATTTTTAAATTATTACAATGAATGAGCGTAGCTGATTGATTGTATAGAATATGAGTAAACTGTAAATGGACTAGAATAGTCCATTGTGCGATGCATGGATATATAGCTTATGACAGTTAATTTTTATGATCCTTAAAATTAAATTTAAGCGGCTGGTTAATAGTACTTAGTAACCTAATCGACAAAAAATTGGCTTATATTTGCCCGATTGTTACTTTATATTGTAAATGGAAGTGTAATGGAAGTCAGTCCAGTCCTGCTCATCGCATATGCGAACAGCTGGACAGCACTGATTCCGTGTCATGAGGAAGCGCTGACTTGGGCAAGGGGAGCTCTCACTAGGAGAGCCGAATGCGTTTGCCGAGCTGGTCTCGAGCCGAAGGACCCAGAGAAAGAGAGAAGAGAGATAAAATTGGAGGCGACTTGTGTGCTTGAGGGTAAAATTGCAACTGAATGAAAAGGTGTTGTGGTTTCTGCGCTAATCCTAATGCAGCTGAAGGGATCCTAGATGATTTACGAGAAAAACATCATGCCTGCCTATCAAACCTACTATCTTGATATAAAACCTTGAGTACTCTGGGGTTCAACCCACCTATCTTAAACTTAAAGTATGACGAGAAGAGTTCTTGCGATGTGATTGGCCAAAGCCTCTCTCTTGAATCTAGACGATGACGCTCGACTCGTCACTCGTCATGTTCCCTCAAGAATACCTAAGATTTAGGAACCATCATTCTGGACATGATTACTACATGTCCTATGGCATCATCTGATGACGTCACCAGTGCACATGCGTATCGGATGTATTACCGGTCTCTACCGGTAACTCACCCATGGGAAATTAGAGGTGATGTGTACCACACATCCATGTAATCACCCATTACATAAATTGTTACAAAGTGTAACGGGGTTACACGTCGACTGGTAGTCGACAATAGGTGTGGTACACACAACAGATGGGATCCCCTTTAAAGTAATATTAGAACACAAGTATCAATTGTTGAAGACTGATATCTGTCAACAATTGATTACGAGATCTTTTAATGGGTTTATTTAGGACATAAGTGATTAGGTTATTTACTTTGTTCTACGGTGTTCTTTTAGTTTAAAAGAAGAAATAAAATGTAGTTTTTATTTTGATCAACATAAGACACGTGCCTTGAGATGCGTCTTGATCGGAAGAGCTAGAAACGCCTGTAAAGGTAGCTGCTCTTGAGCACTCTGTGCTGTGATTATCTTGAATCGTTTGGTCCCACTGGAACAGGGACAGTAAGCTCTCTGAGCTTGTTGACTCTCTAAGTCGTGTTCGTAGAACCAAAGTTGCTTGTAGAGCTGTTGACTCTCTGAGTCGGGTTCGTTGAAGCAAAGATGCTCATTGAGCGTTAAGTCTTCCTCTGACTTAAGGAGCTGTGGGGCTCCGCTACACTTGGTAGCACTAGTAGTCAATTTACACCTGAGTCGTTAACGACTGATCCTCTGTAATGATGGAGCAATCCACACCCCTCTCTGAGGCCCAAAAGGTCGCGCTTGATAAGCTGACCGCGGCCGTAGGCCCTGAGTACGTGGAGTTTCTCGCTGCACAAGGTCCCGATGTGCTCAACGCACGAGTCGAGACCTTCATGCAGTATGAAACGGCCCTGTTATGCCAGGTTCAAAACCAAGTAGCGTCGGCTATGCCGACACGCTATGTGGCTATGCCACCAGAAGAGGCTAAGCCTCGTCCCCTTCGGGCGGACGTTAAATGTTACTCCGGGAAGGAGGGGGAAAACCTTACCCCCTGGATCCGTGAGATTGAGATGGCCATGGACTCTGGTCTCATCTCACTCGAGAACCAGCGGGTCTCGCTGGCCATCTCCAAGCTCGATGGAAGAGCAAGAGAGAGGGCTCTGACGTGTGGCACGTCGGTCAACTTGGCGTTTCCCACGTGGGATTCGCTCAAGTTAGACCTATTGCGAGTTTTCTCGCCGCCTAACCAGGCATATCGCGTGCGCTCACGCTTCTTGTCTACCCGTCAGAATAGGAATGAGCTAACGGAATATGTCCAAGAGTTGAGAACTTTGATGGCTGCTATGCAGTCTGACCCTCTCCCTGAGATAGTCTATGTGACTGTATTCATGAAGGGTCTTCGTAATGGCGTTGCCAGGACCGAGGATATCGGGTCCATCCCTCTACTTTTGAGGAGGCTGTTAACATCGCTCAAAATGCTGAACACAACTTCAAGTCGGTTAGACTTGGTTGGAATGGGTACAACCCAAGCTTTGCGAGGTCAACCTCTGCGAGCACCTGTGCTTACTGTAAGCCAGAACCAATGGATCTCAGCCATGCTGAAGATAGAGGTAAAGTGGAGCTTCATGTTGCAGAGCAACGACAGGAATTAAACGCTGTTATATGTGCGGAAGCACTAAGCACTTGCGTCCCACTTGTCCTTTGCGTAATCAACAACCGACTCCTATGGGTCGAAACTCCAGCTACAACCAGAAACCTGGTATGGCACGGGAAAACGTCGACACCCAGTAGGCGCGGGGCGCCCTAATGGGGTAGAACTGAGTTCTGTCACTTCTCTACGAGGTACAGTGAAACAGGGCTTAGCCCCACCGAGCTATGTGTCCACCAGCACAGAGCGTGGATACAAGACTGGCTTGTTAGTCGCTGAGGCGATAGTTAAAGGCTTTGAGAAGCACTGGTCGATATTAATCGATTCTGGGGCGTCATGCAACTATGCTAGACGCCGTTCCCTTGAGAGGAGTCAGCAATATGCTGAGGCGCTCAAGGCGCACGATGGTGATTACATCACTGTTCGGTTAGCGACGGGTAGTCGCGTTACTGTGCCTAAAGATCCGTTGAACTTGGGCGTGAAGTTTTTGGACTTTGATAGCACAGAGCACTGTCTCGTCCTTGGCTTGGATTCGAGATACGATCTCATCCTAGGTATGGCATGGCTTGAACGCCATGAACCATGGATCGATTGGAGGTCTAAGACCTTAGGCGCCACGCGCAATGTTCCTAGCGAATCTTTGGAGAGTCATGAACCCACCTTTGCTAGGCAACAAAAGCACTATTGACGCGAGTCATTGACGGAAGATGTCAATGTGCTGGACATTGGTATGTCAGAGTTAATTGACTCCAATGTCAATGACATTAATATTGAGCGGATCTCTTTCACCGTATGTGAAGGGAGTTATACTCCGTTGAGTGATACTCGTTGTGATACTGAGTCACTGCATGCTGCAGGCATGGTTGGCCTAGAGCCGAGACGTCAAGAATGTAATTCCTTTGATGTGAGTGGGGCGGCACGTAAAATCCCACCGAGTGAGGGCGGCCGAGGTGACAACTCACTGGATGTCGGTAATGACATTGTTGGCGAGAAGCCAGAGTGTTCAGGGCTAGGCTCGGATGGTGTACGTGAAGTGGTACGTGTAAATCCATTTGGTGAAGTGTTCGAGTTGCGTAACACTTCACGAGATGTCGTTCAAGACATGAGCTCTCATATAGAGCGTGCTAAGATGAATAGCAACCACAAGGACCCTACTGGTCCGGCCTCTAGGAGGCGTAAGGTTTCTTTAAGGAAACAATCCTAGCGTAGGGTAGCAACTGTTAAGCGCCTAACGTATAAGAAGTCACGAAGTAATTATAGTAATAATACACTATCTACACTTGTTAATGGGCTGACTGGTCATGTTGATGGCAACATTAGTCTTGAGACTCTTCCATCTTTGGATAATCTATTTCAACTAGAAGAAATGTCTGATGGCGAATTTAGCCAAGCCTCGCAGGCCGGAGAATTATCCGAGTTAGTGGTCATTCGACCGGATATTGAGTTGAACTCATCCTCGTTGTTGAACGAGTCTATCCTTGAGGACGAAAAGGCGTCATTGGATGCCCATAGTGGATTGTCGATCACTAAGGATCCTCTTGATCATTTCTATCCTTTGGTAAAGGAATTCCAAGACGTGGTGTGGCACAACCCACCGTCCGTTTTGCCTTCCTCATAAAATTGACTTGGTTCCTGGATCTAATTACTGCGTAACACGGCAGTGGCCTTTACCGAAGGAACAGTGTGACGTCATTGACGACTTCTTTCGTGCAAAGCACGCGGCAGGAATGGTACGTGAGAGCGAATCTCCCCATTTCACACCGACTTTCTGTGACAAAAAGCCCGATGGGAAGTGGCGCATTGTTCATGCTTACAATAAGCTTAATGCAGCCACCATCCAGGCTCAGACACCAATTACGAGGGAGTATGTCATTCAGAACTATATGGTGGGATGTACAAATGTACAGTGCGCTCGACTTAGTCGATGATTTATCACCAACTTCTCATGCGAGAAAGCGATATTCCGCTGACAGCGGTCAGCACTCCCGGCGGTATGCTCTGGGAGTGGCTAGTTATACCGCAAGGGTTATCAAATGCCCCAGCTACATTCAATCGTCTTGTGACGCAACTGTTCAGACCTCACAGAGGTTATGCACAGACATACTTTGATGACATCTTTGTCCATAGTCGTGCTATGAACGGTCGGTCAGATGTGGACAATCACATTGACCATTTACGAGCGGTGCTCGAGTTCATGCGCACAAATAAGTTGTACGCCAACGCGTCTAAGTGCATCTTTGGTGCAGAAGAGATTCCCTTTTTAAAGTGCTTTATTGGTAAGCGAGGCCTTAGAGCGGATCCCGCTAAGGTAAAAGCCATAGTTGATTGGCCGGTTCCAAAAAACCAAAAGGACTTGCGTAAGTGGCTTGGCCTTGCCAATTACTTACAAAAGTATAGTGCAAACTATGCGGACATGGCTCGATCATCATCCAATCTCCTTAAAAAGGATGTGGAATGGTGTTGGACGAACACCGAGCAGGAAGCCTTTACGGCTGTTAAGGAGAGTCTTCTTCATGCGCCAATCTTGGCTTTGCCCGATCCTGATCGGCCTTTTAGTGTCGTCTGTGACGCATCTGATTTTGCCATCGGCAGTGCTCTGTTACAAACAAATAATGATGGACGGGAGCGCGTCATTGCGTTTGAGTCCCGGCAGCTGAAGGCTGCAGAAAAGAACTATCCTGTTCATGACAAAGCTACTTGCAATGAAGTATGCTCTCGTCAAATATAGAGTTCATCTTCTTGACTCTAAGCCGTTTGTGATCTATACCGATCATGCGTCATTACGCACTGCGACACAGTAGCCTCATCTCTCTCAGAGAATGGCTCATTGGCTTTCCTTCTTTGCCGAGTACAACTTCGAGGTAAAGTATAAGCTAGGAAAGTAGAATGCTTTGGCTGATGCGTTGCCACGCATGCCTGACTATGAGCTTGCTCATGTTACGACTCTGTCGTCGTCGGTCACTGACCTAATCCGTATGGCATGTGCCAAGGATGAACACTGTGTAGCTCTGCTACGTGCTCTAGGGAGCGAGGAGTTTAAGGACTCGGACATAGAATTTTCGGCACGGCTACGTGCGAGGTTTCGTCGATATTCCATCGATCAGGGCTTGTTGTGCTATAGCACGAATGTGGAGGATACCCCTCGCATCGTAATCCCCCGTGATAAGGAGTCGAAGTATCGGGTCCTCTATGAGGCACATGATACTGCGATGAGTGGTCATCTCGGTCGTGATTAGACCTACGGCTCAGTTAGTCAATGCTATTAGTGGCCTAAACAATACAAATGGATGAGCACATATGTGCGTACGTGTGAAACGTGTCAACGGGTAAAACCCTCACCTCACGCGGCCGCACCGCTGGCTAGTTTGCCTATACCCAAAGGGTGTTGGGGGTCCATCAGAATGGACTTCCTGTTCGGATTACCGAAGGATTCGCATGGAAATACGGGTATTGTGATCTTTGTTGACCGTTTGAGCAAGATGGCTCATTTAGCATCTGTGACAGATACCATTGATGGTGAAGGTACAGCTACACTGTTTATCGATCGAGTGTTTCGACAACACGGTTTGCTGTTGGCTATTGTCTCTGATAGAGATCCTCGATTCACTGGGAAGGTTTGGAATTCCATCTTCAAGGTGCTCGGCACACGTTTGGACACGTCCACAGCGGATCATCCGCAGAGTTATGGTCAAACCGAGCGAGTGAATCGCACCATCGGTGACATCTTGCGCAGTGTTTGCACTGAAACGCCTAAGCGTTGGAGTTCGATGCTCCCTGTCGTTGAGTTTGCGTTGAATAACGCCGTGCATGCCTCCACCGGCTACACACCGTTTTATGTGAATGGTCTCACACACCCTCGCGTTCCGTTAACGCTACCACTGCGTGGTTCAGGGCTTGGTAGGGGAGGAGTTGCCGATCAGTTTGCTGATATCAGCCCTGCTGCTGTTCAAAAACAGGTAAGCGAGTTTCTCGCAACGCGATTGAATGTCTTACGACATGTGCGTGACGCACTGGCTGATAGCCAAGCCAAGCAGAAGGAACAAGCTGATGCCAGAGGCAGAGATTGTATTGAACGTTATCAGGTCGGAGACCAATTTCTACTCAATGCTTAAAATCTACCTACAAATGTAGTGTCTGCTGTCTTCAATAAAAAAAGGCGCCCGCGCTTCATTGGACCATTCACGGTCGTCGCCAAGAAGGGACTTGCGTATACGCTCAACCTTCCGCGCAAACTGCGTACACACCCCGTGTTCTACGTTGGTTTGCTTAAGCCGTATCGGGATCCGTCCCACGTGAACTTGGAGGCGGTGGCGCCGGGTAGGTTGGCCTTGCCATCTATTGCTGAATCCATATCAGGAGGTCAAGCTGAGCCTCCATCCGGGCTTGGCCCAACTCCAACGCCTGGACACGGGCTCGCATCGCGTCAAACGCACTCTGGGTCTTATTCAATGTCTCACGGAGACCACTCAGCTCGAGAAGCACATTCACATGCTCCTCCTTCGGTATACCGACCACCTCCGACGCTGCTCGATGAGCAAGGGAACCGCCAGTTCCATGTGGAGCGAATCCTGAAACGACGTCGTCGTCAGGGTCAATACCTGTATCTGGTGAAGTGGCGAGGGTACCCGGAGTCGGAGAACTCGTGGGAGTTTGATATACCCCTTCGGCAGGATTGCTTATTCGCCGTTGATTTTTTTGGCCATCGTGGCAGGGGTCATCCCTCGACCGAGAGCGCTTCTCACCAATAGTGGTGGAGGCAGGTGGGTAGTTGGGTACCGCTTGACCAACACCCACATCAGTCGGCACAGCCGGAGAATAGCGTTTGCGAGTTCGCAACAGGCCTCTGGCCTTAAGCTTGGCGTAATCATACCAAGCTTTCGTTCTAAAGGAACATCTGCCACATTGACACTTGCTCTGAGAGCTAACCCGCTGCTAAGGTGTCGTTTCCGATGCACCCAGCGAACAAAAGCGTTGTCTTCTTCCTCCTGAGATTCGCCTGCGAATAAGAGGATGGGTATACCCTTCATTGGTGGAACCGGTGCACCCCGTGCTTGCGTGTCAAGTCGCAACTTGCATTGACTCTGAGTCGTCAAGTAAGGTTGCAGGTACCTTTCGCGAAGTACCTGTCGACTCGCCACCTCATCAGAAGATGTAGTCTCAGCGCCAATGGCCCACGTTGCCAAAGAACGACCTGTCGTTTGGCGTATACGCTCTTCCACATTAAGTGGTGTGAACAGATAGCCACGACTACCCTCAAGGATTTCAGCAAGCTGCATACGGCGCTGAGTGCTCTCCTCTCGTTGGATAGCCAACTCTTGTTGCTCATCGAGCGGATTAGTGATGATGGTATCCTCCAAAAGAAGTGTTTGATGCGGCGCCGATGGCGCGCTGGCTTCGCCACGCTCGGCAAATGGGTTTAGTGCAATATGAGGCGCTGCCTCTTGCACTGGTGCGTCGGACATTGTCCTCTCGTCATCATGGATATCGGTATCGCTACCATAATCCACATCCACATCGATGCCAAGGCAAGACGAGAGAGTCGAGGACTCATGGGGTGGCGATGCCATGGTGTTTTGTGTTTTGCCAACCGTGAGGTTGAAGCGCACACACACCGTCCTCTTCGTGAAAAGAATTCGATTGACGTTTTGTGGAAACGTCAGTCCGGTGGGGGAGGGTGTAACGGGGTTACACGTCGACTGGTAGTCGACAATAGGTGTGGTACACACAATAGATGGGATCCCCTTTAAAGTAATATTAGAACACAAGTATCAATTGTTGAAGACTGATATCTGTCAACAATTGATTACGAGATCTTTTAATGGATTTATTTAGGATATAAGTGATTAGGTTATTTACTTTGTTCTACGGTGTTCTTTTAGTTTAAAAGAAGAAATAAAATGTAGTTTTTATTTTGATCAACATAAGACACGTGCCTTGAGAGGCGTCTTGATCGGAAGAGCTAGCAACGCCTGTAAAGGTAGCTGCTCTTGAGCACTGTGATGTGATTATCTTGAATCGTTTGGTCCCCCTGGAACAGGGACCGTAAGCTCTCTGAGCTTGTTGACTCTCTGAGTCGTGTTCATTGAAGCAAAGTTGCTCATTGAGCGTTAAGTCTTCCTCTGACTTAAGGAGCTGTGTAGCTCCGCTACACAAAGGAACATGGACATATCAGGCCTTTGTATGGTAAAAGGACAGGTAGTTGTGTGGGAACGAAGAACACCGGTAGGACTGGTAAGGACGTCACATGTGAACGGGGAACACCGTTAGTATAGGAAATAATACGAGTCAGTTTCACCTCAATACATTTAGTCTTCATTCTGCTTTCTAGTACGCAATGTGGGTGTGAACAAACACATAATCTAACACTTTAAAGCATGTATAATTAAGGTAAGATTTCCATCTTCACATACTATATTTTTAGCCAATCAGCAAAACTCCACACTATATTTGAGTGAACGAAGCCTGCTAGTGCTCGTCTCATAATAAAATCATTCTGTTGCTAGGACAGGATCCAATATTTTTGTAAATTTTAATAAAAAACAAAAGCTACATGCACAACTTATATGATAGAGCGCTCATGACGAATGAAATATGCAAATATGTGAATGAAAAGCACTGCCTTGGTGTTGGGAACCTCATCGAATCATAAAACTTATATTTGACAGCAAAATATTTACGCAAAATAGCTAATGCAATTTAATGACGTTGAATTTTACATAGAGCATAGAATAGCAAGGGACGCGCATTTTGCATTTCGCATTAAGCAAAATATTACGAATAGACTGCTCATTATTAAGTAGGCCTACGGCAACATCAACCCCTATTTGGGTTAACTTAAAAGACCCAGCACAAACATCAAGGAGTACCAGAATTGGATATTACGAGTGGCAGTATCGAAATTTGATTAAAAAAAGTCGCATAAAAAGACGACAAAGTGTTTCAAGGTAGATATCTTCTCTCGTTATAGTTCTTCGTGAAATACGTATTTTTTTCGATAATTGCACTTGCCTTAAACTCATACACGTAGATATAGTGCAGACATTGGGCATCGCGATGTCAACAGCGACACGTTCTTTCCAAATATATGGATAAATTGAGGGTTCGAGTGGCTCAGCATATATGGTGGTAGCAGGTTTGTTGGCAGCCCATTTATTATTTGTTTATATTTGCCTCTTTAAGTCAAGCAAAGTACATTATCATTATAGAAATTCTTAAGGTGATCTATAATGATAAGAACAGTTAGTATTAATGTAATACACGTATTTTTATTTGTTCGATTGACTAATAATTGGATTCTAGCGTTTTTAATAAACTTGATTGCATTTTCAACGAACGACGGACATAAATAGTTTAATTTGTAGACTGCTTCAGAATTTAAATGACACGTAAGCGCGACGAGTTTTAGTATCAGTCATTTGTATTGATATTACCTGGTAAGTACAATTTATTATAGAACTACCAGGTGCAACGCTGAAATTCCACGTGCTTTACGTACCGTCGCTTCGAGATTAATTATAAATTCGAAACAATCCTAGCCTTTGTGATAAATCGCAGCTTAAAAACTAAAAAACGCTTATTTTACGACTTGTCTTTAGTACATGTTTCTATCCTCATTTACCGTAATGACTTCACGAACTTCATCTATTTCGCTGTCGTTGATGACGCCATAGCGGCACACAGTATACCATGACAGATATCGTCCACTATTGGTGGTTTCTTTCCACCTTCTTCCAATATATATGATCGTCCATAAAAAGTAAAAGATATTAAAGTTTCAATGGCCGAGTACGAAGTCTTCGCCTTTCCGCGCCTCCGTCGTATATTTCAGTGTCTCTATATTCATTGAATATCAGATCTTGAATACACAAAGAGTAAAATAATCTTATTGTTTGTAACACACCATGGAAATTTACAAGAGCAAGATTTAAACGCCGAAATTTGCGTTCGCATACCGAGGAAAATTATACCAAGATCTCCTGCTAAAGTTATAATCGAGATACCAAGCCTTACATATAAATAATACTTACGGTCAACTTCTATGTCAACCATCGTCTTTTCGTAGTCATTAGAATACCAGCAATTGAAACAGATTTAGTTTTTACTAGTAAACGACTACTATTATAATTATTCAAACAACATTCAGGTTAGTCAAGTTTTGTGTAGATGATATGACATTGCGACGTATAAACGCTAATGGAAAGCATCGTCAGACCCATTGAGCGTTGTCTGGGAATTTACGAGATCTGTCAAAGCAGATTATGTGCGATAGAAAACGACCTTGAGCACTAAGGCGTATCGTATGGATAAATCCATTTGCTGCCCTTGTTTACCACGCTGTTCATTTATGTGCTTGCGAATGTTCTTTTAATCTTGTGTCGACCTTATTATATGGAACATATCCATCTCATGTTTGTAGAATGGATGTCAAGCTCACACAATGTTAATAACCATCTACTATTCGTTTTCAGTAGTAGTATAAGGTAGTTTTATACAACAAATCGATCCCACATTTCACTAAATTAGTTGCAGATACAGTTGCCTCGCCCTTCAGACAAGACAAGTCGAATTGGACTTTTATGTCTGTTGTTGAGTCGGTAAAATGAAGTGCAGGAAGGAATCAGGTGGAGAAATGGCGTAATTTTGCACTACACGATAAAATTCGTGAACTTGGAAACCTCCATGAGCCGCTTTGTATTTGATATTTTTGATATAATAATGCTTATATACGAAATTAATTCCTTAAGCTATCCAAGCTTTAGTTTTATATCTGGACAAGACAGCTTTACTTACCCGCAAACGAGGCGAAGCAATACCACTTAATGGTGGTGAAATGTGCGATGAATACTTGTAATGAACTTGGTGCTTCATATCCTTCAACTTCCATGTGTAGGCCTTCTACTTCGAACGGGTTAGTGCAGAGGATAGTGCGATCGTTTTTAAATCTTACATGAATACTGACCTGTACAAGATCGAAACACGAACGAGACTGACCTGTCGGCTTTAACTAGTGCCATAATTTGGCGGGAAAATCTCTTGCGTTCCACAGCAGTGTGGCGACTCGACTGCAAGAAAATCAGGATTATTTCGAAGATTCTTCGAGTTTCTAGCTCATTTATAAGACCATGACACATTGTTTTATCATGCTATTGCTTCTCCCCTGCAATGCTCCTGGTGGCCAACATGGTGCCTTGTAGCCGACATCGTATACAATGAGTGTCGACAAGCAGACGGATAGATTTCGCTTTGGAGACGCATGAATGACCAAATTGGCGATACAATTATAAGGCTCGCTGACGTTGCAATGTTTAGACACGCCATCCTGGATCATCCGGGTTTCACTAGATCTCACGCTGCCATACATGCGGTGAAGCGAAGGCAAAAGAAAACATATTTATGAAGGCGTGAACTGGAATATGTGCACAAGGAACTTATATCAAAATTGCCGCTACCTTGTACACGTGGTGGTTTCGATTGTGCGAAATAATATCGCAACATTTCGCAACGGCTGCAAAACTAACGTTCCGGTACTCTTATGTGGAGTGATTAAGGCATCAGCTGTCACCACCGTCTCATTCAAATAGCTTTAAATGGCTTGATCCATCCTGTGGAGTATCGAGAGTATATAGTTGCGGTCTGACGAATCACGCGATTCATTTGCAGCATGTACACGAACAAGTGTCGGACTCAGTGCCAATAAAGGCCGACACTCTGAAGTGTAGGATTACGTCATCTTATATTCGACCCTTTCCCTTAGTGGATCGCGTCATTTAAAACGTAAACAACATATCTTTGCTATAGCGACGTGACTTGCTGCGGCATATAGTTTCAATTGTGACGTGTGACGCGTGTTGCACTTTGTGGCAGCAATAACAAAAGCGTGTCAATTGCCAGAAGACGAGTATCAATTGTCCAAATTGTAGGCTCATTTCACATTTATGACCTGAGAAGGGTACTAAATTAAATTGCAGAGCTGTTGCATTAATTTACGAGCAATTCACCTCACGAGTTACACAGCTTTGATCCCATCTGCATACCACATGACTTTGCGTGACATAGACTCTAAATCGCGCAAAGATGCCTTGATTTGTGCAATTTCTAATGAATATGGACAGAAGCAGCAAGCACAGTGTACGAGAGCAATAATGAGAGGTACAGCAACCGAATGAAGAGTGCGAACATCTCCACGCAACGGGCTGGCCTTACTGTTATTTATGATTCCTTCGAATGACAGCCGATCTAATGATAACGATGGAGTGCTAGGGTCAGACATTGTTGATACATCGCGTTGAAGTGTGTGACGTCGAGCGATTGTTTAATCTGAATGCATCGATGTGAGCCAGATAGATGAACAAGTGCAGCGCTTATCTCGACTCATTGAGGCAACTGTGTACACATACATTTGCCAGGAAGTCAGTCGTCGACATGTCTAGGCTCTCCGCCTTTTATCGCCTGAACAGTGACTTGAAGGCAATGACGAAGGTAGGAGATTCGCTTTGCTCCGACGTCCCGACGTAAGTCCGGCGGTCGCGGCAAGAGCTCGTGACGCTTTGAGATCTGAGATTCATAAGACGTACGCTTTACGTCGCGCAATCAACGGATGACCGCTCCATATGCTTGTGATGGCGTCAGCATGAGCACCTTATTCTTGGCTACAGCTGAATGTCGTGTATCAAGGCATGCAAATAAAAAGCGCTTTTCAATTGATGTACGACGATTTAGATTACACACATACCCCGCTCTCCTCGTGCAGCGATAGCAGAAGGGAGAGGGGGGTCGTCCAATTTACGGCGTCGCGCCTTGCAAAGTCGTGACGTCGACGCTGAGGCTTCTTTGTCGCTCGAAGCAGTGCTCGGTAGGTCACGTTCACGCTGATCCTCATCCCCCAATCAGCTATTTCCTCATGATACGTTTGGGTTACACCCGAGTACGTCTCACCCATCCCTTCTTCACGGCCCCACGTCGGTCTCGAGCTGTGAACTTCGCCTTCGCTGCGGTGTCGCAACCGGCTACCAGCTGTGAGCACGTGGAGATGGGACTTCGTGTCGCTTCGTCTCGTTCATCAGTAAAAGTAAACCAATAGCTGCAGCTGCATCTCGTTCGGGAACGCGAGGACTGCTGTCCGTATACTTTGTGCGAGTCGCCTGACTCGCGTACAGAGTGGGCGGTGGCGGCTGGCAGAACGTCCGGTGCGATGGACGCCGCCAATCTTGAACTGCCATGACGTCGTGGGTGACGAAGTGGCGGTTCGACTTTCTGCCTTCCATGACATTGCCGATGACGTCGTCACTCAGGTCGCGATCGTTGGGCGGACGGAGCGTGCACGAGTTCATTGAGGAGGGAGTAATTCGTCTCCGTAGGTCTGCTGTCGAGTCCCCGAGATGTAAAATGATGATACATACGTATAATGTATGATAAGATGGAAGGGATAGGCACTGTCGGCCTGAATCTTTTATACGACTGTATCTCTGGACAGTTGCTACGAATGATTGGGGGCGTTTATAGGCGGATGCCAAACCTGATCACGCGGACTTTCTCTAGCGATCGCTCGATTAGCATACGAAAAATCAATGAGCTCAGCGTCATTTTTCTCACGTGCAGCAACAGAGTCCACGATTCTACTATGGCTCCCATCGACGGGGACCGCCTAAGCGACAAAGCATGAACGACGAGTCCCAGTGGATGTGTACGGTGCTGATTTCATTTAGCAAATATGTGATGGATGAAAGGGACAACAACTATCGCTGTGTTCGCCGTTGGCGTCGCCGAGCACCCACACACGGTCCGTTGATGAGAGCAAAAACACAGGGCTCACGACTGTACCAGTCGCTGCATTTTCGGCATCACTGAAGATTCAAAACGTCAATCGAAGTGCCACGTGTGCTCGTCGTCATGTTGTAATGATTACTCCGGCTTTCACTGCAAAGCTGTCTTGCAAGTTGCAACCCAGTGGTGCACATGCAGGTCATATGCTAGCTGCATGCGACCGGTAGATGGAACAAGCTGAGCTGTCGGAAGCCTTCTGTTTACGACGTGTTTTGTTACGCGACCACTTTACATCAAGAAAAAGTGGTAGACAGTTATGCCCAGTAGAGTTTGGGCCTCATAGCTGCTGCAGGAAAACAATACGTGGCGTTCATGAATGGGACGATGCATCACACGTCCGCGAACCTAGCCCATGTCAGTCATCCACAAATACCTCCCATCTGCTACCCGAGGACCACATCCCAATCGAAAGGAATTATGCGCTTTTGCGCCCTACATGGTGTAAATTTATACGAGCATTGGTGCACATAGTACGTTATGTATAGCAGAAGCAAAGACCACCACGTGTTCATGTCCATCTTGCAACACTTCAGCACCTTCCGTGTATCCCACGCGTCCACAATATATCATACTATCGATTCATGTCTCTCTTGCCTGTGCAGTAAGAGATGCATCAGTAGGTCAAAATTGGTCAAGATTCTGCTAGCTCGACGCGCTTACGAGTCGTTATACAAGGTACATGGACACAATGAGCAGTGCTTTGGTCGATGACGAAATCTTTCACTAAAGCTCAGGCATATCCGGGTTGATAAGAGAAAGCGCCGCTGAACTAGTGCATGATCTTTGCAACGTGCAGACTGCATTCACGCGTACACGAGTGGGTCTCTTTTAGACGATTAAAGTGAAGAGCCACGTCAGATGCAGCGAGTGATAACGGCGATTGTGCTTATGTCTGCACATCTCACATGGACAATGCAAATGAGTGATGTACTACGGTATCTACTGTTACTGTTGCTTGACCCTGTAGAAAATGAATGAAGTCGCATGACAATCAATATGTATCTTGCAAATGCTATTCGACACGCCGTGCTCTCGCAAAATATAAACGGGGAAGGATCGAAATCGGAGGTGCGACTTAAACAGGTAAGCTAAAAGAAAAACAAGCATGAGAAGATGCCCTCGAGGGTACAAAAATAGTACGAAGTCTGCTTCACGTGCACATATACTCTTCAGGAAGATATCTACAAGGATCAAAATGATGCTTCTTCGATTACGTGGCTTAACTGAAATGCAAAACGAAATGCCAGCGTGCCTTTTCTGCAGATGTATACCGCCTTTGCCAATATCGCTCTTGTTGCGGACTCTGCTTCACCTGCACTTCATAAGTTGAATGATACCTCGTACTCAAGCCAGCGCAATGACACACTTATTCGAATTTTGCGAAGTCGGAGTCGGTTTACATGACACTGGAGAGCTCTCGGATGGTCACACACTTGTGCGAAAGGTATGAGCTCGCGACTGCTGTCGTAAGCGAATGCGATACCATTTCACGATTGTGCCACTTCAAACAGCGATTGTGCAAATGTGATTACTCTATCGCGTTGTGCTAGTATAAGGATATTCGTTGAGATGCCACAACATGTCAATCATAAGCATGAGGTCATGAACATTTGTACCTAAACTGTGCTAAAAAAGAGATCGAATATAGCAGCGGTAAAAATTCTGCCGCCCGATAATATTTATTATCTGTCTTGAGATGATATCTCTTCAGCGTTAGCAATTGTGTCAGCGTACTTACTCGTTCTTATATACCGCGCCATGTAGCGTCGAACAGTTCGTTGTATTGAGCCTCAATTCATGGCCTTGATGATTGACTTGGTCTCAAATACCACACAGCTTGATTGTTTTTATCTGATAGAACTAACATCTATTCTATCCAGGCGCGGTAGACAAAGGACGTGGAACTGACATCTGCATAAGCACTTACCAGCACTTGGATAAAACACAAAATGCTGGATCCACCTGAAGCGACGGTTACGGCATTACGTAGTGTCGTCAATCGATTCAGCCAGCTATGCAGAAGATATGGTTTGATAACTGCTTTGCCCTGTCGGATGGTCAGCACCTCGCTATTCTTGGAAGTATTGCAAGTGTGTTTAACAAGTCAGACCGTTATGTCATGCAAACATTCAACTCAAATGAAATGTTTGAAGATCAAATTGGCGGGATGTTCCTTTACCAAAAAAATGAATGTTGTCTGTTTATTGCTAAAGACGACATGTAGAACTTATGCTAGCAGCTGTGTATTCAATTATGAAAACCATATGGAGGTGAAGCTCCGGCACAAGGAAAGAGTCACCGTGTGTAATCATTTAAAGTAGTCAGAGCGCACAATCAAGAGTGGGAGATGTAGCGCAGTACGTTTACGTGATCGCGATGACGCCAAATATGAGATCACGCTAGTAAGGATAGACCCCGGACTTAGTTAGATTATAAGCTATAGGACACTAGATACGTTTGCGATATCTAGTGCGAAAGCTTCCATTTTCGGTGCGCATTATATTAACAGTGTCGTCGCCTTCACGATAGCTCGTCACTGTCACATGACCCAAATCAATTTCTGCGGTCTGAAACGCAGATGCAACATGTATTCATGCTTTCTGATATCCTCATAGTGATGATCGACAATTCGTGTCAAGCGAGTGTCCGCCAGTCTGTCGCGAGTGTGAATATTTTTACTACTAATGCAGGACCACTATGATTGAGCGACGTCTTTGCTTGCAATGTGTACCAGTACGATCAAACACGATACTTGTTGTTTGCAAGCAACATCATTCTACTCGTGATACAGGATGTAGGTCAATAGCAACTATGAAGCTCGCCCTTTACAGTGCATGGATTTGCTTCGCCATATCATGCGCTCGTATACAATTGATGCTACAGCCTGATTTCTATAAGCCGGTTTTCACCAAAAACTGTGAAGACACAGCTGCCACAGAAAGGCTTTTCTCGCATAACGATCTAGTGCTTACATAGCGACTGGGCTGCGTCAAAGACTGACCTTGTGTGTGGCTACTAATTTTGTGTCTGCTCACACATTGATTCCGCAGTGAGGGATGAAAAGTCGATAAAAAGAAGCATCAAACACGATCTCTATTTAACAATGACACATTACGTCTTCATCGTTATCGTCAGAGACCCTAACTCGAGTACTTGTCTGGTGCTGGTAACTCAGGCCTATCCTTTTCTCTGCAGCCCACCTTACGTAGAGTGGCCAGATTTCGCTGCACACATGGTTTTGCTACAACTTGTTTTTATTCATAGTATAAATCCAGGGGGAAATGTACCAGACCAATTACCAAAAAACGTTGCGTAGCACGATGCGAGCAAAAAAGGTGCCAAATAGGGAATAGGAGTAAATTCAGAACAAGGTAAAAAATAAACGAGAAAGCACTAAATAAACAACAACACCACTGATGTGTTCTATACCGCAGAATGTACACGTGCCTGGGATCAATCATTTATACATTCACGCACCTTTACTTCATCTACTCTTATACTTCATCCATTCGAACCCTAATCAATTTTTTCGTTAGCAGACGTCTGTGCAAATCTGGATTTGGTAGTGATTGCTTGATACGTAAGGTAAAAGTAATGTATAATCGTTATAAACCATATGCTCCTAACTATGCATCCAGATCTTCTGGGTTGACATAGTACAAAACGTGTAACAGCCGTCGCTATTATTATTTAATGATGTGAGCTAAGATATCGCCGTGTTGAAATGGCGCGTACACAATGCTATGTAAGATGTAAAAGGCACGACCCGAAGCAGTATGAGGCGACGGATAGACAAACAACAATAAGAGGAGCAGAGAAAGTGGAGATCTGTATACATTATCTTCGAGCCATTCAGGTGGCCACGAATTCTTGCATAACGACTTGAATGTATCGCACGCTGACGAAACAGGCTATGTCAATGGAATGTTAAGGTCAGCACAAAAGAAGAAGTTACTGATGGTGGTAGTGATGTTGATGTTGATACGGATCGTGCAGTACGGATGCAATAAAGATTGATGCAATTATGATATCTGAAGTACAGCAAACAAAGACACATGCATAGCACTGCGGTCTTTACGGTCTTATCGAACACGAAGCACGATATTTTACCCTCGACGAAGCTACATTCTTACCGTAGTTGCTGTACCTTAAATGACATAAAAATTGATTTTTTGCATCGTAGCGGTTATGCTTGATACGGCAAAGGTGCTGGCATGCCACAACCTATAGGGTATATATACCATATCAACGGAGACAATAGACAGATCTGGCATACCCAATCGCCGGAAAGCATTTTCTGTATAATAAGGAGCGACATTTTTTAAGAATTAATGTAACATTATCAAAAATATTATCTATATTTATGTGATATATTGCAAATGTGCATTCGGTCGTTTAGATAACATCAGTAGTGCTCTGTAGTGATCGTGTTTAGCTGGTGTATATGTTCGAACTTTCCATCTTGTGGTGCGATTATATTTTTATTTATATTACCTTCTACAATATTTATGTTCTCACCTCGTTATGTAATTACGAAACACTTTATAAATAAATGCGCGATCGATAAAATGGTAAAGAGAAACTCTGCAGAAGGATACATTGATACTTAAGAAAAAAAGAACTCATATACACATTCGCGAATTTCCAGCCCGAATCTCTGCCGAAAAGAACAAATAGTGCCGTAGCACTAGCCTGGTCATCCTGTGAAGTGCATATTACATACATTTTGATAGTGCGAAGGGCAATTGGCATTGGCACAATATGTGCACAGTGCAGAATATTTGACAAAAGCTTATTCAACGGTCCACGTGGCACTTAAAAAAGCGCATAGTCAGTGAAGCTTAAAAATCGCTTTCAGATTATTTTTAAGTTTTGATTACCGTAAAAGGATTCAAATTATCTCGAATAACATCCTGCTGACGATATTTCTTCGCATGTCGGAGGTATCAGAATGCCTTGAAGGTGGGACGGATACAAGCCGCACTCGTTGATGATATATTGTCTTCAATTACGGCAATATGGTAGACTTGTATTGGGTAACATTATTTTGAAACACAATCACCAATGAGTCAGAATTTCGTTGCGCGAGTTCTTACAATGGACCCACCCAGCCGAAAACGATCGCCACTTGTCATTTTGCAAATGGCTGTACATTTTGCGCATCAATAATGAAAATGCTGACCGCAACAACAGCGAAGCTTTAGAAGAATGTAAGACTAGGCGATGAATCTCGAGCACACTTGTTCAGTCATGCATGCATCACAACAACCTTACTCAAAAGCCATATACCGTTTGCACAGTGGCATTGTTGTTGGCATAAGACAACAATAAGTGCATCACCGGGATAACTTCGTGTACGAGAAGTGATGAACAATATTGTGAATTGACTTAACCACTTGCAAGAGCACCGAAATGTGCTCAGTGATCGCTCAAAAAGTCAAACGAGATACATCATATCGCCACTATACTAACGTTAGATAATTGACACAAGATCTAAAACGGTCCTGATGCAGTGAATACTTACAATTAGGAGGGTAAAGAAACTGAACTTGGAATGCCGATGCAGCAGCTTAGCAATGTCACCCTCAATATAGCTATATTTGATCAGGCTTAATATTGGCTGCAGCGATTGCTCGTTGTGCAGCCGGATCATCAATTACTACGCTGGATTGCACTCGGTGCAATGGGTATCGAAATCCTTTTCGATGAAGTCAATAGGGTGTACTTATTCGTCAGTTCGAGTCGAGCGTACATGTCTTTCTTTTATTGCTTGTAATGTCACTCGAGCAAAGCCGTTTCAAGGCACTTCTCGACAGCTTTCAATCGTTTCATTCATCACATTCGGTAAGTGTATAGCGGACGGCTGAATGACGTGCCGCTACGCGCAGTGTCGACTGTTTTGTTCGCCAAAAAGAACGACAGATGTACTGTAGTCATTGTGCACCAGTATGCAATTTTTCACATAATCCGCCCAGGTTACTTAGGCTCCAGCTTTTTATTTCTAGCACGACGAGTATCCGAATGGATATGAATGCAAGCGTGCAGAGCATTGAGAAGATACTTTATGCTGCGATGATCGAGGTTAGACCGCGAATGGTTCACAAGTCACTCCGACCTCAATCAACAACCTGAGGTGCGCTTCATCAAATCGCATCAATCATGATCGGCGTAGGAAAGTACCGATCGAAGATTGAATGCGACAGCTGGAGTGCCAAGCGGTCGTACATATTGACGTGAGCTCATTTAACAGACATGGCGAATTACTGATGCAAGCGATTCAGTATGTACGAAACAGCGGCTATGTAATGCATCATCATGTACAATTAGCAATATACGGTACGCTCATCGATTAGAGAAATTAACCACAGCAGCACCACTTCATATGAACAGACCGAACAATCATCATGGCTAAATTCGCAACGATTAGCTAAGGCTAATCGTCGCGAAAACTCTCATGCATCGAATGTGCCGGCCTTCTCGCGAAACTGTCGATTGCACACTTGGCATCCACTATGGGCTGGGCATTGTGAGCTAAGCTCTTGGGCATCGTCATGCTTTGTGGCGTATCGATGAGGTCGTGAGACTTTCTGGTGGTATCTGCTGAGCTATGACTTCCGGTGTCGTTACGACGAATCGATCGGCCAATCAAAATGTACAAAGACTGTGTAATGTCTCTTTGAATAGTGTACGTGGACATGAACATTACACATTTGATCAAACATATACTTGCGCATAAAAAACGGGCTTGATAATGTCATGTATGGCGCCCTATGTGATTCTGTAGTGAAGCAAAGTGGCTGTTAAGTGGAATAGCTTCAACTACACGCGCAACTTAGTTCAAAGCGAGCGACGAAGTAAGCAAGAAGTATTGGTACTGCTACGTGTATACACAAAGGATCTGTCACATGAAGCACGTGTCCACCATTCAGTCCAATCAGACGGATCCGCAGCTGCATTCTTTTTTTGATAGCATGTCAGCAAGACCGATTATAGAAAACGTTCGTGTAAACATGTACTTCAGCTAAACATTACTTGCTTCATGCGACTAACTAGTGACTGTAAGGCTACTCCACCTTACCAACGAGTGCACTCAGTTCAGATTCAATGAGACTAGAGCCTTTCCACACACCAGCACCACATCTTCCAGCGTACCTAGCAACTCGAGCATTGGCGTCAGCAAGTCCGATTCGGTGGTCATTCTAGTCACACGACCGTACCCAATGTCCCACTCGAATCGCGTCAAGCCACGCATGACAACTGCTCGGCCCAAAAGCTTGTCAGCAAGTTGGAGCTCGACGCGACCTGCACCTTCGCCGCATAAGTGTGGAAAGACACGGGTGAGCGTCTGCTGGTCTATGCAGAACGCGGTTGTAGTGCTGGCAATCAGCGTATCGACGCCACTCTTCTCCAAGCCAGTTAGATCAACCTCGGCGTCTCGAAAACAGAGCGAAAAGTGCTTCCAGCTACTCATGATCGCCTCAACACCACTTCCGTCGTTATACAGAACGTCTGGAGCCATAGTTGAGCGCAGAAAGTCGAGCTGGACGCTAGGTGTACTCATCGGGGAAGTCGACAACTTTTCTGCCCTCTCGATAGGTTGACGCCCGAAGCGGAACAAACGAAAGTAGTCCACTGCAACGTTCCAAAGTGTCATTT
The DNA here is from genome assembly GCA_947650285.1 of Hyaloperonospora brassicae. Classification (NCBI taxonomy): domain Eukaryota; phylum Oomycota; class Peronosporomycetes; order Peronosporales; family Peronosporaceae; genus Hyaloperonospora; species Hyaloperonospora brassicae. The sequence goes on from CANTFL010001401.1 coordinate 281,617, forward strand.
CTGTCGGAATAGCTGTGGCGAACGCCCGACGACGCTGATCGAGCTTGGAAATGTCAAGCTGTATCTGATGAATGCTGTCTTCCAGGGCTGCCATGTTGTCTTGTTGTTTTTGCCTGTACTTTATCTGCCGAGTCCGACGAATCTCACGTTGTTGTTTCTCGTGGTCAATGAACCAGTCCTGCATGGACGCTTGGTATAGCGCGACCCGCGACGACATCTTGGCAACAGCCGCGTTGGTACGTGCGGCCGAAGAAAGCATCGAAGCGGGAATACGAAGACCGCATACCTCGTGTCGGTTTCTCTTTCTGTCCAAACACAAAGTCGAACCGTGGCTTGCGTGCACTTGGTCTTCTTGATGCCAATGTTCGACATCTTGATAATGTCCCTCGACTGATGCGTGTGATGCCTGCACTGCAACACCGCTAGACCATTGGAAATCACGATGGGTGGCATACCCACCGGGGACCTCAGCAGTGTCACCAAAGGAGCTGTCGCGCTGACTAACAACGTTCGCAATGGACGTCTCGCTTAGCACTCGGCTGCTTGGCTGGTGCAGAATGCAAGTGTCCATTGCTGAAGACTGGAAGCGTTTCTTCTACGACAGGTGTGGCTGTGCGGCTGAGACTGAGAAATCCGAAATGGCGGAATAACGGTTGTTCAGAGATAGGTGACTATGACGCATACACGGAGCTTTTGCACGTGTCTGCTCGGGTCGAACCATGAGAGTGCTCTCGCACGATTGTAAATAGCGGGAGTACTCGGAGGTAGGGCACTCACTCATGGGCTCTATGGAAATGAACGTCTGGTGCAAATCGGATTTTCAATCACGAGCTGCTGTCATTGATACGCGCCTGAAAGGTCTCCAACGGTTGGTTGCCACAGACAAAGGATAGTGCTTCATGTGGTTTGGGTCAATAAAACAATGTAACTTGCTACAAAAGCAAATCACTCAAAATTTTATGTAGAGACATTGCAGGGAAAGTCTGCACTTCAAATATTTCAATGACTTGCTGCACGCATATGGGAGGGTTGTGTCACGCGGCTTTCCTTATGGCAATACAGAAAAACGACGATTCTACGTTGCAAACCCCTGACTATTCCAAAAAGACCGTAATACGACTCTTTCCATCGTCGTTTGCCAACATGCCACCCACGACTTTACGGACCCGATGGCCTTGGCATCGTAATCAAGATTGCCTCACATACTAGGCGACTCATCACGTCCATTGACTTAGCATGTGACTCTTAGCATCATCACAGGCTTTGCGTCATAGCTATATGAAACTGCAAATGCAAACTTCTCGATGACACTAGCTGAATGCCAAATTACATGCTTGTCAAACTGTGTGAGCTGTCTTTTGTGTTAATAGCACATGAAAGTTGCTCCTTAATCGCGCATCGACACCGTGTCTCTGATTACATGACCATTCTACTACGCTAGGACTTTCAGCATGTCCTTCGAAAGCGCTGGTGTGTTGTGAAGACGGGGAAGGGGTCTGCCGGAGAGTCACTTGTAGATAGCATGCAACTGTTCCAGTTTACGACAGTTCAATTGGTCTTCGTATGCTGTATGAGCGTCAAAACACGCGCAACATTCAGTCTCGATTAGCGATGTCCACATGCGCACGTCCACCCTCACCCGGCACCACTCTGATAGAAGTATGCCGTCTAGTTGAATAAAATGTTTCCCACAAAGGAGGCTTATGGATTTTTCAGCCGATGATGCGACCTTGAAACCACATAGCCATTATTAGTTTCGCGAAGATTCCTGCAAACGGGTCAGAAACTCGAAGTGAGACCCAATCAAAACTCGATCATACGAGATATGACCGACGTTAGGCGTTTACCCAAGCGGAATCGTCGATCGCGGCGCCACACAATCCGATAAAGAATGCAGACGTACAGAACTTTGCTCCGATCGACGAATCGAGACTTGTTACATCTGACGACCTCGGTCCCACGCGGACTCGTGACAGCACAATGTTCTTTTACGGCTCCGCGTGGGACCACTCGCGTCAAGTACGCGAACAAGTTCACCGTATGACGCAGGCAGTGCAGCTAACGCGCGATGATATCAACTATGCGCTGCATGTGCGCACATCATCAGGGCGCTACAGTGTAGCGAGAGTAAGAAGCAGATCGCGCGTTTGCTAGACGCGCACCGCTTATTGAACGCTCCACAACCAATGTCAGCTAGAATCACGATATAGCTTGTACATTGTGGCTGTGCGGCAACAAGCTTTGTAAATACCATCTTAACGCCGCTAAGACTCGACAGTTTGAATGGACTGCGCTTTACAGTTTTGTACTGCTCAAGCGCTTCGTTGCTCGTGTCATCGCACAGGTCGACCTTGTTCATACTTTCGATACGCCAAGCTCGCAACAGCAACTTGAAAGTATTGAGTGCCTGCTCAAGTATGTTGTCGTAGTATGTGCTTACGCGGCAAACACGACATTTCGCGACGGTAACGCAATCTACGACGATTGCATGTGCTATTGAACGATGCTATGGTTCGCTCTACCAGTCTCGCAAGCTAGCACAAAGAAGAATCTTGATGTGGTGATGAGCAACAGGCACCAGATCTTACGCGTCCTGCGTGCAGTTCGGACTGCCACTAATCGTGTAGTCTAAGTAGTTGTGGCTATGATGGCGAGGACGAGACGAATCAATTCAATTGATGCGACCGTTGTATGCTCGAGACCTATTTCGTCAGATAAGAGCGACGTATGCACAACTTGCCGACCTGGTAGTAGCTTGACGTTGTGTTTGAGAGCGTCAAAGGATCAACTGATCGTAATCGGTCACTACGCCTGATCGGCGACCAGCAGTATGTGATAGACTCATAACCACTGGCAATGGACACACTCCTCATGAGCGTAAAACTCTCGCTCCTTTAGACAGAAGGACGGTTTTGTTAGTGATCGCCCCTTGTTCGACATTCGTAGTCCGGGGTAAAACTAAAAAAAACCTGACGATCACTCGGATCTACAGCCACCGTTCGGTCGTAAGATGTAGAAATCTCGGATGTGGCGCCAGGCTTTTGCTTTCTTTGATGACGGTGTGACAACGAGGGACCCACATCGCATGTGTAGAGACGAGAAAGTGGTATCTGTGCTTATGGTTCAAAGGAGGAAAGAGTGCTGCACGTGTGTTGACCATCACGCACCGAAAAGGCTATCTGGATCACCCGTGTACACATCGTGTGCCAAGGAGGTGTCAACACTTCCTGTATCCCAATGACCACACTTGTCATTGTGTGCCCTGATGAATGCGTATCGCGTGGTCATGCCGATGGAGTTGTATTTTGCTTTAGCATTTGGTTATGTCCTGACCCTATATTTGTCAGCTGCCCACGTCATAATTGGTTTGCCGTGCAGCTCGAATGCTGCGATGTCGCGACCATCGACGCTGTTGTCGTTGTCTTGTTGCATAATCATGCAATCAAAACAATAGGGCAAGGTGTGGGATACGCGATTGTCACAACCCGAAAGCGGGCAGAAAAGGCCGTCAAAGCGCAATCAGCATGAATGACGTTTACATAGCACGCGGTGTAATCCACGTACGTGAACGCTATCCACTGGTCAGAAGTCGATTTGCAGCCCCAATTCTTCATGTACAGCCGTTCTGGCGGTCACATTGAGGCACGCGGTTCCTGATGTCTCCGTATGGACTCCAAGGCGAGCGACGGCTGTCATATGCTTCAGTGTGGGTCGGAGGCAGCCATCTTGAAGGGGCAGCAGAAAGGAAGCCAGCGTGACAGCAGCCATGTGTGCGTCGGACAGAGCTGGCAGGTCAGCGTTCTCTGTATTCGAGTTCGAGTCTGGTCGTGGCGATGCTTCATTGTACCGGCCATGTATTGTACCGTGATGTGTCGACGATCGGAAACGGAAGTCGTGAATCCAAAGAACAGGGCGCACAGGGATAGAATTCATCAAGTCTTTGGACCAGCCGGCTGCCTTGCGACAGCGAGAGCGTCAGACAGAGCTTTGGGGCTTTGTACAGTTGAGGCGCAGGACAGTATAGCTCCGTTGAGTCTGTTGACAACGACGTCACAATACTGATGTCCTTTCCATCAGCCTCACCATCGCGTTTACATGGTCCCTCTTCTCTTTCGCCATCATCTCTCTCTAAAAGGTTGACGGTCTCACTCCATTACGAACTCACTCACAAAGTGACTACACACGATCGTGTCACTTGCAAGTGTCTCGCGTGTCAGCTACGACGATGGAAGTTCGCGTACGCCATACACCAATGAACGACCGCGTCCATCGACCGTCAAACAGCGATTTTCAGAGTCACGACGCGTTGCACGGCCACGTTCGGTGTCAGATACCTTTCGACCGTCTGCCCACCTTTGCTGATCACAGTGGGCGTGGGATGAAAGTGGACGCGCGTATCAACGATAGTCCAACTGCTCTGTTCCCTACGTACGACGAGATGACTTTCTATTCGAGCAACCTACTTGAGGTGAAGCGGAGCATGTGTCAAGCAGGCCCATCGCTTCGGGCTTTGTGTAACGCCCGACACCCGGTGAAGGGCTCGAGCGGTGCGAAGACGAAGGCCGTGTATCTGCTGTCCGAGAAACAGCGACTGCGCGAGCTCCGTCGAACACGACAGATTCGATACCGGAGGAAGAAGGAGCAGTACATCTTGGACCTGCAAGAGCAGACGCGAAAGCTACGTCGTACGATCGACGAACTCGAGCAGTATCGCCGCCTTCGATCCGACACTGTTGTCACGCAAATGAACGCCTGGCGATTCGCAGCGGAGTACTTTCGACTCTTTCGCTACGGCGTGCGTTTCAAGGAGGGATCGAAGACGTCCGAGACCGCTGAGAGCGCCCAGTTGGATTTCTTGCGAAACTCCATGACGGAGGACTTGGTATACAACGCTGAGCATGGCGTCGTTTGTATGCTTCAGACCTGGCGACAAACGTCGTGCTGGTTTGCTCCCGTAAGGCTGGAAGTGGATCGTTTAACGAAAGACGCAACGGGCTTTCTTGTTGCCAATACTCTATTCACCGTCACGATCTCGGAGCAAACGCTGCGCGACGTGTTTCCTCACCTGTGCAACAACGATGGCACGATGTCAGCGCTGGCACAAAAGCTGCTAGGCCAAGCGATTGCAATGCGCGGCTCCACGCGTTTCAAGTGGGATGATGCGCTCGGTCGCGTGGCAAGTGTCATGAGCCAATCGGATATGTTGACACCGTTGCTGCGGATCCTAGGGAGCGTGAACGACGTGTCGCGAGTGTTCGACAAAGCCCTTATCACGCCCGATTTCCAGCTAGTGGCCGAAGAGCGGTAGCTGTTGACGATAGGATATGGATATCTGCATATACGTGCGAATTCTGCATTAAAGAAACGAATTAAATGTGCTTTCAGCTCATCGTTTGCTCGCCTGGCGTCGCTAGACGTACTAAGGCGTACATCGATATGAGGCGGTGATCGAGGGAACAGTGCAGAATCTATGCTTGTACCATTCACCGGTAGTGTGTGCTAAAGTCTGTACAAAGCTCAGCATGGCATCGCCACAGCTGTAATGTATCATCACTCGTGCATCGAGTCAGCGGTGGAGTCTGTACAAGCGACAACTAAGACTACAAGACACAACAGCAAGTGCAAGTGTGAGTGCAACTTCTCGAGCCGACAAGGTGCAGATACACGACGGTTTGAAGAAGACGCGTAGCAGAGACTACGTGCGATTCTCCGAGTACGCAATAGTGGCTGCATGGGTGTCCATCACTGGAAGTAGTGGTCTTGACGGTGGGCAACACCGTAGTCAGACCAATTGCAGCTACGCACAATCGAAAGCTACGTGAGCGGAACAAGAAGCTAGCGACAGCGTGCTCTTTGATCAGCATAGAGATTTAAGCCGCGCGAATCTTCGATGAGTCGAGGAAGCAGGCGATGCGTTGCGGATTAAATACCAGTGTGACATGCTAGGTAATCACTGCAATCGCGTGGTGTGTACGCACTCTGGACCAGTAGAAGACGTTCGAAGGAGGTGTCATTGAAACTGCGCGCTACTCGCACGAAGGGATTGGCAATGACACTTGTCATTGGGCGATGTTTGTACGAGTTCTGTAAGGGCAAAGCAGACTTGACTCTTACGGCAATGGTTGCGTACCCTCTTATTGTCCGGTGTAGCACCATTTGGTCAGTTCCCAGCCACTATGTTACGAACGAGGAGAGTGCGAAAAGGTCTTTGAAAAAGCACCTGCTGAAGCTCAACATCTTGATCAACCTTATGCTGCTGCGTAGCGGTGAACACTCCGAGACAAAGACCTTCCTTATGGCAGCGTAATGTAACGTTGTTATTTCAGGCCTTTCGTCTTGCAGAGTCTCATTACAGGAATCGGCTGTAGTTTGATGCATCACAACACTCGGCTTCGAGCGGTGCCGCAGGGGCAAAACACAGCTCTGCAGCTCAACGCCAGTGATAACGGAGGCGGCGCCGACGGCGATGCAACGCTCCTGTGCGGATCGACCCGACAGGAATACATACCAAAGAGTTGACCGGCCTGACGATAACGCATTACCAGAGCAAGACGATGACAGAGCTTACATGCGCTCGTGCCTACGACCTGAGTGTCCCTCTCGCCCAAACTGACTCGTACCGACTTGCAACTTACTCTTGATCGAAAGACCGCATGACACAAATTCAATTCGATGGATGCGCCACGTGGACAAACATGCCCGCATTTCTTCGTTCGTGGAATACGGCGAGTTTGAGGTGTGTCACTGCTGCGCGCGCTGTCCACAGGTAGAATCATCGCGGGACAAGCCACGGTATTCAAGCGTTGAGTCACGTCGATCACATCGCAACAACTCAACGCCTCCGGAGAAGCCGTCGTCATTCTGTTCGGAACGTTCAGCACAAGTTCTGTGGCAAAAACGTACTCTCGCAGGTACCACGAGACACGTCGTAGCAATGTGGACGGACGCAGGAAAGAGCGCCCACGTAGCGATCGCGTGCTGTAAGGTTTGCATTAGGGTCGACACGACGCGACTGCACCGCCACTCACGGCAGAGGCAAGAAGGGGGGAGGTGGCTCATCGAAGCGACTGCAGGGCCGACTTATGCAGGCACATTATGTGGCCAAGCGGCAGAAGGAGTAGGCCAGAAGGCTACGTGCACGAAGGAAGCAAACCGATGCAGCTCCACGCTGTTTTGCCCGTTGCATGACTTTGAATCCTGGTCCCGCTGCGCATCTTCCCGGTCGTGCTTCATGCGTAATATCCAGTGTCCGTGTCCGCGTCCCAGCAAGATGTTGCGACCAAACGAGACAGCATCGAGAGTCGGTTGCGCATCAATGGGGCCGGCCTTTCTGCTGATGATTGCAGAAGCCGGAAGCCAGACACATCAACAAGGTCAAGTTCGAAAAAAAGGGACCAGTCATCGAGCGGACGGCATGTAGGATTCCCTTCGCTTCCGTGGTATGCCATAGAAAGGTGCTAGTGGTACAGTGGAGGGCAATCGACACGAATCGACGATAACGATTTGGTACTGAACACATATGCGTCACACGGATCTGCGCTCGCACACATGGCACGACGCAAAGAGTGTGTAGCATCATCCTTTCACGGGGAGGAGGTGTGAGAGAGGGACATCGAGCGACGCACGATATGCTCTATTCGACTTGTGTGACTAGACTTGACTCCGTCTTCGGATGCAGGGCCGACGAAGCCGAAGAGATTGATGGCATCAGCTGTCCGTGTGATAAAATGTCTACTTCTGCGTGCTGGGACATTGTTGCACTACAACAGATCTCTGGACGATTCTATTGATGGATGTGATGAGTTTTCATAAATGGATGGCATAAATTACAACGATGACCCGTAGTGGCGCGGATGAAAGGGGGGGCAGGAGGCGGCGACGCAGTAGGAATGCTGCTACGCTGGGAAAGTGGTGCTGAATGAGCTCACAAATGATGTCACGCGGGATATTGACGCAAACGAGTTAGTGATACCGCTAGATGCGAGGTGACATGAAAGTTGGCGCTAGACGGCTCCGCCTAATGATGCAGGCAATTCACTACCTAATCGTGTCAGGCGACTGGTATCGAAACTTCGTAGCGTCCCCAATTTGCGCCTTCGGGCACCAACGGCCAAGCGGCAAAGACCCCAAAGAGCCGGACAACCGACCGGTCCCTTTCCCTGCGCGGGAAATTTACTCTAGTGGGGCCCAGGTCAAAATTGAGAGGGCCTTTCCGCCGATGCGTGTGCTACAAGAGGCAGCGCGGCGTGCAAACTGCAAGGGGCGCAACAACCGAGATATCCCCGAGTGAGAAAGACGCCGTCAGCTGTCGTCCCCCACCTAGTTCCTGCTATTCTACGTCAGTCTCAAGTTGCCAGACCGGTCGCCGCGCTTGATTTTCTGGTCCTACGGAGCGAACTTGCCTGGAACGTGATATGATCGGACCCGTCCCGCTGCGTCAGCGGCCATCGGGCGTGATCGGAGTGGTACCAGTCGTTTTCCACGACTCAGCGCCCTGTCTGCACCTCGGACTGGATACCTGATTCCCCGTGCCCTCTGCGGAGTGTCCCCCATGATGCCCGAAGGATAAGGCAGCAGACTGAGCCAGCGAGGAAGAGTAGGAGGTAGTCCAGGTAGATGCGCACCGATATCGTATAGGGCTAAGCACTAGATCGACCTACAGGTTTTACTGCTACTAAACTTCGTAGCGTATGTATGGGACGACACAGTACCCTGTCGAACGCAAAAAAGGCGCTCGGAATGACAGGTAGAAATACAAAAAATGAAAAGCACATTTTTGAATAAAGATATCTGTTGGCTAAATCGTTTAAAAACAGCATTATTTGACTAGGGTACATTAAACATTTGCATATAAAAAGCGTTTTTATTAGTACTATTTATTACAGTAGTCCCAAATAGCAATTAGCCTTACAAAAATAGGGTAAAACGCAGCAAGTGCTCACGAAATACAGTGTGCAACGCAAGACGATAAAATTGCACATAAAACTCGTGACAGAAATGAATCACTGATGACACACACGTTGGCCTCTCATGAAAACGTCCGTTAAGTCTGTTGAATTCCTAGGTTGACGTGAGCGCTCAGTAGATGATGCTTGTGGCCGAAGTAGTAAAACCAAAACTAAGTTGTATATTGTGTGTTATCTCTTATCTTCTGTGCACGCATATCGTCGCTTGCTGTCCATACTTTGCATCTCTTCGCTAGCTGACCAACCACTTAGTTGACCAATCCTTTGATCATTGTCGTGCTCCCTTTCTCTCTGATGTGTACCACAAAGTCTTTGATTGGACAACAGTCAAATAAGTGGGGAACGTCACTGTCTGGCAGGACGGTGCTGGTAGACCCCGTCACACCAGGACCCGAAGGTTAACTTTCTTGCTGGTACCGGCTATCATGATCCATACCTCTGTTGTACCCCTGCCAAGGGATACCAGTTGAGCTACAGCGCTGTTGCTAGATCGTGCACTTCCTAATTTATAGTAATTGTACTACTTTAGCACAATCCGTAACACACACAAACACGCAAGCATACAAACTTCCTTCCCACGCATGAGCCGCATCACCTTGCACCAACAAATTCAACGCAATATATACAACCAATCATTGCCGAATGAAATAAATGAGCATATACGGTGGTGCAGTGGGGCTATATCTTCTTTTTTATCCATCGATAATCTGTGCGTACAACGTGTAGGTTGTTTACACGCGGACAGCTTTGCCCGAAATGGACCAACATTACGACGCGGGCATCAAATACCTGTGTCAGCGTATCGAGACCGAAAGTCTAAAATTGAAGCAATATTAAGTGTGATCCCAATGCGCTACAAATTCGATGTGGATTAGAAGGATCGACCCACTCAAGCTTGTATGCAAGATTCGTTCCCTCGCAATGAACAATGTTGCGAAATTCTTCACATCTTTAGACTTCGGTCACAACAATAAAGCCAAAATCACGAGCACACGGAAAAGCTTAACTTTGTGACGCATACAACAAGATCCATCAGCGTTGCGCGTTTTGCCAGCGTGCTCATCGCATTCATTGACCGCAAGCAGCTGTTTAACTTCCTGCAATACCACAGACTAGCTTCATCAGCTCTTCATTTTAATGTCCACGTGGTCTTGCTGCCTTTGTTTATCCGCGTCTGACGCTTGTAAGTTGCACCTAAAATAGTGATCGAACATTGTGCACGCGCCATTTCGTTACTGCCTGTCCGTATCATCCAAATTTAGCGATACAGCCAAGACAATGCCAAACGCCACATAATCCAACGAAGAAGATATGCGCAATGTAACCTTACGGTCGACTGACACAAAACACTTGGGTTACAATTAAAGCGTCATCCCGGTTTACCACTTGTAAATTGACTGTGAACCAAAAATATATATGAAGGTACCTATTTACTTTACTCGCGAGAGAGAAATTAATTTAAACATCCGCGGATGCAAATACATGATTTCGGGCAAATGTATACTAGATCGTGTTGTTCAAATCAGTGATTTACTATATTTATGTTAAACTGCTCTATTCTTGTTATATTCGTATTATGTTCCCCGAATTTTTCAGAAATTGAAATGCTAGAGAACTCCTTGTTCATCTTTGGCGTACTGTTACAACAATAATATTTGAGAAGTTTGTCAGCAATTTACAGAATAGAAATATAATATCGAAGAAAAATGCTGCTCAAGATGGGAATGATAGAAAATATTTTTTGATAGGAAATATAATATGTGACAAAAACAGGATATCGAGTCGTATGCTCAAAATGCAGTAAATATACGTGCTACCGTCTTGCGGATAAACAATAGCACGATATCCCACAGAATCTATGGACGTTGTCCTTATTGGTCGTACAAACGTCGTAAAATGAAAAATAAGATATAGCATTTGCGGGGTCTTATACAGTAGTATGATAGTGCTTTCATCGGTTGATCATTTACTTCACCACGATTCCCCTGAAGACTGATGACTAGCATTTTGTTTACCCTATTCCCGAGACCTTTTATAAGCGCTATCTAAGTGTTTGATGTTGATGCAGCGGTATGTACTATGTCAATAGTGTCGCATATTGAATCTCATCATACCGTGCCACATGCTTGATGTAGACCGGGAGGACATAGGTACCTGCGCTCGTGAGTATTGCATCCTTTTAAGCGGTATGTAACACTGGATGTACCTTTCAGCCTCTAGAAGCCGATAATCCCATACATACGACCATATCTACCACGACAAGCGTCTACTTATGCTCGAACCGTCATGAGTCAATAGTATCGTACGCTCTGAATCCACTTTGTATGTTCGCAACCCATGTTTTGATTACAAATCATTGACCTATAGTTTCTATTGAAGCGCAGATAATTGCTGCGACAGCGCTTGTTCTTGCCGCACTTTTGATCACACGTTGCGGCAGCTGCGCGTAAATGACGCCAGATATACTTGTGTTATTTTTTCGTATTCAGGAAACAAAGTAAAGGCGGATCGCAACAACATGCAGACGCGTTGTCGAGTAGGGCGTCGACTATGCAGGGTTGAAAGACTATGGAACAGATCACAAAATATTTTTTTGATATTTGTGTCAGATTATATCCATCATACTCTTTCAGATGATTAGTCCGAGATCTATGGCCGCTTTTGAGCTGCTGCCATCAAGGGTCAGCCGACGTTGTTCATGTCACTTTGTCTTTCGCATCCTATCGTCAGTGACGCGGGCTTGAATAGCAGCATAATATAATCGTCTAATAAGTGTTTCAAACATCTGCCTGGCCACCTCGAATAGCTCCAGAAAGCTCCTATCAGCTCTAGTATAATGTCTGCTCGTTCAGGGTTTCAAGAGCAGCATACTATGATAATCTACTAATGATTTCAAACATCTTCCTGGCCACCTCGGATAGCTCGAGCAAGCTTCTATCATCTCTAGTAGAGTGTCTGCTCTTTTTGCGTGTTAATTCGCTATCGTATGCTATCCGTGCACAATTTTGTAAAAACGTTTACATGTGTATAGATCGACAATTTTCAAACAGCTGTCTCTCCACTGCTTAACTTATCGACATCATCAGAAGCAAAAGCTACATTTAAGTAAAACGTCTATGCATTCGAATCTGGGTGGAAGAGATAAAAAGCAATGATTAGACGATACTAAATGGCCTGTTTTATTCGTTCACGCACATTTCCCGATCAAAAGGTGACTAGTGTCGAAAGAATTAATAGTAGGGTGAGATTGAAGGTAGAAAAGGACGCAGGAAGAGAAACGTTAAACAAATGAATGACCCGGTCACGCAATTACCAGTAAATTGGTCGTCGTATGTGTAGCTTACATCAAATATAATATTGCATTTTAGCGATCTTTCAGCGCATTTTTTCGAAGGCCACGACTAGGGGCACACCCCATTTTTGCTACGGGCACACCCTCCTGCCTAAAATATGATGAAGAGGACTCCACAATTTATGGTGCAGAATAAGCAAACACGTAGTCACTTAATCTGCTCGATACATCCCTATCTTAAACAGTAATTGCACTCATGCGCGAGATCGTATCAATCCATCTTGGTCAGGGCGGTGTTTAAACGGGCTAAGCCTGCTGGAGTCTATACCGTCTCGAAGACGGTATACTATTCATAGGTACGATGCCAAGATCCAACCATTGGCAGTGGCAACGACATTCGAGTTTCTACGTGCTCACAGTCACGAGTCATTATAAAGATGTTATCAACATGCATAATCTTGGCATGTGGCTGTCGGAGTAACCTCTTAAGGTACGCCAAACAATACACCGTGTTTCACATGAATGTTGGCGTTTTGAATGACGTCAAATGACAGGTGCGCCTCTGCAGCAATTCCGCTACACCACAAATACAATTTTATTGAGAGAAAATGAGATGTCAATAAGCACAACAGCAACTATCCACAGCTCGGGGCTGAACTCGGACGTTTTTTTTCAGCTGCAGTGAACGCTGCTTGGAAATACCTCTGCTCATGGCTGCCTTGGTCTTCCTTAGCAGACGACCACCCCAGCGTATTTTCTTCTCCTTCTTCTGCTCTGCCACTAGTAGATCTGTTGAAGACCCCGCCTCATTTTCTTTGATCTTGCGACGACGATGGCATACCATTGGGTAGACGCAAAACCGTAAAAGTTCGTCTCCATCTCGTTCCTCGAAGGAAATCTGGTACCAACGAGAGCGGCAGGTGGGGGTTAAAGATGTTCCAGCTACGATTGTCTCTCTCTCGGGTTTTCGCACGCCATCTTGGTGGTCCAGCTTGTGCGTGTCAATAGTCGGTGTTCTCTGTTGTACAGTATGCTTATGAGGGGACATAGAAGCAATTGCTCGGCTAAGATAGGTATTAGATACATGTTCTTATTCTAATGAAGTAGATAAAATTCATCTCCTTAACCTCCAGAGCCTAGACCATTCAATCACAGCATTTTGGTTTAGTGGGGTTTTCTTAAACTGAACTCGACTGTATACGTACATTATTCTGCATTATAATATGTGAAGTCCTTTTCATCATCATTTTAGGCGGGCGAGTGTGCCCCTATCAAAAGTGGGGTGTGCCCACAGTCGTGGCTTTTCGAATATCGGGGTGCATCTTAATATTTTCAAATCATTTTGTATATTCGTGATTTCTTGGATTGTCAATATGTTTGAAATCTGTAAAGAGTCGAAAAGTACAACGAGGTTTCCATTCTAGGAGGCTACATGTGCTTTCTAGTAGTCCAGCTGTGTGGGATATATGATCGAGGTGGTTTGACGCGACGAGAAGGGGTATCGTAGAGCTCTGGCGCATATAGTCCACAACCAAACAGACCATGTCGCGTTTGTTTATAAAAACAATCAACAACAAAGATGATTGTCTCGTCAATGACGAGGTATTCAGGACAAGTGACACAGCAATCGATGTCTTCACGTTCAAGAATATTGATCGTAGCATCCGGAGTGTTTACGCACAATACGGAAGATGAAGGGAGATTCGCCGACCGAATTTGCAGCTCCTTTCTGTGGCAAAAAATAACGCTCCCTGTCTCATCACGGGTCGCAGGTAGTAGTGTCGACGCAAAGCGCTCGCTTCCTATCATGATGGATCAGAAAACCGTGACGCTTCACGCAACAAGTTTCTGGTGCGCAAGTACCGAAATTGAAATTCATAGATTAATCTTGCTGACTAGTCTGCCTTACTGATAACGGGGACATAAATCTGCATGCACAAGCAAGGATAGAACGTAAGGGGGATTACCTTGTAAAGGCTTGATGATTTATAATAGCAAAATTAGCGATGAACCTTTCGGTTGGCTAACATCGGCATTCTCTCCCTCGAATAAAAGCTCACGTTTGATAATAATTGATAAGTGATCTTGCAGCTACGCCTGTACGATCATGTTACTTGCGTGTTAATATAGAAGTGGATCAACGAGCCAAACCGCCTAAGTGGCTCACCCATAAGTGAAAAGGGAAAGGACTAGATCGTGTGGGCTTAGCTCTCGCTGTGGGTACGCATACTGGTGGTGACTGCCCTGTTCTACTGTCACTTTGTCGGGTGACGTCTCGTACTCGCAATCATTACAGCGTATGTAGTCAAGCCTATTATGCTTTTCAAGCATTATAAACTCTACCTGAATCGTTTTCTCGATTGACATGTCGTGCAAAGCTACCGAGTTACGTTAGGATATTACATACGTATAAACGATTTTACAATCTTTCGCATTCATTTGAGATCAAACGCTGGCTCTAACGCCTTGAGAGCATCTTCATATTGACGGACGCGTCGTCTGCCGTCATCGCCCCGATTTTTTAACGGTAAGGAAAGAGAGGATATCTATATCTTTGACGAAGCAGTTTACCAAGCAATCTCTTACGAAAACATGACGCGAATTTAATCAATGATGACGCTCCTTACATAATCATTCCAACTACTTAGTGAGCTGTGACAACTAATTGATTACGCTTTTGACAAGAATGTCGACGTATCTGTCGTTCATCGACATCGATGGAACTCAACATCGACGGCGCTCAACATCTTGCCAAAGCTGTGGTCGGACAAATTGCTGTTCTCAGTCCACTTTTACTGATCCGATTCCTTGCTCGAAGTTGCGCTAGTTTTCACATTCCGATGCTACCGTCTACGACGACAGCAAACTATGAGGGTGGAGGAAAATAAGTTGGTTCGCTTCGAATCGACTTGTATCGCGATGTGTTGTGACTCAATAGACTCTTTTCTGGGTCATATCTACTGCCTCCAGAGCAATCGTATTTTTTGTAACGTAAATTGCCGAACTTTAGACTGCTTTGAATCGGTCCACGGATTGCAATCTTGGTGGCATGATTGACAGTGCTTTGCAAAATTCGAATTGCTATGGGTTATACATACCGGGCTCATGTTTTGGCTTTACACAAGGCACAAAAATATCAGCTATCGTCATCTTACGCGTCGTTTTCGATGAAGTCGAGGACATCGGAGCTAGAATTGCACTTGCAAAGGCTTATTCACTGCCACTGAAAGCATTCATGGCCGAAAAGGTTAGTTTGGCGACTCCCTTGCTCATTGATGAGCTGAGCGTCCATGTGCTGTCCAATTCATTCTATCCACAATGACCCTGTTCGTCGATGTTCATTAAATTGCGGAACACGCTCTGTTTAGATGCATTTATTCTACGAGACGGTCCTAGACCCGTTTCAATCAGGATTTCAACAGTTCTTCTGAGCTCATAATATTGCGCGAGGCGATCGATGTAGTTTACTTTCAAATCAGATGGTTCTCGCACGTCGGGAACCGTTGTCATCACGCGCACGCAAGCCAAGTTATTGTACAAAGAGTAGAGTCAGCAAAGGGGAATAAATTCCTTTCTGCGCCATTTGCGATGATTCTTACGTACACGATATAAATGGCCAAGCTTCATGTATTCTCTAACTTGAATACATGGCATAGCGCTTTCGCACGCGTGAGACAATGTGCCCAATGCTTCTGCATAAGAGTAAAATTATATCGAAATCATTTACATATGATAACATGGGCGACATGTAAATTTGCATACTGTTTCAATACAAATGGTTAGCTACCTGCTTCTGCATCTACTAGACGAGCATGTGTGGCGGCCGCACGTAAAGAAGAGGTTCATCCAACAAGAGGCATCAGTTAACACGACGACGCGTACACTATACTGACTCAGCAAGCTATGACGTATTACCAGATAGCATATATCTTACCGTGAGCGTGTTCTGTACACGCCCTGCGGAAAATTAGACAGGCACACGTAGATACACATAGTTGTAGCTGAAATGAAGTCGGACTGCCACCCAACCGTCACTCACAAACTCGCCAATCGAATTGGCAGCAACCATGGACATCACAATTAATGCTTTTACCAACGCGAATATATACAGTTGCATCCGCCATTGTAGTGACCAACGAGAAAAGAGCATAACTATGGAAGTGCCCAGCAAAGCTCAATAATCTCCTCGTGACGACATATGCCCACTTGCCTCATCAAGCTGTACATGCTATAGTGCTGGGGTATATCTCTCACTTTGTCATATTGGATTGCACGCCACCATGCTGTTTTACACCATGAGCGCACGGTCAGCGTTGCGCGAGAAGTAGCACACATGATCTTGCTGGTCAATGTGTCTGCATTCTATAACGATGAGGAAGAAAGACCTTTGTATGCACTAGCAAGCCTTAGCAAAAAGTCGAGGAAAATGACATGGAAAGAGCTGATGAATCGAGATAGCGAAGTTGGCGATGTACCACTTCTACTAGCTATTATCGGCATCAGATCCGTTACACGAAAATCTATACCCGACAAGAGGTGATATGTGATCGTTTGGCTACGTATGAAAGCGGTATATCTACCTATGAATAGATACAGAATGTCCCGGACTAGCCAAGTCGCCAGATCGGCTTACCCTTGAGTGCTATGATCAACGGAAGCGTCGTTTACAGGCGAAGTCACAATCGATCGCTGCAAAGTAGCAACTGCAATCTCAAAGTAGTTATGTACTGGAAATGATTTGCGAGTGATCGCTTACTGTAGCTGTTCACAAACGGTGGCAATCTCATTCATTCCTTACATGCCCCCTATCTTTGGCTCACACGCATCGCCCATCCCGTTGGGAAAAAGAGCATGTCGAAGCAATCTGCCTTTGACAGCATATTGTTTGATGGTCAAACCACATCAGGTGGGCAAGAATCACACTAACGGTCTTCTTCACGCACCGGTATCTGAAACTTGCAGAGAACTATGTCTAAATGTTGTCGATTTATCTCTCGATGTGATCAAGCATGATGGTGGTGACAAACGTCTTCTGAAGTCCATCTAGTCGGGCGCGAGCTAGCACTCGCAGTACAGCCTATATGGTCAAGTGGTCCTTCTACCTATCGTGCACTCTACACTGTGCAGAATGAAGCGCCAGTCCAAACGTTTATGAACAGAGCCGACCCTGGTCAAACCATTTCTACCCGTTCGCGGTCCACAGTATCCATCGATACAGTTAAGTCTGCAAAATGCTTCGTTCCGGTCGAAACGGTTCGATCTGGCTCGATTTCTGTATAAGCATATTTCATAAGACTGCTTCTTACATCTTCGCCGCGACATGACAAACGATTTGCAAACTATGTGCTTTCAATATAACATTACACTTTGGCTTTGATTTTATGTAATAGGTGGACACCTCATGCCGTTATCGATCCGGGCTTCCTCAACAATATACATGTTGTACTTTACATCCTCCACTTGGTAATCTACAGAACAGTTGCATTGAAGGGTACGTGACGCAACTGAACCTTCAATGACGTTTCAACATACCACTGTTCGCCTGACTTGTGAGCTGTGATGACGATATAGCCACAAGTTTTACGATAATGTACACGTCTCGACATTGCATCGACATCCACGTCCATCAAGGTAGCGTTTAAGCTTTTGTTGAGCAAGACTGGCTCAGTTACCGAATGATGACTCGATTTTTGTCGTAAATTGCAGAGCCTATGCTTCACATCGAGAAGCGGCTGATGACTTGCCGAATAAATCGCGGGCGGCAACATAGAAGTAGTGGCAGTAATTGACAATCTAGTCCACTCGCAATAAAATCGGGCTTGTCTTCACCATGTGCTATTGTTAGGTAAACTAGGTCTCGGTATTATCGCTGACAAAGCTACCTTCTTAACAAAATTACACGTGTAAACCGTTTGACTGCTTTGGATCAGTCGTCCGTTTAAGATCTTAGAGACATGATCGAAGCTTTTTTATAGCAGTTGGTGTGATTTGCACTATACACATTCGTTCATGCTTTTAGCCTTATAAGGAATACACGACTTATGGTCATTCTCACCGCACGTCCTTCTCTATCGTTGTGGACATTGTGAACAATCATGACGTGAAACCTTTGTCTCTAGCGGCGATGACATTACACTTGATACGGGTAAATACATCAACCACTAAACTGACTAGATTCACGTAATGATAGTTTGGCAGATACATTGTCCACGAATTAGCTCGACGATGAGTCAAGTAGATCAGTGCTGTCCATTCATATATCCGTACCGGCCTCGGTCATCGGTCTTAAAATTCTATGACGCACTTGTCAAAATGTAGCAGCTGTGCGAAACGTTGGTCTACTGTACGATTGTTTTTGTACTTTCTAAATTCCCTTAAAAGTGCAAATTTCGTTTTCATCCCTGCCAAACCCGTTTCTATCGATCTTACATTCTTCTTTATTTGTTCGAAATATTGTGTGACCCAGATCGAGTCATTTTCTTTAGCTAAGGTACTGGCTCTCGCATCGTTTGCATCAATGGTGTCTCCGCCCGCAAAAAAGGCCGTATTTTGGATTTGAAGATGAGTGAGAACGGAATGAGGCAATAGGTATCTAAAGTGGAAAATGGCCTTACCTCAGTCCAACGCAAACATTCACAAAACACATAACTGGTCACTCGAGGAGAAAAAAGCGAAGAGCGCAAAATGATCGAAACGTAAAAAGCGTGTTACGGGAGTATCGAGCAATACTATGTTCTCACGATACGTGCGAACATGATCTTGCTTTTATCATATGAGAACGTGTTACTCTCGTACTGACACGAACACGCAGGTGTTAATGAAGTGAGATAGAGGAGCGTTCCTGCTGATTTGGTGGCGTCATTTCGAGTTTGGCACATATGGGTCACCTCGTAATACACCGCACATGATGATGACAAGCACGTACCTTTTCACATAGATTGCGTAAACTATACGACATGATGATTGTCGTTATCAGAGTTTGAAGGTAGATCGACTATGAAAACAATGGAGTGTAGCAATGTTTAGTATATTGCGTTACATGATAAATGAGAAACGAGGGGATCGTGGTACTATTGATGTCGTGAGGACATTTGACGCGCTTCGAGTTATACTGATGCTGCCGTTCATTTTACAGACATATATTTGACATGCTACGCATCTTGTAACGGGGTTACACGTCGGCTGGTAGTCGACGATAGGTGTGGTGCACACAAGAGAGGGGGTACCCTATAAAGTAATTTTAGAACACAGTGAGTGTATCAATTGTTGAAGACGGATGTCTGTCATCAATTGATTGCGAGATCTTTCAAGAGGTTATTTAGGGCAGGTTAAATACGTTGTTCTAAGGTGTTCTTTTAGGTTAAATGAAGAATAAAAATTCAGTTCCCCTTTTGATCAACATAAGACACGTTCCTTGCGAGGCGTCTTGATCGGAAGAGCTAGCAACGCCTGTAAAGGTAGCTGCTCTTGAGCACTCTGTGCTGTGATTCTCTTGAATCGTTTGGTCCCCCTGGAACAGGGACCGTAAGCTCTCTGAGCTTGTTGACTCTCTGAGTCGGGTTCGTAGAACCAAAGTTGCTCGTAAGAGCGTTAAGTCTTCCTCTGACTTAAGGAGCTGTGTAGCTCCGCTACACTTGGTAGCACTTGTAGTCAATCTACGCCTGAGTCGGTAACGACTGATCCTCTGTGAGGATGGAGAATTCTACACTCCTCTCTGAGGCCCAAAAGGTCGCGCTTGATAAGCTGACCGCGGCCGTAGGCCCTGAGTACGTGGAGTTTCTCGCTGCACAAGGTCCCGATGTGCTCAACGCACGAGTCGAGACCTTCATGCAGTATGAAACGGCCCTGTTGGGCCAGGTTCAAAACCAAGTAGCGTCGGCTATGCCGACACGCTATGTGGCTATGCCACCAGAAGAGGCTAAGCCTCGTCCCCTTCGGGTGGACGTTAAATGTTACTCCGGGAAGGAGGGGGAAACCTTACCCCCTGGATCCGTGAGATTGATATGGCCATGGACTCTGGTCTCATCTCACTTGAGAACCAGCGGGTCTCGTTGGCTATCTCTAAGATCGATGGTAGAGCGAGAGAGTGGGCTTTGACGTGTGGCACGTCGGTCAACTTGGCGTTTCCCACGTGGGATTCGCTCAAGTTGGACCTTTTGCGAGTTTTCTCGCCGCCTAACCAGGCATATCGCGTGCGCTCACGCTTCTTGTCTACCCGTCAGGGTAAGAACGAGTTAACGGACTATGTCCAGGAGTTGAGAACTCTGATGGCTGCTATGCAGTCCGACCCTCTCCCTGAGACCGTCTACGCGACCGTCTTCATGGAAGGCCTTCGCACTGGCATTGCCAGGACCGAGGTCTTTCGAGTCCATCCCTCGACTTTTGAGGAGGCTGTGAGCATCGCTCAGAATGCTGAGCATAACTTTAAGTCAGCAAGACTTGGTTGGAATGGGTACAACCCAAGCTATGCGAGGGCAACCTCAGCAAATAGCTCAGCTTACTGTATGCCCGAACCGATAAATCTCAGCAATGCTGAAGATGAAGGTGAAGCTGAGCTTCATGTTGCCGAGCAACGACAGGAGGTGAGACGCTGTTACATGTGCGGAAGCCCTAAACATTTGCGTCCCACTTGTCCTTTGCGTAATCAACGACCGACTCCTACGGGTCAAAACCCCAGCCTCAACCAGAAACTTGGTATGGCACGGAAAAACGTCGACACCCAGTAGGCGCGGGGCGCCCTACTGGGGTAGAACTGAGTTCTGTCACTTCTCTACGAGGTAGAGCCATACAGGGTTTAGCCACACAGAGCTCCGTGCCAGCAAGCACAGAGCGTGGATACAAGCCTGGCTTGTTAGTCGCTGAGACGATAGTTAAAGGCTTTGAGAAGCACTGGTCGATATTAATCGATTTTGGGGCGTCATGCAACTATGCTAGACGCCGTTCCCATGAGGGGAGTCAGCAATATGCTGAGGCGCTCAAAGCGCACGATGGTGATTACATCACTGTTCGGTTAGTGACGGGTAGTCGCGTTACTGTGCCTAAAGTTCCGTTGAACTTGGGCGTGAAGTTTTTGGACTTTGATAGCACAGAGCGCTGTCTCGTCCTTGACTTGGATTCGAGATACGATCTCATCCTAGGTATGACATGACTTGAACGCCATGAACCGTGGATCGATTGGAGGTCTAAGACCTTAGGCGCCACGCGCAATGTTCCTAGCGAATCTTTGGAGAGTCATGAACTTACCTTTGCTAGAAAACAAAAGCGCTGTTGACGCGAGTCATTGGCGGAAGATGTAAATGTGCTGGACATTGGTATGTCGGAGCTAACTAGCTCGAATGTCTATGACATGAATATGGAGCGGAGCTCTTCTAATATGTTTGGAGAGAGATGTACTCTGTTGAGTGATACTCGTTGAGATAATGAGTCACTGCATGCGTCAAGCATGGTTGGCCTACGGGCGGGACATACAGGAAGTAATTCCCATGATATAAGTGCGGTGGCACAAAACTTACACAGAGTGAGGGCGGCCGTAATGGCACCTCACTAAATGTCGATAATGACATTGTTGACAAACAGCCAGAGCATTCAGGGCAAAGCCCACTTAATGCAAGTGAAGTGGTATGTGTTAATCCACTGGGTGAAGTGTTCGAGTTACATAACTCTCCACCAGATGTCGTTCAAGACATGAGCTCTTGTATAGAGCGTGCTAAGACAACTAGCAACTACGGGGACCCTACTGTCCCAACTTTTGAGAAGCTTAATGGGTCTAAGACCCGTCAGTCCCGACGCCCGGTGGCAGCTGATGAGCTCCCCACGTCAGATACGTCTCATAGTGATAAAAGCAACAATACACTATGCACACTTGTTAATGGAGTAACTGGTCATGTTGATGGTAACATCCGTCTTGCAACTCTTCCGTCTGTGGACGCTCTCTTCAAATTAGACGAAATGTCTGATGGCGACTTTAGCCAAGCCTTACAGGCCGGAGAATTATCCGATCTAGTGGTCATTCGACCCGATGCAGAGTTGAGTTCTTCCTCGTTATTGGACGAATACGTCCTCGAGGACACAAAGGCGTCATTAAGTGCGCGCAGTGGATCTGCGGTCCTTAAAGATCCGCTGAATCCTTTTTATCCTTTGGTAACGGAATTATAAGACGTGGTGTGCCACGACCCGCCGTCTGCCTTACCTCCTGACAGAGGTGTGCGTCACGAAATTGACCTAGTTCCTGGAACTAAATACTGCGTAACACGGCAGTGGCCTTTACCGAAGGAACAGTGCGACGTCATTGACGACTTCTTTCGTGCAAAGCACGCAGCGGGCATGGTTCGTGAGAGCAAATCTCCTCATTCCACGCCCACATTTTGTGTTCGAAAGCCCAATGGAAAGTGGCGCATTGTTCATGCTTACAATAAGCTTAATGCTGCCACGATCCCGGTTCAGACACCAATCCCTCAGAAAGATGTTCTTCAGAGATATATGGTGGGATGTACAATGTACAGTGCACTCGATTTAGTCGATGGTTATTAGCAATTAATCATGCGTGAGAAAGATATCCCGCTAACAGCGGTTAGTACCCCGAGCGGTATGCTCTGGGAGTGGCCAGTTGTGCCACAGGGCTTGTCAAACGCGCCAGCTACGTTCAATCGTCTTGTGACGCAACTGTTTCGGCCTCACCGAGGTTATGCACAGACCTACTTTGATGATATCTTTGTCCATAGTCGTGCTATGGATGGCCGGTCTGATGTGGATAATCACATCGACCATTAACGAGCAGTGCTCAAGTGCATGCGCACGAACAAGTTGTATGCCAACGCCTCTAAGTGCATCTTTGGTGCACAAGAGATTCCTTTTTTAGAATGCTTCATTGGGAAGCGTGGTCTTAGAGCGGATCCCGCTACGATAGAAGCCATAGTCGATTGGCCGGTTCCTAAGAACCAGAAGGACTTACTTAAGTGGCTTATCCTTGCCAATTACTTACACAAGTATATTACAAACTATGCGGACATGGCTCGACCATTATCCAATCTCCTTAAAAAGGATGTGGAATGGTGTTGGACGAACACCGAGCAGGAAGCCTTTACGGCTGTTAAGGAGAGTCTTCTTCATGCGCCAATCTTGGCTTTGCCCGATCCTGATCGGCCTTTCAGTGTCGTCTGTGACGCATCTGATTTTGCCATCGGCAGTGCTCTGTTACAAACAGATAATGATGGACGGGAACGCGTCATTGCGTTTGAGTCCCGGCAGCCGAAAGCAGCTGAAAAGAACTATCCAGTTCATGACAAAGAGCTACTTGCAATGAAGTATGCTTTAGTTAAATTCAGAGTTCATCTGCTTGGCTCTAAGCCTTTTGTGATCTTTACAGAGCATGCGTCATTACGCACTGCGACCCAGTCGCCACATCTCTCTCAGCGAATGGCTTGTTGGCTCTCATTCTTTGCCGAGTACAACTTCGAGGTAAAGTATAAGCTAGGAAAGTAGAATGCTTTGGCTGATGCGTTGCCACGCATGCCTGACTATGAGATTGCTCATGTTACGACTCTGTCGTCGTCGGTCACTGACCTAATCCGTATGGCATGTGCCAAGGATGAACACTGTGTAGCTTTGCTACGTGCTATGGGGAGCGAGGAGTTTAACAACTCAGACATTAAATTGTCGGCACGTTTGCGTGCGAGGCTACATCGATACTCCATCGATCAAGGCCTGTTGTGCTATAGCACGGATATGGAGGATACTCCCCGTATTGTTGTCCCTCATGATGAGGAATTGTAGTATCGCATTCTCTATGAGGCGCATGATACTGCGGTGGGCGGTCATCTCGGTCTAGAGAAGACATATATCTCCGTGAGCCAATATTATTGGTGACCCAAACTTCACAAATGGGTAAGCACATATGTGCGTACGTGTGAAACGTGTCAACGGGTGAAACCCTCAGCTCATGCGTCTGCGCCGCTGGCTAGTTTGCCTATACCCTCTGGGTGCTGGGAGTACATCAGTATGGATTTCATGTTCGGTCTGCCGAAAGATGTGCAAGGCAATACGGGTATTGTGGTCTTTTTTTGCCGTTTGAGCAAGTTGGCTCACTTAGCGGCTGTGCCAGATACCATTGATGGTGAAGGTACAGCTTCGCTGTTTATCGATCGAGTGTTTCGACAACACGGCTTGACTGTGGCAATTGTCTCTGACCGAGACCCTCGCTTCACTGGGAAGTTTTGAAAGTCCATCTTCAAGGTGCTCGGCACACGTTTGGACATGTCCACGGCGGATCATCCACAGACCGATGGTCAAACAGAGCGAGTCAATCGCGTTATCGGTGACATATTACGCAGTGTTTGCGCTAATACACCAAAACGTTGGAGCTCGATGCTTCCTGTTGTTGAGTTCGCGTTCCATAACGCTGTTTACGCCTCTACAGGCTTTACTCCGTTCTACGTGAACGGTATCACACACCCTCGCGTTCCGTTGACGCTACCACTGCGTGGTTCAGGGCTTGGTGGGGGAGAGATGGCCGATAGGCTTGCTGGTATCAGCCCTGCTAATGTTCATAAACAGATAAGCGAGTTTCTCGCAACGCGCTTGAATGTGTTACGACACGTACGTGATGCACTGGCTGATAGCCAAGACAAGCAGAAGTAACAAGCTGATGCTAAAGGCAGAGGATGTATTAAACGTTATGAGGTCGGAGACCAAGTTCTACTCAATGCTAAAAACCTACCTACAAATGTAGTGTATGCCGTCTTCAAGACAAAGTTGCGTCCGCGCTTCATTGGGCCATTCACGGTCATTGCTAAGAAGGGATTGGCGTATACGCTCAACCTCCCACGCAAACTGCGCACGCACCCAGTGTTCTACGTTGGCTTACTTAAGCCGTATCGGGATCCTTCCCATGTGAACTCGGAGGCGCTTGCGCCGGGTAATAGGGCCTTGCCGTCGGCTATTGAATCCAAACCAGGAGGTCAAGCTGACCATCCACACGGGCTAAGGCCAACTCCAATGCTTGAACACGAGCTTGCATCGCGTCGAGCGCACTCTGGTTCTTAACCAATGTCTCTTGGAGACCACTCAGCTCAGGAGCACCTTCTCATGCTCCTCCTTCGGTACCCCAACCACCACCGACTTTGCTCGATGAGCAAGGGAACCACCAGTTTCATGTGGAGAGACTCCTTCAGCGACGTCGTCGTCGTGGCCAATACCAGTATCTGGTGAAGCGGCGAGGGTACCCGGAGTCGGAGAACTCGTGGGAGTATGAGATACCCTTCGGCAGGACTGCCCTTACGCCGTGGATGTTTTTGAACATCGTGGCCAGGGTCGCCTTGTGAGCGAGAACGCTTCTCACCAATAGTGATGGGAGGTGGCGTGTTGCTCCGCACCTTAGGGTCGTGACCCGTGGATACCATTGTAGCCGGAGCATAACGCGTACGTGTACGCAACTGGCCTCTGGCCTTAAGCTTGGCATACTCGAACCGGAGCTTCCGTTCCAGACGAACGTCAGCCACATCGGCGCTGGCCCGCAGCGTTGGCACACTGCTAAGGTGCCGCTTGCGGTACACCCAACGGATGAACTCATTGTACTCCTCCTCGGGCAGTTCGCCAGCGAACAACAAGATGGGCACGCCCTTTATCGGTCGAACCGAAACACCACGAGAAAGGCTCTCAAGGTGTGCAAGGTACTGACCTTGCGTGGTAAAGGCTGGGATACCTCTCATTTAGAGCCTTGCGAAAGGCGATATCTTCTGGCGACGTAGCCTCGGGGCCAATGGCCCATGTTGAAAGGCTACGGCCTTCCGTTTGGCGGAGGCGTTGCTCCACGTCTGGTGTTGAGAACAAGTAACCACTCCGGTTTCGAATAACCGCCTGGGTATGAGTGCGACGTAGAGCACGCTCCTCACGCTGACGGATCATCTCCTGTTGTTCGTCGAGCGGGTTCGTGATGATGTTCTCACCTGCATCTGTTGTATGATGCTGCGCCACTGGCGCGGTGGTATCACCACGTTCAACGAACGGATTCGGTGCTGTTAGAGGACCAGCCTCAGGTACAGCGGAGTGGGATGATATCCCGTCATCTCCATGGACACTGGTATCACTACCATATTCCACATCCTCGTCGAGGTCGAGGTAAGATGAAAGAGTCCAAGACTCGTTGGGTGGCAATGCCATGGTGTTTCGTAATTAGCAACCGCGAGGTTAAGCACACACACACACCGACCTCTTCGAGGAAAGAAGCCGATTGACGTTTTGTGGTAACGTCAGTCTGGTGGGGGAGGGTGTAACGGGGTTACACGTCGGCTGGTAGTCGACGATAGGTGTGGTGCACACAAGAGAGGGGGTACCCTATAAAGTAATTTTAGAACACAGTGAGTGTATCAATTGTTGAAGACTGATGTCTGTCATCAATTGATTGCAAGATCTTTTAAGAGGTTATTTAGGGCAGGTTAAATACGTTGTTCTAAGGTGTTCTTTTAGGTTAAATGAAGAATAAAAATTCAGTTCCCCTTTTGATCAACATAAGACACGTTCCTTGCGAGGCGTCTTGATCGGAAGAGCTAGCAACGCCTGTAAAGGTAGCTGCTCTTGAGCACTCTGTGCTGTGATTCTCTTGAATCGTTTGGTCCCCCTGGAACAGATACCGTAAGCTCTCTGAGCTTGTTGACTCTCTGAGTCGGGTTCGTAGAACCAAAGTTGCTCGTAAGAGCGTTAAGTCTTCCTCTGACTTAAGGAGCTGTGTAGCTCCGCTACCCATCTCTTCTAAGCACTAGATTGCGTATACGGCCTGGGACCACGAGAGCAGTACGACGATCATAGTCGTCTTGTCTACGAATTCGATACAGATATTGACTCTACTGTTTTAGACATCACGACACCGTGACAAACGTGTTCCAAATCTCAAATATCATTATCCACCATCACAACGCTTATATCCGAAGATGATGGCCACCCGAATACTCAATCTATTCACGCTTGTTGGCATCGTGTTCTTCTCGGAAGATAAATGCGTCTTGTCTTTCAACACAGCTTTTTGGACGTGAATGTCCTGATCAACACCAGCACTCTGCCAACATGGAAGCATTTTACGAACGCAACACTGTTTCAAATATGCGCGTCTGTAGCCATCCGCGATGCCTGTCCAAAAGCATCTACAATAGGACCGACACCTATTGGTACCTGACAGATCTCATATATAATAAAGGTATTGCTGCCAATGTTCATTCGCCGTCTTATTCGTCGTCTTACGCTGTTTCATTTAGTCAATCCGTAACATCATGTGCAGCATTGCTAGCCAAACTTTGGCACTGCGCTACCTCGTCACTGCTAACTGAACAAACATCCGACACGATTGCATTACGAAAATAGAATATCATATTAGATGCAGTTCGATGTGTGGTCTTACAAAGTCAGATAAACGATGTGTAGGGCTACGCTTGACGCGCGAACGCACCGTATTTTAATAATACAAAGATTGTTGTCGGGACAAATCGCCTGCTTTTCTTTAAAACTTAGTAATATATGGAATGGAAAACACCCTCACTCGCACCCAGACGTGTTACATTCGTATGTATCGTACACGTCAATGGTGAATATGTGATACTTTTCATGGTTCATGTGACTTTGTTTACCTTTCTGGTTTCATATCTGGTATACACAATTTCAGAAGTTTTTCATCTCTTTTGTTACACACATATTCGCTTTTTGCATTGGATGCTACACATGTACCGATGAAAGACCTGAGCCCTTTGCGGTCTTCTTAAATAATGGCCAGTCATTGCATGACCTGATGATATATGGTAAAACTAGTGCGAATAGTGACGAGCTAGTACCAAACCTATTGTATTAATATCGACCTCTACTTCAGTCCCTCTGTCGTACTTTTTTTGCCGGCGCTCACGTAGCACAGGCTATCAATCCAAATAACGTAACGTTTCACCGCTGCTATATTGGACCAAAAATCAATATCTGAACTTATCAAAGTGGATGAAGTGTGACGAGGATTCGAATTGAGTGACCTTTCTCAGCAAATTACTCAGTACATGGTTAATTTTTATCCGATTGATGCCGCCTCTGAGACAAAGCCCTGAGCGGGGATTGCGAACTATGTGCAGTAGCAGGATTGTCTTACCACCGGCTAGATGAGGCGGGCACTTCGGGCAATTTTGTGCTACATAGAGGCGCGCTATAGCGTATGGTGCTTCTGGAAACAAAAACAAGAAGCTGCCATGGTGAAACGGATTATGGTACTTATAAAGAATTACGTTTTGAACCAGCGTAATGGGGAGCCCTTTGCTTTTACTGACACAGAACAAGCTACCTGAACTGACCCGGTGTAGGTAGGTGCCACGAATACTCACTTACTCGGCTTGTGCAGATGATGGCTATGTCTCTCAAGACAGACACGTTAGAGAGAAGAAAAAGAAAAAAACGTATTTTATACATTGAGGTATCCTTTCAATGTCGCATTTGATCTCACTTCAACTACATCAAACTACAAACGTTAAATGAGGCCACTTGCTCTCCACCCATCGCACGCATTTAGTAGCGGGTGGGGATAGTAGGTTGATGTAATGGCCTATATCAACCAACAAGTGGAGCGGTGCCTCAATTTACATTCAAAGGTAATGTTCCTAAAATTTGTACTTCGAAATGTAAATATTGGAGGACAATGTCAATAATGATAATCATTTCTCGCTGACCCAATGGGTTGTGAATGACACGTAGTTGTCGATTGAAATTAAGTAATATTCGGGAACGATTAGCGACTAGCAATGCCCTGTTGAGAGACATGTAATGGGCTCACCTTGTTGCATAAATCGTAACAATTACGGTTAATAATTTGTCACATAGGTAGACTTCTAAGTCACGCATAGTCGTAACACTGCAGGCACATATATTTGGCAATACATTAGCGACGTATGGGCTATCCATGCCGCGCAACGAAGTTCAATAGTATTCGAGCATGAGGTAGACATGAGCATACATACATAAGCCAAGTAGACGGTTGCGAAAGTGCAGTGAAGCCAATTTATGAATGGGAAGACGAATGAGTACATGTAAAGGCTACTGTATAGTGGGTCTTCTGAGCCACCGTCGAACGATTGGCGTACTCAATACCGCCCGGTGTACTGTACGCACATACGTGTGACTCAGAGCAGACGCAATCATCAATTGCAGTACAAGCGTGGCAACCGGTCGATCGTTGACATTCGCTCGAAGACGGTAGTGGTGCGACACATATAGCATTGTAATCACATTCTTCGGGGAGCCATTTTTTGACGTTGGTCCTATGAATCGCCTGGCATAGGTTATACCCACATGCGTCAATTTTCTTACAAAAACGTTGCCATAATTTTGCTGGTCACCTCTCGAAATCTTTTAGCGGTAGGAAATGTTCTTTCGCGGCGAATAGCCGATGCAGCGCTGTTGTGTGTTCCTCATCAGACTGTTGTACAATTGATAACGGTGATCGAATGCAAGATTAGATCACAATCTTGCTTACAGCTTGTCGCTGATTATGTTGCCTATAAGCAAGATGTATCCGTCTACATGTTACAGATCTTGAGCGCTCAAAATCATGCATACACTGTCCGCACCATTTTGTGTGGATTCTGCAGCTGTGATGACCGACAATCTATAGTATTGTGTACTTTTAACGCCCGAGATGCGGAAGAAAGAGAACTTCGTGAACGTCTACATCCTTTTGCCAAATGCCGAGTGCATACATCGTTATGTATTCTCTCCACAACAAAGCGATCGACGCAATCATTCCCGACAATGACCATTGGGCAATGATAACACATCTTTTTGCATATGCTGTCTTTTCTTAGGAATGGGCGAAATTAGAGTGCTCGACAATAGCGCGCAGGCTGCAAGGGGAAGAGGCTCAAGCCACAACAACTTCGCTTTAAAACTTGATAGGTGGTTTCGAGATATTGTATCTCGGTCTCCCTTCGCTTTCGCTGTCGTAGCATGGGAAACGACGACCCCGGTATCGTACAACAGCCGCAAAAATTGGTAGGTGTGATATTATTTCACTCCCCTTTCCACGACAGTGCAAGCGTTTGCGCCTCTGTTTACAAGGCAGCATCATGATCGAATTGTGATAAGACCGCACTCGTTAATATTGGCAAGCCTCTTCAAAGCATCGTGTACGGCGCTCAATTGACTATGAGCCCGCTCACCAAGTTTGGGTGGGATCACGGCTATCCTGGAGATGAGTTGCGTGGATCTTGCACTCCTTTAAGCAGACGTTATGCTCAGTAGACATGCATTATTACGTCGAGGAACGGGTCAAAAGCGCCTTGCAACACCCTGTCTATGCGGGTGCAGCTAGCCATACAAAAGTCGTATACAGTTTTTGAGATCCGTTATAAAATCGGTGTGTGCTGAAGCGATTAATACGATTGCTTCCGCATGCGCGAATGTTTGCACATATTGCAAAACAAAAGATCCATGAGTCGAAGATATTGCGATACAATATCAAGCAACGATGACACAGGGTTAGTAGCGACACAGTCTGCTCGTTGTCGTCCAGACGGGCGACACACGGTGACAAGAGATGCATGTACAACGATAACTTCCAAATGGGGAACAGCTACAGGAATACAATAGTCCAGCTACAGCCAGAGTGATCATCAAAGTGAAGAAAAGTCAAAGAGTGTTCCAGCCTGATGATGTATGATTACAAGTTCAAGGCAAGACTTGAGGCAAGCAATTTCACGCACTCACTTCGTTGGATAAGATGCTGATTCTCGCGCCAGGTCGCAGCGACGCGTCCCAGCTAGAGTTTCAAGAAAGCTGTAGAAGCTGAGTCATCTTACGAACGCCGGGTCGCACACATATATTGAATGAAGCAGGCTGCATATCTATTCGCTCGTCCGTCATTGATGAGTCACGATCTACTCGTTTGCGCAGGTTTTGGCTTTGAGATATGGGAAGCGACACCAGGTTTAAGTATAGTGAATATGCATGTACGACGTTGACTTGTAACACTTTCTGATCAGCATTTTCGCGTTTTCCAATTCGCAGCTGGCACAACGCAAAGTATGGACTTCACACCGCGCTTGGAAAGGAAGAGAGCCTTTCGGGTGACCGGCGGCCACGAAGCACCAAAGAAACCTCGCCACGCCAGCGAAAACCGTTTGGGCTTTGCCACGCGTATATTTACGCTCTTCTTCAAGCGACGACTCTTCGCCGATAGATCGCAGCCTAAGTCGTGGTTTGGTCGTTCGAATGCTACATCTGTGGATAACACGGCCCGTCACTCAAGCGTTCAGAGAATGATTGTGAGTGGATTCGGTTTAACGGGCCTTGACATATCGTCTCAGTATGCTGCTGACGACAAAAAGAGCGACTCCGATTGGCGACAACGTCAGATGCAATGCGTAAACTGTGGACGTCTGTTTTTCAAATCCTTGTCGACGCTTCATCCCGACACTGGGCGGTTTTGTTCATTAGACTGCAGAAGCACATTTCAGTACATGGATCGTCTCGAGAGATTGATTGCTGGACACATGTTGGGAGGCAGCATCTGCAGCAACTCGAGCTCGAATGAAGACGATTACGCTATCGAAGAACACGATGTTGATGAGCTTTTGGCAGATCTGCAGATCGAGTATACGAGTCACTGAGTAAGTGGTTGTCGCACGTACTTTATACTCGAGGAACGTGGCAAGATAATTCGTGTGTGAAAGCAACCTACCATATGCTGTGAATGGCGTGTCGTCGTCGTCGAAGCCCGAAAAACGAAGTAGACCTCATGTATCGATGCAACATTAATACGTCAACACATATTTATCAGCCGTAGGTGAGTGTCATGTCAAGAATGGACGTTTCCATGTGCGCAGCCCCAGAGATAGAAATGCCCGCGACGTTCCATCGCGTATGAAAAAATATCGTGATTTCGATTGATCTACATCGTGCGTGATTTTGCCAGTTTTCGCTACTCTACGCTTGATCTACAGTACCCACTTCAATGAAACGATGAACAACAACGACTCAGTCTGGTGTTGTCGCTATTGTGCGAATCTGCGAATCCTGTCTCTGCAATGCGAGAATGCTTGAAATAGGCATGAAAGAGCGTGGTGCGACGACCCCTGACAAATTTTGACAATGGAGAGCGCAAAGGGACTGATGTCAAGGCAGCTGGCACGTCACTCGACGGGTAAAAAGCACTGAATTACTCATTGGCTCAAAGTGCTCGTGCTTTCTATATAGGGCCGTATCGGCTTGCGTTATCGATCGAGATCCAGACACTCATCCTAGACCATTTGTAAAAGGCCCATTGACTGGACTTGAGACAGAAGCAGATCGGCACTGATTTTTGTCATGAGACACGACCTCAGAGCTAGCATGCTCTGTGTCTGCATTTTTACAGGATAAAGCTGGTGTCTTGGCAGGCACCGCAGTGAGCTTAAGCAAGGCTGCTACAACTTGTAAAAAAGCAGACGTCAACGACTAAATCAACAAACTTTGCCAAGCGCAGCCACATCAGCTTGAACTTAAGCAACAAGTCGGCTAACGGATCAAAGAGCGTCAACGCATTTTGTAATGTTTTTCCGACCAAACGGATGGAGAAGTTTCGAGCTCAGGACGCTATCTTATTGCTGCATTCTACAGCTCATGCAGTCATCGACGGGTCCCACTTGCGTTCATCAAGATGCTGCAAGGGGATTACGTTGTTCACGTTGTGCAAGTTGTCGGTAGGCTCGGGTCGGTGAGCCTTCACCCACGTCGTTTCCCTCAATTTCGCAATCAGAAGCGCTCGCCTCCAGTAGATAAAAAGAATCGAAGCGAGCGACAGGTTTACTTCACGATTTGTGAAGTCGCGTGACTTGCAACGTGTCCGACTCTATCTGCCCCGCCCACCCTCCACGCCGCGTATACTGACTGCCCCACGTCGAGACCGTCACTTGTCCGGAGTGACGTCGCGTGGTCGCGCCGTTCGATCGCTGTCCGTGCACTGATTGGCTCAATTGCTGTCCGCGTTCTGTCCTACCCCTACGCGACGTCTACCACACCATCCACACACTAACCCCGCGACGCCGTCGGTCTTCTCAGTTCACCGCTTGCCCGGGCGCACTTAATCGGAGAGAACCCGTCGACGGCCCCGTCCGGCGGTCGGCTTTCCTCGCGCGCGCGCACTCCGTCGCGGCGTTGTTCATGTCTCGCGCCTCGATCGGCGACTATGTGGTCACGCGCAAACTCGGCAGTGGCTCGTTTGCCGTCGTGTACAAGGGGTACCACCGCACGAGCAAACGGCCCGTGGCGATCAAAGCGCTGTCGCTCTACAAGTTGAACGGCAAACTGTTGGCGAATCTCGAGATGGAAGTCGCCATCATGCGGCAGATCGACCACCCGAACGTCGTGAAGCTCTACGAGATTCAAAAGACGGACAAACACATGTACCTCGTGCTCGAGTACTGCGCGGGCGGCGACTTGCAGCAGTACATGCGGCGCCACCAGCAGCCCACGAGGCAACCGACGAGGCAACGAGCCGACGAGTTGCAGTCGGCGAGCAGCAGTTTGTGTCTGCCGGAAGCTGTCGCGCGCCACTTTCTGCGGGAGTTGGCGACGGGTATGCAGTGTCTCTGGCACCACAACCTCATCCATCGGGACCTCAAGCCACAGAATCTGCTGCTGGTCGAAGATTCGCCCACGTCGGCGCTCAAAATTGGTACACATATATATATATGTATGTATATATATTTATATTACAGCAGACGTGGGTTTATTGTACCTGTCGGACGACGGTGTATATGTGTACATGGGTTGTACGCTTCTTTTTCTGTGGGCGATGCTAAGTGTGACATGTGTTGTTGCTGTTGTTGTCATTGTTCTTAGCGGACTTTGGGTTCGCGCGGCACTTGGCGACAGCGTCGATGGCCGAGACGCTGTGTGGCTCGCCGCTGTACATGGCTCCTGAGATCTTAAAGTTTCAAAAGTACGACGCAAAAGCCGATCTGTGGTCGGTGGGGACTATTCTGTTTGAGATGGTGGCGGGGCGTCCGCCTTTTGGTGGTGCTAATCACGTGCAGTTGCTGGCGAATATTGAGCGTCAGCCGCTGCGCTTTCCTCCGACACTACAGCTCTCGAGGGGTTGTCGGCATTTGCTGGTGGCGTTGCTCCAGCGCAAGCCAGCGCTTCGTCTTGGATTTGCCGAGTTCTTTGCCGATCCGTTCGTGGATTTGCAATCATTGACTGTGGAGCTGGACACGGCTGAAGTGATGCGCCGCTCATCGAATCTTTCGTTGAACACAAGTATCCGGGAAGAAAAGGAAAGCGAAGAGGACAAGCTTTTGGGACGCTGGGGCATTTCGACTGCCAGTGGAGGTGGCCGGGATACAGCGCATGAAGGGTATGCAGCCACGTCGCCGGCGTCTTGTCGAAAATCCAATGGTATTGACGTGCGCGAAGTGCCAGCATCGAACGAAGTGAGCTCGAGCTCGCGCTTTGCATGCACAGCGCCACCAGCAATGACGCGTCAGTCACGCAGCGGAAATCTCGAAGTGATGGAGACTGCTTTTGCTCGAGCCAGTTCTGGATCAAAGACTCTACGTCGGTCGTCTTCGTCACGGCTAGCGCGAAGCCGTCGTGCCTCGTCTAGTGGCAATGGGTGTGTAGCAGACACGAGTCCCAAGCTGAGTCCGCAAATGAGTCCGCACATCTTGCCCAGTCCTAGTCCACGAATCAATCCATTCAAGCAGTTATCAGAGTCACCTCCGGGCGTAGCAGCAGTCCCGTATCAGCATCGTTCGCCGTCCGGGTCGTATCGAGCGGACGCTTCCTTCGCTACCTGTCCGATCGGCAGCGCTGCGATCGTGGCTACAAAGCAGAAGAGCGTTGGCGGCGGGGGCGGGCATACTCTGGATAGCAGCGGCGAATACGTTTTGGTGGACGGATTGACAGATAAATTTGCACCAAGTGGGCAGAGCTCTCATCCGTACATACATCGCACAAGCACAGGAAAGGCAACGAACGCGGTACCTGTCACGATCGATTTGGCAGCGACATCGTTACCCACGGCTGAGCCTTGCAACGGTCATGCCGGGTCTTTGTCCCGCGAATGCAGTCAGCAGCTGTTTGATGTTGTGGTACTGCGTGTTCAAGCAATCGCTTCGATTGCCGACCAGCTTTGGGCATTGAGTGCCGCTAGTGGTACATCATCTGGATCAGCAGACGAATGCATTGGCGAATTGACGGGAGAAGACTGGTCACCGCAACGTACGATATGTAAAAGCAAGTCGCTGTCAACATCACGCGAAAGAGGGGCCAGCGACGGTGACTTTTCGTCCAATTTTGCGATGAGCTTGTCGCTGAGCTCATCGCTTGGAGGGAACAATTTACTTGTGGATGACGAAAATGGAGATGACGACGAGGATGAGGACGAAAGGCGGAATAACGAACGTCACTATATTTGCGCCGCCGAAGCACTTGCGTTGTATGTCACATGCCTTCGTCTCCTACAGCACGTTGCGCTGTACTTACGCCAAGATCCTGCATCTTATGTCTCTCGAGGTTCGGTGGCGTCCTCTGAGTCGCGCGGGACGTTATTACAGCGGAACGGAACGAGCCTAAAAGCATCCATGGCTTTTTTGTCCGATCGACTTACTCATTACTTAGGTCGTGTCGAGCAGTGCAAAGCCCTGATGAAGAGTGCTGCTATCTCACGAGCCCCTCTTCGTGCTGCGACATCGCAGGTAGAGATGCTGTACACTCACGCAATCCGAATTGGGCGGCAGGGCGCTATTCGCGAAGTTCTGGGCCACACTCGAGCTGCACATGATCATTATCTCCAGTCGCTTCTCCTGCTCGAGAGCTTGATGATGGATACATCGAGTGCAAGTGCCGGAGAGTTAGCCGTGGGTGACCAGAAGAACGTGAACGATGTTTTGCGCGCACTCGAACTACGTTTGAAGAACGTTCGCACAACACTGGAGAAAGATGAGGGCTCCAATGCCGTAAGAAGCCACCAGCGGAGTTTGCAGCACCCGCCGTGGCCCCACTTCTAGCTGACTGATTACCGTTCTACCACTGCTGTAGCGCTGATGGAACGTTGCTACGAGTACGTGATTTATTATTTGCGTGTACATCTGACTGATTGAAACCATGGACCAGCGATCAAAGAGTAAAATAACAAAATAGCAATACACGTGACACATGGTTGGATAGCTTCCACAGAGTCGGTAATGGAGCGATATTCTGTCATGCACGCACGAAAAGCTACGCAAACGGCAAAAATAAAGAGAAAAATGGTTGACATCAGCATGTGCGTAGGAATACACCTAAATTTAGGTTCCCGTCGGGATTACCTCGGATATTGCATTACAGACAAAGAAAACACAGGATATTCACAAAAATACAAAAGATGCATTCGATAGTCACAAAAAAACAATTCACCAAATTATTTAAATGTAAAAAAACGCACAAAATGTGAAATAAAAAGTATACACGTAGTTATAGTATTCAAAATACGAAGCATATAAACTTAATGTTTATTATTCGACCGATCATACATATGCCTGCAATCCTTCGTATACATCCACGTATACTTTATCCCATTCCCTTTTATTTCATTTAT
Source organism: Hyaloperonospora brassicae (assembly GCA_947650285.1). Classification (NCBI taxonomy): domain Eukaryota; phylum Oomycota; class Peronosporomycetes; order Peronosporales; family Peronosporaceae; genus Hyaloperonospora; species Hyaloperonospora brassicae. The sequence continues at coordinate 318,443 of CANTFL010001401.1, forward strand.
TACCCATACAGCCAAATTGTCATAGCTTGGTTGCACGAAAGAAAAGGTGCGTCAGCGCTTCAAGCATAGACTAACAGTTTTTGCTTATCATTCTTATGAAAGACCACCCTGCCTCTGACTATTTCATCAAGCTCTGTAATTTGACACTGAAATATGTTTCGTTTTCGTCTCGGCCGTATCTTCTTCATTGAACGAAATGAGACAGCGCCATATTCAAACGGCGCGCACGCAATGCTCTGTGAGATTATCATATTCAATCAAGGTAGCATCAGACGACAGATATACAGTTAAAACTAGAGAGTCAAGAAAGTTAAATCCTGACGAAAGTATTTCGATATGCTTTTGCAGGTCGTCACGCGGATTGCTTACAGATACACAAGCTGAGTAGCACGCCAGCAACATGCAATGATATAATATAGCTGTTTTTATTAAGCGAAAGATGATGAGGTAATGACCGAGTTGGTATGATTAATGTGCGATAAATGCTGCAAAGATAGGTGCGTATTGCATATTACAGCGAATGTTTAACGCAAATGAGCGTGACAGCTCAGTTTTTTGGTCCATATCGAAATATAGAAAAAGATATAATTACAGTAATGTGCTTCACATTCTAGACAACTTCTCTATAAATGCGTAAAAATTAATAGCATCATCAATTATGTAATCTGTGACGAAGGTGTCGGTGTAATGTGGTCGAGCTCGTTACATGTCGTTAACACTAATCTGGGTCAATATTTTTATATCATTATAAACAATTTATTTTAATATTTTTCTTACGAAGTACATATCGACGATATATCACCCTTGATAGGCAATAGGTGACAACGCTGCACTGTTTTGTTTAAATAGGCCATAAGATAAGCCTATTAAACCGCCAAGTGATGTTGAACACGCGCAATGGGTGGTGAACATGTACAGTCATCCCTCTCTATAGGATACTCTCAACAAGAGAAACCCTGTATATAAGGGTCACAGTGTCGCCGATCATTTCAAACTATATAGAAATTTGTACACCGTTCTCTTTATAAGCGAGTAAGATATAAGACACGAAAAAACTCGCCCATTTGGGGTGAAAACTCTCTTTATGTGACTCACTACCCTAGTTCTAATGCTGAAAGAGATACGTCGCATAGGATGTGACAGTTGTTCTCCGAAGATTTGCGATATGCCTATTTACAAACGTCATATAACCCTAGACGTAACCTAGGGAAAGACATAGAGCATGTCATAATAGGTGAGATTATGAAGCCCGTATTACTGATGACGTCATGAGAACAGATACAGAAGACGAAATTTAATAACTTCGTAAGGCAATAGATAGGGAGAAATAAAATTTAATTTACATAAAAACTCAACTACCTACTGATACAACACGTTTACCCAAGATCATCAAGCCCGTGCAACCAATGAGATCATTTAAGCGAGTATCCCTTCTCTCTAGAGCAGAAGTACGAGGTCTTTCAACACTGCAAAGAACGCATAAACTTCCGATTTAACGAAGTGCAGACTTATGTGAGCATCCAGTTCCAGCACAGTATTCATAAATCAACGGCGCATCGGCTCATGGCCATGAAAATAATCGACTTTGAGGGCTTTAATCCTAATGTAAAAAAGAAACGACGTGTAAAGAATACTGAGTTCGAGAAGGAGATTTTGAAATTTGTTCTCGAGCGCGAGAGTGACGCGTTATCGGAAGATCTGGCCCTGGAGAAAGCAGACCGACTACGAGTGAGCCATGATATCGAAGATCACGATCTCAAGCTTTAAAGGCTGGCTCCAGAGATTCAAGAAGCGGAACAACATCAAAATCCGCGCGTTGAAAGGCGAGAGCGTGAGCTTATAAACTGATGACGTGCAAGCAGCAAAGTCTGAGATCCGATCTTTGATTAAACAATACTTTTTGAGTGATGTGACTAATTGTGATGAGACAGCATCATTTTACGACTTGCCGCCAGAAAAAAAACCCATGCACAGTTCGCAAAAATGGCAATAAGAGCGTATAGTCACGAGTAAAAGTTTCTTTGTGCTGTAACTCAAGGAACTCCGAAAAGCTGGACCCCATGATCATCGGAAAGTTCAAAAAGCCAAGGTGCATTATGGGTGTGGAGATCTAGAAGCGTGGCATCGTATACGCTGCGAGCTCAAACGTCTGAATAACTGTAAATATATTGGATAAGTAGATGCATCAATTTCATCTTCGAATGCATGGTCACGAAGTCCTGCTACTTCCCGACAATTCTTTCAGTCACAAGGTCCAACGAGAACTTAACAACGTCAACGTGGTATTTTCCGCCTGTCATGACTTCCACTATCCAGCCGCTCATTGCAGGTACGCATTAATCTCATTATTTATTTGCGTGCCTTTTAAATCTGCATTAATCTCCTAACCTACATACATGTTCTATAGGTTTCATCCGATCGGTCTAAAGCTCGCTACAGGAAACATCATATGCGATGGCGGATGGATCTGATCGAAGCAACATGAAAACGCAGACTTAATGTCCTATAAGCCATTTTAATTGCAGCTTAGAGCTGTAACAGTATTGGCGGGGAGATCATTCAAATTTGCTGGACCAAGAGTGGTATCATCGAAGCGCCACAGGCTGCGTAATTGCGTGCACAAAACAACCATCGACAGTCCAGCCTCACCTTCCAACAAGACTGCTGCGATCTGGCTGATATGTTGCAAAAGCTTGGTATAACCGTTTGCGTGGATGATTATGTCGAAATCAAGGACCACAAGGAAATTTACGAAGAACGAGAAGCTATGATTGAAGCAGAACTGGAGCTCGCGGAAGTCGAAAGCGACGAAGATCAAGCTCGTGTCAGTGCAAAAGAAGAAATAATGTGCTGCTTATTTTTGCGTTCGTACTTAATACGCTCAGTTGAGGACACGCGAGTTATACAGTCAGATCTGGATAAGATGTCGTCGGTTATTCGCAAAATCCGGCAAGCTAGGGCGAAACAGCTCGACATTAGAGACTTCATATAGTAGAAAAACGTTACATTTCATTTCAATTGGCGCGTCACGCTTTGAATAATAGCATGCAACTTCTTCCTTTTAAATTATCTTTATGAGACTTTTCATACGACACGCTGTAAAAATTGGACACAAAGTTGCCTCTTATAGAGAGGGTTGAGTGAAGCTACATTGTAAGTTTGTAATTATATCCAGCTTAAGTGAGATAAATAAGAATTTTGGTGACGTGTGACCTATGTTAGATTCAGTTCTACTTCACTTCTCTTTAACTTATCGGTAAATCCAGCTAATCTTTCTCTGCACATACAATGTACGTGAGAATTAGAGGCATCTGTCTGCACTGTGTTAGTCTAGGTAGCTCGAACTGTGTCTTTACAAGCGTAGGGTACTAGTAGCAATGTAAGCCCGTTACATGGCCTTAACGGTCTGCACATATCACTTAATGTTGATATTGTCTTTTCAATCAGCTTTAGCGCTACTAAGTAAAATGTTTCACGGCGAAGATTCTACTACCAACATACGGTTCGGTAGCACTAAATAATTCCTATTGCACTGACGGCTAAACCCATAATATCGTCGAGCATTCGTTAGCTGGTGCCCGCATATAAAGGTATTCGAATCGAATAAGCGTAGGATAGCACCTGGAAATGTGTTCATATAACTAGCTATTCTCGGCCTTCGACGATTATTCACTCTCCGCATAGAATAAGCAAAGCAAACCTCGCACGACTTATGTTTCATACGTTTTATCTTTACTTCGCTAAGCCCGCACGTACAGATAGGCAAGAGAAAAGTGTTGTGATGCACCGATCGGTTAATATCAAGCACAACACAATCATATGTGCGATGCTCGAACTAATGAGTTAGTAAACAAGAATTGTTCAATGAGGTATGCTTGAAAAAACGTTATAATTACTTTCATGTGGAACAAAAGAAAGGTTTACCTCATTGCTCTTGCTATGTTGATCCATACCAAAGAAGTATTGGAATCATTTTAAGCAGTCGACAACGAGCTTAATTTACATAAGTAGACCATGTGGGCACGAAAAATAAGACCTGAAACTCGAAAACATACGTACACGGATGTGAAAAAAGTATATTTACGAAGCATAATATTCATACGTTTGGGGCGATAGCTCAAACAATATATAAAGGGTAGTCTAAATCTAATTATTATATACAATTTGATCTCACTGATATAATAGCACGCCACAAATATGTAATATAGGTACATGAAAAAATTTATTTCGCAAACCTAGCAGTGATTTGTGAGTAGTTGGATGATATATTGACCAATGTTAATCAATATGTAGAATGGTGCCCCAATGTACATGTAAGAGTGATTTATCTGCAATGTTTACTTGATGGTTAATATAATATAAATACTATCATAGAGACAAAGTTCTCATTGTTCTCTAATGGTGCTGGTAAATTATAACGGATTAACGACGTTACACATATCAGATCGATATCATTTGGTAAGTCAAGAGCTTTTTGTAAAGTTCGGTGCGATGATGTATTATAGGCATGAGCTAAAATTTAGGAATGGTAACTAGATTATCGTAGGGACAGAATATGATGTAGAGGATCTGAATGAACCACGTTTTAGTGGTGATTTAGCAATACTGAACGAATCGAACATTTTGTTCAGTAATTAACGCGATACATATCGGGACTTACTTTTGTCACACGAAAAAGGAGAACCAAAACTACGATACAGCTTTACAAGTTTTGTTAGTTAAATATTGATTTTATTATGGGAATGACTTCAGGATTTTAATTAATCTACGAATAAAGTCTGCGTTGAACATGGCTTACACAAGCTGATAAATCGGGAAAAGCATATCAGTATCAATCACATTTTCTCGAGGTCATTTAAATTTCATTTGACGTCAGCAGACGTCGCCGCGCATCGGCTTCATGAGATTGAAAGTGTTATAGGTAACGGACTCGAAGCTACTCATTATTCATATATATGAAAAGTTTTATAAGCAGTGGTTTAGGGTGTGCAGTTTCTTTGCAAAAACGGTTTCCAAGGTGTTTGAGGCTAAGAATGTCGCCGTCGGCTACAGGAAGTACAAGCGGAGAAAATTAGAGCAGATTAAAAGATTATAGACGTTGATAATCATATACAGTCATAGGTGATACATGTGCAATTTTAGGCTTCATCTTTTCGGAGCTTTGCTTTAGTTCAAAAAAGCATTTCCTGGTGGCTTTGTACGCACTTGAGAAGTAAAATGGGAGCGAAAATTTCGTATCGAAAACTAAATAATACCGACTATATGTTCGCATCCTAATTAATAAATCAGGTTCAGTCCGCCTCGCTATCTGCTAGCTGCGCAAATCAAAAATCTTTAGGTTACTTATTTCAATATCTGCCTTATCGTGTTTGCCGCAAAGAATGACACGTTAATGCGCTACACTTATAACGACACTATTGAACGGCGGTGTGTCGCGGGTAAGTGCAAAGTAAGGTGCAATTAGGTAAGCGATCGGGTCCTGGATTTTAGTCCACCGGCAACGTGATCACCGTGTAAATGCCTACTATTAAATAATGACGAGTGCTCGGGCAAAGGAGGCTGCCTAAAGTGTTTTCTTGAGATGACCATGCCCCTCGCGGACATTGTGGGTTCCTGTAATGTGGAGTGTTGGCTTTAGAAGTATCCCGCAAGTAATTGCATTTTATTTGTTTTATCGATGGACATAACGTTTGTGGCGACGCAGCGATCCGATAGGGGAATGTACACGAACGGAAGTATATGCGTTATAAGAGACGTTGACCAGTAAATTAAAAATATTTTTGTAGTCGCGATAACAAATGTCCGAGCTGGCGACGGCGGTATTGTCGGCTAAAAATCGCTATGCTTAAATGTGGCGTTAAATGTAGATTGTAAGAGGAGCCAAGTGTTCGAAATTGGTAAACCACCAACATGCTGTGCCATAAAATATACAGCGTGAGTAAATACGTGCTTTCTGCTGGTCGAGTCCGTTTGCAATTCCCCAATATTCAGCTTAATTGTCGTTGAAATGTGCAGCACCGTATAATATTTCCTTTATACATGATGCATGTGGCACTGGCCAAATTTCGTATATTGACAGTAACGGATCTAGATCCGCTTGGTATATCATCGTAACATTACAACCCGTGGAAGAAGTTATACGGAGCACGACGGAGAACCAACATTGGGCAGCATTTAGGAGCTATATAGAAAAGTCGTGACAGACGGGATAGTCAACAAGTGCCGACCGCACTCGCACAAGGAGGCGGAATTTTTCTTGGACGCTCAAAATGGTAATTTAATCTGACAGACCATGTGTTCCAACGGTATAAGTGGGTATAAACTCTGGCAGTATGAATAATTTTAGAAAACAATAATTCTTGTACGCGACGTAAACGCTTAAGCATATGGCATGGAGCCCTAAAATGTATAGGGATACATTTTATTATATCGAAGTTCGCCAATTGATGGGACGCCCATGCACTTCGCGCCGGTCAGATCGTCTCTCAAATTGTCATATGTCTTAGTAGAGACTCAAAGGGAGATCGGAGGGGCCGGTATAAATTTACCAAGAACCCGAACGTGAAGCTCAGCCTCATATATCGCCGAGACCCCGGCACCAACATAAGAGTGAATTCTGATGGCGTCAGGTACCAGTAGCTCCAAACTAAATGACTGACAAAATTCGGGGCGAATGGTATCACACCCCACAAAGAGACACGTCTACTTTCAGTATTTCTAGTAACAAAGAGATAAAGTTTTACTATACTTCGAAAATACGTCTGTGCAACGTTCGTATAGGACATCGGTATCCAACGGATGTCGCTTCACTTGACCAGATATGTACCGGCCGTCAAAACTCGATATATTTGCTCCGTTCCGCGCTCCACATTAAGTCGATATCCTTCACTACGGATTTGACGACATAATTATTACATATTTTTTATTCGCCGCAGCCGCCACCTTCGTATTTTCGCCTAAATTTTGAGACACTAACGAGAGTTGAATCTGCGCGAATCAGGACAGGTAATTTAAGTCTCAGTGAGACAGAGCTATCACACAACAAAATTGACGTTATGGGCTCGAAATGCACTACATTTCTGCGTCGGAGTTTGACAGCGAAGTAATATTACCGTAAAAGAAGCTAGTCACGATGGAGATAATACGTAAGCGAAATGCGCAACCAAGGATTAGGGAACATAATGCGATTCAAGATTAACAAATCTTTGAAAGGTAAGAAATACAAGAGGAATCGACGTGTCGACGCTTCGCTATCAATTTGATGCCCACAGCTTGAGTAAGCGATAATCAAATAACACCACCTTTAATCGATAGCCAAGACACAGTGTTACTAAGATAATCTTGAATCCCTGTTACATAAGGCACATAAAAATTAATTGAATCCGTAATACTAGGGACACGACACATATTTAATTGTAACGCAAGTAATCTAAACATTGTAATAACGACCCTTTGCATCACAGTCGGTCTTTATCGTGTTCCGCGCCTTTTCTTCAAGCGAATGTCAAACAAATACAGCGGCACTTTCATTATCATTATCGGTGATTTCAAATTTATACGGAAACGGTAGGTGCGTTGACATATTTTCATTGCATACCCTTTGCGGGCACTCTGTAAACCGGATAGTATTAAAATATAGATCCGTATATACGAAACCGCGCTCGGAACTGAAAATGCTGGCTTTCTGTTCCATACTAATTGATGTAAGTCAAACACGTTTCGACCAAATTCCATAGTCTCCGTCGATCAAAAAGTTTAAGGTCTAGCATAAAGTTCCAGGTGGCCAATAAAAGTCGCCGACATGATGAGCGTATGCAACCAAGTACAAGGCAACGCGATTCCACCTTGTCGTATCGATAGCGCAGCCGTCTCGTCGGGTACTTATGGTCACTTTGTCTGTATTTACAGACCCCTGACACGTGTTTTGAAAGAAATGGCCAATCACACGTGTTATAACCCGTGAAGGGACACCAATAGATCACCAAAATGTAATTCTATGCACCAGTATTGAATGACAACGCGGGACCATTAATTGATGAATTATTATGTAATCTCGCTCAGAAAACTTTAATTCATAAGAATTGCATACATTACTTGCAATTCTCCTAAATACAATATATAAATGAACGAAAACTTTAAGGCATCTTTAAACTCGCCGGAGGGAAGAAGCGCAGGATCAAGGTTGTATAATAGCAAGTTCTATTGAAATCGAATTTTCTTAACTTATCGTAAATAAGATGCACAAGTGATGAAATTCAAATTTGTGACCACACCCGTTCCGACTATAAGATAGCGAGCTTTAGCTACCGTGTCTTTCACATAATCTTATCCTGAAAAGCCGTTTATACACAGATGTAAGAAATACGCCGAGGATGTCGGCCGACACCTAAAATATCCAATATAAAATAATGATAGAAAAATTTAATGATGCGGCGTAAGAGGGCATCATTGTCAAAATACTAAACCTTACTCTACGGAGGATATATAATTTAACCATCATGTTTATTGCAGTCGGGATCGCTATTTGTCGCAGCCACAACAGAGATGTGACGGGGCTTAGATACTTTAAATTCATTGAGGAATGTGACATTTCATATCTAGATAAAACTAATACAATGTCAGTGGAATCTGCCATAAGTGCTTAATAAGTCTATCGGTAAGGTCATTCCACAAGATTTTTGCATGGTACACGTGCGGCCGCGATAGAGGCAGCAGTACTGAAATGGATCACTTTTTGATACTTAGTCAATGATGAGGCCCGCGACTGCGGGTCGAAACGCGTCTGGCACTAGTCCATTGTATAAGTTTTATGTCATGAAATTTAGTGTTATACATGAAAGCATTCAAACCATTAACGGAACCGGTAGCATGACGAAGGCTTTCGAAGGAATCGATTTACTGAATAATTATTTATGCAGACTTACAATATTCAAACGCGGCGGACTGCTAACACAAGAACTGCTTAGCGTCAAATGTATTGATCGCCTTAATTACTTATATGGCAGAAGCATGTAGAAAGGTGTCCGTATTAACATTTTGATCTCAACAAACATATAAATGCTTAGTAAAATATTGCGATAGTCTAAACGCGACATAACGATGATAAAGAGAGAAAATTCAATATCTCTTCTTTGATCACTACCCGTTTATTTGCACAAAATACAGTGTAAAATGCTTCTCTTTGGTCACCAGGTGTACAAGGCTGCAACAATGAGAGCGATCGCGATAGATAAGTCGTTTTATGTTAAATATTTCTTCTTCATTAATTGATTTCAAGGGTACTTTAATCTTGTACTCACGCCTTACGGTAATTCGTCCTTCGTAAATGCGTTGTAGTCAAAGCGCTTCAGACTTGATGCCTTAACAAGTACTTAAACGGTAAAACTGGACCTCTGAAATGTAGAAGATAGTGAGATGTTACTTATTTTTAATCCCATAACTGTTTACTAAGACAGATAAGGTCCGTACGAAGCCCTATAATCCAGCCCTCTAATTTTAATTTATTTAAATTTATTAGCCTTCTGGCAAAAACGTCGGGCATATAGCCTAGATGATTCGTGTGCTGTGTAAAAAGGCGCATTTGCTTCGACCACCACCTGCAATGATTGACGCTACCCCGCACCGTCTTGATAAATGCCTTATGAGGGAACGTTAATGACCGATCGTTTGAGGACACCATTAACATCCTTTCGATTTGTATTCGAAGATCTATTTGCTGGAAAAGCTGCGTCATGATGCACGTTTAAGCAGCGTGGACGTCACTACATATTAAGTTTGTCAGATACTTACAGCTTCTATTGATTGCAGCTGCAAGTCTTTACTGAAGCATGACATTGTAAATTCTCACCAATCGGTGATTATGTGGACCAAGTTTAAGTCTGCAGTCGGAATAAAATATATAACTCGGCGACCAGTCGAGTCGTATGGAGCGCAGCAATAATTTTGCAGGCTACGTCATCCATTCTGGAACAGACTATGGGTCGTGTGTACGCACGCACTAAACACGATGTGCATTACAAGTTGGAACAATATAAAATAGTAGTTCGTCGCTGGACCAGACACCGAGAGTTCATCCTCACGCATACAGTATATACAAAGAACGCATACATATCATTCTATATGGAGAGAAATGGTCGAGACACCTCCAGTCGAGTTCAGAGGAAACGTACGCTGCGACATGGAGCGCGGATAATACTAGCAATTTTCCGCCCCGTTTATATAATCTTTAAGGACATCATAAAGCTGCGCCTGAGCGAGAAGCTGACGTAGAGCAAGATAAATCATGTCTGTAGGATAAAGTGGTACAGGGGAGAGCAAGACGTGATTTTAAAACAAGCAGTAAATATTTTAAGTGAAATTGAATCACTATGCTTCGACGAGAAGTGACAACGTTTTTCTAAAAGGACTCTAGCTCACTATCATCGATAACCAAATTATGTCGACGACGAGGATCAAATCGTCTATATCAAAGCGCGAGAAGATATATAACGCAGTGTTCAATCTTTATCTAGCCAGGAATATATATCAATAATAGACGAACACAGATTGATGTAGAGAACATTCTTTACGAGCTTAATTTGACTCAGTTCATTTCGCTCGTTCACGTCTCCTCCAATACCACCAATTTTGGTTTTATTATGCGTTGATTGTCGCTGCTCAACCAAAGAGTGACCGAAATTTTTGAACTAGGACTAAGTCCATAGCCTTCGCTGATCGCCTTGGCAAAAATAACGAGGCTCCTCTGCACATCCTTCTGGGTACTTCATTTGCTGAAGTTTTTTTGCATTATCTACAGAGTTATATGCAGTCGGTTGTTTGTCAGCTAAAGTATCCCGCTTGAACAGTTGACCGTTGCGGTATAACCCTTGCTCATTGATCGAAACATCACACTACGTGGCTAGCATGTCGGGTATAATGGGTGGGACTCGATACTCATGGAAAAATTACAAGGCTTAAATGGCCGGTAAGCAATGCAGACCAAAATCAAGATGTAGGAATGCCAGCGTGCTAGCGAATACATTTAGCTCAAGTGTACATATTATAATGAAAATGACCTGTTAAAAACAATTAGCAGGATATAAGGAGCATTGTTCACCTTGTCGCGCCAGCTGACCCACTGCCGAGTCGAGACCGTACTTGCAAAAACCTGATTTTGTGCTTAACATAACCGCTGCAGGTCCAAATATTCCGATGCTATTATATGAGCTTGTGTACTCTGGTGGTACATAACGTCTGGAGAGTTCATGCGCTTCATCGGAGCCGTATACGTCAATTTTGAAGTCAAAACATTTTCTTAATTTTTTTTAGAGACTCTGTGGATCAAGATCGCACGAATTTGTGTCCGTCATATGGATATTTCAAGCAAATAATATTGAGTAAGATAAGCTTCTACATCTTAGATAATTTATTGGAAATTTGCCGGCACAATTGAGGTAGATACAGCAGCTCTAGCAAGACCAACAGAAAGCATGATCTGACCGAAACTAATTTAGATTCAATTGAAGCACTTCGGTCCCTGGCATGTTCTACGGGTTTGTAATCTTAGGCACGCTATAATGGTATGTCGGATAGAGCCAAAATTGTGCGGTATCGCCTCTGTGAAAAATTAATTATTTGATGCCAGATCACGCAGGCAAGGCCCACCTACACCAGGTGCTTAAAAGGTGTGTAGTTTTTAGCCACCAAGCGTACTTTCTGTCGTCTATTCGGCTGTATCTTTTGGCTTCTATTTGGTCATAAAGTAGTTTTCAGATATATAGCCGCACATGCAAACTGACCTTTCATTGCAATCTTCGCCATACTTCGAATCAGTCGTAGAGACATAAGTAACTATCTCATTCGTTCGGGTAGACGTTCCAATGGCTACAGAGTATATAAAATACGACGTAGGAAGGACAGCAACACCGTATGCGAATGAAAGGCCCCCGTCAACCCTCATAGAGTTTTGATCAATAGCTATTTTAATGCATAAGAATGAGTTCCATCGTAGTGAAACTTGTCGTATCAGCAATGCGCTATTTATTCGACTCCATAAGGGTTGGTACGTCAACATGCCGTGTTCCCTTATTCAAAATGCTCGAGAAACTGATAGAGCCATGTCGACTGCAGGTGGAGGTAGCAGGGTCAACAAAAGCAGTGTTTGTGGTGCTAAAACCACTGTAATATTGTTGCGGTTGTCAAAAAAAAACTCGGCATGATGTTCAATATTTCTTCTGTAGCTCAGCTGGTTTGTACGAAAATTCTTTGCATAAAGGTAAATGGTTGGTGTCGCTAGGAGAAAAAGCGAGAATGCTTAATTATTCAATTTTGGTATTTGAGATCACCAGCTTACATTTGCCAGGCCGTGACGTCTACCAATTCATGAACGACCTTTCATCAAGTCTCGCACAACCAGAATATATAACTACGCCTGTAATAACAAAAATCCGCGACCAGACAATTAATTACATGCGCGATGTGACAATTGCTTACTACAAGGCAACAAGGATGTAGCAGGCTAAGAGTATAACCCTAATTATGTGACGAAACGAAATTTAATACTCACTTTGTTTATTATTGTCAGATGTCTAACCCAATATTCATCAGTTTCACCTCGGAGAAATTGTCTAAGTTCGGAAATCGCCGCCTATCTACGCTAAGGCCCCTTTTTGTGTCAATAGACGTCTAAGCTTCTGCAGACGCAAATAAACGCTTCTTCTTTATAACATTGTCCTTTTCCTTTGTGGGTACTTTCGTGTTGCACGATACCGATACATATGTGATCTGCTTAGCAGATGAAGCTGACGCTTGATGCGATATATGCTTATGTCACTATACTTCCAAGGCATCCGCTATCTCGTCAGCCGAGAAGTGAACACAGGCGCATGAGCCTAGACAACAGTAGCCGGGCGCTATGCTCGCAAATTTTCGCTGTTTTGTTAACAAACTACCCCTCTGTCAAAAAACTAGAGGCGCGTGAGGTACCTCCCCTAACCTTCCCTAAATTTATACCGATCGAAGTCTAAGAGGTCCGCCGACGAATGCTGTTCTTACAGGATATTATAGATTACTTTATATGATTGCGGTTACTGTTCGCATCTACTTACAGCTTGGCTCGAGAAAATATAATGGTCATCTGTGCCTTACATTATTATGTAATGCCTTAACACGTCGGTAATGTTATCGGTCAAGCCACTGACCATTTAGCAGCGTAGATCATTAATTTTTTTTGACGATATTGTTTAAATAAAAGTGTCCATTGTCAAATCGCGAAAATCTATAATATAGAAAGAAAAGTCACCGTTAAAGATTTTTTAGAAATGTCGATAATGATCGATTAAAATCGACGATACAGGTAACGAGATGTGTGTCATCAATTATAGATGCTTTATACAGTGTACCGTGTCGTAGCTGCCACAGAAATATTTTAAGTCCATACGCTTCACCTAACTTATACACTTACATGTATTGATGTTACAGCGTTTTGATCGATTGGTATATAAGTAGATTGGATAGAGCTGCCGCCAAATCGTGGACAGAATAGGCATCTCAAATTGCAAAAATTTGCGACGGGACGCGTTACCAAATCTGAGGCAGCAGAAATGTACTCCTGCTCTAATGCAGCAGGACACAAGAAGTAAAGTATTGTATCATAGTATAATATTAGTTTTGAATGACAATATGCTGCAGCAGCTACATGTGCCGGTAGTACGAACGTGAGCCGATTCGTATATAATTTTTTAGCTAGCGAAAATGATCGCTTACCTAGTAGGATGAGTCGGAAATCAATAAATTTGCGTGGATTCCCCTTTTTAGAGATTAAGGAGTGGCAGTAGCAGTGTCTTTGACGCGATGGACTGAAGAATTTACACGTACAATGGTACAAGCCTGATGAACTTGCCCGTTAAGGTGCGCTTCAGTAACTTCAAGCATCGCAACCCACTTATTTCGCAATTACTTGCGCATTATAAACCGTGGAGATGACCTGTCCGCATTAGCTCGCGGTTACGGTCATTACGCCAGTCTCGGCGATATTTCGATATTTCGAAGCGATGAAATGTGCGACAGCTTACGCGAAAATATGTCGATTAGCTAAGGTCGTTCTATCCGCCGTGATTACTGGAACCCAAGAAAGCCTTATCAGATAGGACCTAGTCAGCATTCCTGTGCAAATTTTGCATAAATGCATCGTAGCGTCCCAGTTCATCTACAAAAACTAGAATACTCCCCCTAACACGTCGCCATCAGAGGAATTACGGCCCCATGCTGCCACTCCGCATGTGAATCGAGCACTACCACATCTCCCTACGATCGGCTTGAAATCAACTCGTTGCGTCCCGCTGCCGTCGGTAAAATCTATGCTGAAAAACACACTTTCCTGAACCCTACCCTTACAGGTGTCAATATAATCTGTTTGCATATTGAGGAGCAGATATGAATGTAGGTGTGTCACGAGTGCTGAACTAGAATTCCAGTATTTAATTGATGAGTGTGCTATCAGAGGAATCCCGCTATGTACAGTGGTGGTGGTAAATGCTAAAATGGCGATTGCGATGTTGTGTGATTTTATACGAATATTCATCGTAAAGTTCTTCATACCAGCTCAAAGCGGTAATATATGCTAACACGCTACCCTCATCGGCATCGATATTTACCGATACGAGCGAGTTTCGAATCGTTACAAATACTCGTAATGTATTGGACGGTTTGTTGCCGAAGGTTCACATGATTACCAAAGCACATGTCCGCCAATCACGGCTTGTTTGAGAGAGATGCAGAGGTGTCTATATAAACATTAATGGTTGCAGGAAGTCTGATATATCTTAAGCCTAATAAGCAACGCCGGTTTCTATGACGAGTCCGGTGGTTGTACGGGGCTAGTCGCCCTAGGCGACTGCTCTCTTGGTCGTCTGTCTAAATGTCGTTGACATGCTAACAGACGCGCTCCTTCAATTTTCGGGTCGGCCCTCCGATACTCCCGATTTGCTACTGCCCGAAGCTGCCTCATACGTGTTTGCCAAAATTCCTTGACGCAATCGTGATGTGTTACTTTCGCCTGGTGGAAATTCTCCCGATTGCGCTGTATCCACAAGCTAGTAACGCACACGCTGCTCAGTATGTGCCACAACCGCGTCCATACTGTTGCGTACGCTTGCACCTCGTCAGGGTGGTCTCGCCCGATCCGTTTTAAGACAACCGAGGATAGTTTTGGTGGATGCCTACTGGCACTTGCTGGGAGGAATCCCTCGAGATGGACCAGCTCCCAACGTTGTCCCGTCCAATGGCAAAGAAGTTTCTGCCAACAGGCCTGCGCACATGGGCAGGACTAGAAGATGTGTTCAAGAGTCTTTTTTTTCCCCTGGCAGCCATGCAGCTTGCGAAAGCTGAGGTCCTGCTGCCTCCAGAAAAATAAGTTTTTGGTTGCCGCACTACCACTCTATAGCAGACCCATACCTGATACTCCGTGAGCTCCGTGCCATGTGACCAGATAGAGTTTGACGTCTGGACTTATGCCCCGGCTTGGCAGGGACTCCGGCTTGCCGCTTGCCCTAGTTTCAAAACCGTCTGAGGCAAAGCACTTCCTGCTCCTTTAAGCCATCGAAACGAATGTTTCTTCGACTTTATCAGGACGTGTTTGTTCGCGACTAAGTCCGGAACACTCCATGGAAGACCGTGTAGAAACGGATACGCATAAAAGACAACACCCCGCGCTGCCGCGATCTGACGGAGCGTCTGACAGTCGGTCACTGTCTGCCGATTCGCGATGTTGTCTTCTGCAATTCCCCAATGGAGACCATCGCCCTCCTGCTCCAGCAGAATGATATTTCGTTGTCCAATACACGTATTGGCTCCGACGCCTTGAAACGACCCGGCGAAAGAAAAGTCCAGTCATAGGCCCTCACGAGGTCAAGCGAATGCCTCTGTCGCAGGGTCGGACGCACTTGCAGATCACCCCCTATTTCCATAGCTGTGCACTCAACAGTATCGTTATCGCTTAACGCCGCAATTTGGCCTGTCGATGCATGCCCATTAAGCCGGTGGTATGATGAAAGAGTATGCCTGGACCCCAGTCCGTTGCAGCGCCAGCTCCGCCATTCTGCATGGCAGAGTTTGGCATACTTCCGGGCGGACAAAGTATCCCCCCGGTAGTCCGTATGCACGGATTATCCGCCCATGAGTACGTGGGCTAGAACGATACCTGTTCCGGTGTCATGGCCCGGGAAAATCAAGGTAGTGACCGTGAAAGCTCCAGCACCCATTCCTCCGGCGTAGACCAACTGATTGATGTGGATGCCAGGTTCGCCGACCCAGTCATGCACCGCTGCTGTCGTTCGGCTGGACACGGCAGACTTAGGGACAACCATGGCCCAAGGAGCAGCTGCGCACAATTACCGGGTGTTCGCCGGGATCTATATGGCTGTCGGTTCCGTTCGGTGAGTGGCGACACCCCCTCTATCCAGGGCCTCGTAGAGTCCCGAGACATCCATGCCTGCCAGGCCTAACAATGTATGTATTTGCGTTGTTTAAGCCACAGGATGACCTGTTTCACCCGCTGTGTCTTGCACAAGATCATTATTGATGCCAGCCCGACCCCACCTGCTTGTTGAGGCGTATTCAGCAGCGTTGGAGAAATCTTGTAGCGAGAAGCGTCAGTACCGGTTTAGCAGCTCCACAGATTTTTATTCTGGAGATTCCGGAGCTAAAATTCTACCCAGGGAGGGAGCTCAAAGACCGCCGCCGTGAACAAGATCGACAGTAACATGATGACGTGTAAAATTAACCTTCGAGGCGACACACTGGTGGCTAGTCGAGACGCGGTGGCCAGGCGACGTTGTACGTTACGGATTCGCGCAGGCCAGCTGTGTCCGTGACCTCCCCAGTTCCAACACATTAGACCAAGTAACGCGTCGTCACCCCGTGCTGGAGCACCGGGATTCCGTCGTATGGACCTCCAAATTAAGAAATATAATCTTGCTTTTGCTCGGTTGCATCTGCTAGCCCGAAAGCTTGCCAAATTGCTCCACGATCCGTAGCACTGCCGAAATTTGAGCTGCCTCATGTAGGAAGACAGTCGTATCCTCGACGAAAGCAGATACTATGTGTCCGGCGCCATCTTCGTTGTGCATCTCGATGCCGGTTATCTGCTCATCAGTACTTATCGCCAATGCGAGAACTTCCGCCGAGATAATAAATAATACAGGCATAAGAAAACATTCTTGCTGAATACCGGAAATCACTTTTGAGGTGTCGAAAGCTCTCCGTTCACAAAGAAGTGGGCCGTGGTTCCAGTATGATTGTTCCTATCCATTGTGATAGTTTTCGGCGAGAACTCAAACCTCGTGAGTGTCACGAGTATGAAAACTCGGACAACCGTATCGTAGGCCTTACGGAAGTCCAACGATAGAATAGCTTCGCTACTCATGACAAACACCTCGGGCTTGGCCTAAGATGTGGTGAGGAGGCCCATCATCATCATAGCATTCTTTTTCATCTGCCTCCCCTACACAAAGCCTTGCTGCGAATCACCAATTAATTTCCCCAAAAAGCGTTGCACGCGTGTGGAGATGACTTTGGTGACGATCTTGTACCCAGTTTGTAGGAGAGCAATTGGACTGTAGTCCATCGTATTCTGTGTGGTGAAGTGGCGATCGCTCAATTTATGAGTCGATCCCAACTCTTCACTGGCGCCCGGACGACCGACTAACGGAGAGGTTACTCCGATTCCGTGTGTGTTGCCTTCCTCACCTTGTGTACCCGTCGGAAGGGCGGGTAGCACTCTTCCAGGTGGACTCGTGTCGAAGGAAAACTTGACCGTGCGGAAATCTTCACGCGATCACGGGGTACTCGTGGGTACTGATATGAGTTACCCTGATCTCAACGAGATCGCCTTGTTCACTATGTGGTAGCTTGATCCGCGAGCCTTCTCGCGAATCTTGCGCCTTGCCTCTACGTGTCTTGTTGCGTCCGATCGCAGTTGATGTTGCTTGAGAGTTTTCGAACACACCTGGCCAAAACAATCCTGGTGTGACACTCACGTAGACTTGTAGCGTGACTCTTTATTCGACGGGGGGGCCAAAGATCCTACCCGGAAGAGATAACGTATGCCTTGTGAAGTAATTTGAACTCTGTTTAATGTTAGCCAACCAACCTAAACCCCACCCCTATGCCTATCCGTATATCTTAACCAGATGACACGCGTCGGCATTCCAGGAACATCGTCCCCTCGCATTTATGTGGTTCACACCCAGTATATTCACCGTTGTATCTTCTTGTGGCCCACCCAAGATATCCTCGTGATCCTACTAGCGGATCGGGATCCTATGAGCGGATCGGGGTCCTACTAGCGGATCGTGATCCTACTAGGGGATAGGGATCCTGTTAGCGGATTGGGATCCCACTTAGCAGATCACAGCTGGAGATCGGGCATGCGATCCTGGGTTAGGATCGCGGTCTTCCAATGAGATCGAGGGTCTTGTATTGCCATGTCTCACGACGGATTGCGTAATTAAAACTGGTGTGACTACCCTATAGCCTCATCCCAGGCTGGGCGATCCTGTCCACTTGGGGTTTGGGTACGCTATTGCCAGCCACCCATCCCAGCTTGTACTCACCAATCATAGCATTCTTGGCTAAACTGGAGCGTGTGACCCTTTGGATCGCCGATCCCAGTCCCAAGGAAATTTTCTTGTGACCGCTTTGCCACACCTGCGAGTAGCCTTGTTTGCGCAAAGGAATAATGAGCCCTTCTAAATGGATGGAGGAGGTTGACCACCCCGAAGTAGCTCGTGACCAATGGCCACCATAGCAGGAGCCATGACCGCCTGAGTGTTTTTGATAAAAATCGTTATTAAGTACATCCGTTCCCGCTGCTTTGTGCCGGTTTAGGGCCTCAATGGCAGTGATCACTTCGTTCAAGCTGATAGTCTTCATAAGCACCCATTGTCGAAAGCCGAGACACAGCAATTGGTAGAAACCTGAACAAATGTATCAAAACCAGCCTCCAGTTGCGGCCGATGTAGTTTATGGTGCACAACTCCCAGTAGAGGCTACCATTCCGAAGCAAACCGTTCAGCAGTCGATCGTGCGCGTAAACGCTGCTCCATAAATGTGACGAATAATGGTAATGGTCTGGTCCTTCTCAAAGATAGACACACGCTTAAATTATCCGAAGTTGATCTATGGTCCGCTCAAGCCGGTTGCCTTATCGGACCAATTGCTCCTCCCGAGCCTCCTCCACCGTGACGTCTAACAGCGATTTGCGCGTCAGAAGATGCGCTTGGCTTTTACCCTCGAACCGGCGCACAACTGAATTTTGCTTCTGGCGTACACGTTTGTTGAGCCGCTTTATACAAATCAGGCACGCTCCAGCGGATCGTCCCAAGTCGAAGTAGACGCACCATGCCATTCTCCTTCAGGATGGCCGGTAACTCCGCTACAGCACGTACTGGCTGCGCCGACCGGATGGGGTAAGCAACTAAACGATGGTTCCGCCGGGAAAAGTGAGTAGCGGCCTGGTCGTCAAAGTGCAATCGCACCCGTTGATGGTCCGAATGGACTTGCGGTTCATTGACCGAAACCCATTGTACCAACGACGACCAGGCTTGAGGCACGGAAAAACGATCGATCCGACTCGCCACATACGGACCCCAGTATGTGAAAAAATAGAGAGGTCCATGTTCCTCCCCATCGCCTTCGACGTCCTCACTTAGAATGCGTGCGTCCATAGGATGGGCAGACTCCGCAAGAGTCTAAAGCGCTGCGCTTTCGGGACGCCCGCCCGTGTCCCACTAAGTCTGTCAAGCATCGGACTCTGCACACAATAAAAATCTTCAGCTCGAATCGTGGCTTGCTGTGACCACGGCCAGATCTGTAAAGCAGTGAAAAAAGATTCACGATCGAATTGTTTGTTAGGCGCGTAAACATTCACCAACCGCAAATCACCACATTCAACTGAAACGACCCGATCTGAACCGCAAGAAATGGCATAAGCGGCTGTCGACTCGGCTATAGAAGGGTGAAGTAAAATTGCCACTCCAGCCGCCCGTCTTTCACTGATACTCCAACACGACAACGCGGGGCCACCGGATCGAGGATGTTGCCTCCATAACCTGTCCCAGGTAGAGGTCAGGTCGTCGACCTCGCTCTGGCTGCAGACATGAGTCTCCTGCAGCTCATAAGCCAGCGATCGGTCCGCTACCGGCGTCCGTCTGGAGGCAGCAAGCCATCTATCTCGGGACTTGTCTCGAAATCCCCTGATTCAATCCGTCTGACTCTTTGTAACCGTTTAGAAGCCCGGTCAAACTGCTCCGAACGGTTCGTCCGCCGGCGATAGATGTGACGGCCGTAAGCGTCCGTGGGACCGTGACCGCTCCCTCGGAGATGAGCTCCGGTTCCTAAGGCTTGGCTGCCCTTAGTAATGATGGCCTCTATCTTCCGCTCCGTGATCTATAGCACCGGCGAAGAAGATCGCGAGTTTACCCCACTCCACCTTGTGATATTTAGTAGCGTACGCTTTACGAAACCGGCTCATTGTTTTAAGAGACTTAAGGTGACGGTCGAGACGGTGCACAGTCCCGTTATTCCTAAAATCGCTCTGACCAATCAGAAATTGAATTTCTTTCTCGTACAATCCGGCGCGAATAATTTGCTTGCCTAATCGACATTTGTAGTTAACGTCACATAGTTTTAAGATCAGGTCGTTGACACAATCATTAGCGCGGAAGCGTACCTAGTCGTCGCGGCTGTCATAAGAGCCGGCAGGTTATATGGGGCTGGCCGTGTGTACTCGACGTCCCATGCGTCCAACCACTGGCGCGTCGCAGGATGCGTCGTCCTTGAGCGATAGGAAACCAAGCGTGCTTGGACACAGCTACGTCTCCAGGCAGCTGTCCAGCTCTCAAAAACATGATCGTCGATAGCATGGAGGATCTCCTCCGGATAGGGGAAGTTTTGCAGTAAGATAAGAATCACCGAGGCTCCCGCTGCGACACATGAACCCACTCGTCTGTACTACTGTGCATGTGGGAAAATGTGACCGTAGCCGAAACCGGCCAGGCGCCCCCATGTTTACTTCACAAATTTGGTCAGGTCGCTCTTGGGGCCATAAGCTCCGCTGACCTGATGATGTGTGGGAAGTCTTTCATAACAGCCTCCCCATCTTGAACATTCCCCGCTAACTTAGTCCGCATAATTTTCCAAATTTGTTCTCCTTAGGCAGGAGTAGTCGAGTGCGCCCTCTTTTGAGCAATCGGTTGCTCATAGGTGTTCCAGATAGAGGGAAGTAACGCCAGTTGAGACCCGTTGTAGCTTGCGTGTCCAATCGACGATGGGTCGATATTGACCTCGGTGGAGAGCCGGTGCTTTGTAGTCTGCATAGCGACGTCCTTGTATCCCGAATGTTGCGGAACCGTGGGATCCTGTCTAGTCTAGTCGAGAAGAGAGCACGCATCAACACTTGGAGACCGGGTATGAACGTAAGCCGAGTAATGATCTCCCCAGAATCTCAAAATAAGCGGTGGGTTCTTGTCCGTAGAATTAGCAACTGTGATCGCGTGGGCGCACTGTCCAATCTCCAGTGGTACGTGTTGTCCGGTCTCGATTATTTTGGCTTAACTTGTAATCGCTATAGGACGATACGGAGAGCAGGCCCAGGAATGGAGGCCATCTGTATTGTGTGCAAGTACAAATAACTGACGCTGCAAAAAGTTTGCCGCTATCGATAAAGTTTCGCAACTTCCGCAATTATGCTTCATAATAATTACTAGTCGGGTCGATGGTGTCGCAGAGTATTCATGTAGGTACCACTGAAATTGGTTCGAGGAACTTTGAGCGTCCATTACTTTCCAGCCCCGCGACACCTATACCAACGTCCCCGTGCGGTCAGAGTGGGTAAATTGATCGTCAAAATTTAATAAACCCGTCCAACATATGACACGCTTAATACAAGCGGTACTGTTCTCCAAAATAGTGTCTTGGGCGACCAGATCATGGTCCGCCACCGCTTGCGCGATCGCCATCGCCAGACAATTCCCGGTAGCGGGGTTTATGACTGGTCTCAGACCAAGGACCCGTCCAATAGTGGGTAAATCGTGGATATCGCGTTCCACAGAATCCGCCACCGGAAGCAGGATCCCCATGCCAAGATTCCCATCTGTCAATACCTTGCGTAACGTTGCTTGTTCATGCTGCTTGATCGTAACAAGCTGAAATGTCGGTCGCCGGCTAGGTGGTTTCGATGAACAGAGATGCAACTATTCCTTATCGGCTGCCAAAGTCGGGTGGACATCGACCAGCTTAGCGACGTTATCAGCCATGAGGTCTACCGTATCTTTGACAGGAAGGGTGAGTAGTACCGGACGGTAGACTAATGTCTGTGTCCTCAGGCCACTCGTTGAGACCTGCGTAAGACGATGATGACACTGTATTACGCGTGGCAGGTGTCTTCGTACGGGGTTGGAGCTTCTTACCCCTGCAAATAGGGACTGCCTACCATCTCTTCTTGGGCAACAATGCAGTCCCACGGACATCCAAGGGAGTCTGATAAGTGCCAGCGCTAGGTATCGTGGTCTCGGGTGTGGTGGATTCACCTGCCACGGAAGCGGTAGATTCCACGGCTGCCTGCCTCCTATTGTCCTGATCCTGCTGTAGTTTCAACCGGGTCGCAGCTGTCTCTTCAAGTTCCTCCGAACTGCCATATGGCGTGGCCAAATTTTCTAGACCGGAAATTTCGCGGTCAGTTGAAACCCTTCTACCGGGTTCGGCCAGTTGTTCCTCCGTGTACGAACATCTCGCCATGATGTGACCCAGTCCTCACAATAGAGACATTGTAGACGACGCCCAACATCAGGGTGCATAAGAATGATAGGTCCGTTAAACCAAATTAGGCGTACGATTTCGCGCGAAAATTCAGGACAGCCAGCCATCTTGATTGTCAATCGCCACACAGTATAAGTTCGGGAATTGGGTGTACACGGATCTATATCCTCCAAATCAAATTCTGCAGCAATATTCTCTTGGAAATTTGCATTCAGCCGGCCGATATCCGTGAAGCGAGTTAAGTTATGCAGCTCCACTGCATATTCCCGCTCGGTAGTCAGGAGAGTGCCACCACGGCTGAGTTGACGTGCCCAAACCGACCCCTTGGCCGGAAGATGCATGTTGGCCACACGGTAGACCTCGTTCCGAAACGGTACGGATACCAACTCGAAATTCCGTGCTGTGACACGGTCAAAAAAATAAAAGTGAATGCAGCGTTGAAGGGGGTTGAAGCTAATCGTCGTAGCAACATTGAAAAAAACGCCGAAAAACTTCCTGGTCCACTCGCAATCGTTCCGCAGCCAACAATATGTCTTCCTTGATAGCACTGGTGGTTTGTTGACACAGACGACTGTCTGTCCCGCTACGCAGGTGCAACATGAGTTCACCCTCCACCCAGGACCAAATATTCCGGGATAGTCGGACGCGTTCCTTTGAATCCAGAATGCTACTTAAAAATACCGGCAGGCGCCTGCATACGATGCTTCCCTCCGCTAGCCCGCTGATAATCCCCCACTCATCGAGTGTGCCACCACGAAGCTGAACACCGCTCTTGGAGGTTGCTGGCTGCAGACACAGCGCCCGTAAAGTCCCAATGTCCTGCGATTTGTAGGCCGCCGGATTAAACATGAAGACTTGTTAGGTGTCATGGTGCTCTTATTGGCGATACCCTCCCTCCGTGACTCCACGGTCCGTCTTGGGGGACGGTGCCCACTGATTCAACGACTTTAGTCGAGCGCATTTTACCTTGCTGATTATTCTCTGCAAAAAATACCGGAAGGTCCAATAAGTGTTGTAAAGTGTTTAAGTCAATTTTGTAACGTAATCCATCTATACCGCGTACGTGGCATCACATCTCACACACGCGACCTCGAAGAACTGGAAAAGGGTGACTTTTTCTTCACGTCGTAATCTTGAAAAATGCTTCTTTCTCGGAGGGACGAGCTCCTCATCAATTTTTACGGAGTCGTGGACTATCGTAAATAGCTTGGCTAGCGGCTTAGGCCATACGTCACGTAGAGGGTCACTTATCGCCGTTTTTCGAGCCTCCTATAATGCCGCGTAATGTTTTGCGGCCGGACGACTGAGGGCGATACGCCCGGAGATCCGTCACGCGTCGGAGTGCCAAGCGACTGGTCGCCTGGATCAGGCGGTGATTCGGCTTTCGGCTTGGAATTGGGAGACGGTTGGGTAGGGACCGACTCCTTTTCAAATCCCTGCTTAGCCTTAGGAGGCGGTTGACAGGGACAGGTGTCAAATCGGTAGGGACGCCCTCAGGAAAGCCTGTGTCGCCGAGCGTCGCAGACGAGGCAGACGACGGCCCCGCGTCATCTCCATCAGAAAGGACAGCGCGTTGATCGTCCCCTCCCCTACTGGGTAGCTACCCCTCCTTGTGAGAGTGGCCCTCCGGCTCCTGGGGTTGACGATCGCCGGCCGCTTGGTCGGGAGGTGCGCTGGCATGCGGCGGCAGCGCATCCGTGACGGGGTCCGCCAACCCGCGCATGGTGCGTGGTAAATTGAAGAGTCCGGGCTTAAGCTGAGATGCATGAGGCAGGTTGGTGTACAAAGAGTACTCCCAAACCTGGCACCTGGTACGGGGCTGACAGGGCGGTGCGAGGTGCTTAGCAAATTTGGAAGTGATCACGGTTGACACACCCGTGGCTTGCAGAGGGGTGATCGGTCCGCGAGCCTTGCTTGAGAGGGTCTTGCGGAGTCAAAGGTAAAATTGAGAGTGTATTCAATACCATGTTAGCCTACCGTGCCTACCTGAATGCTTCATCTAATTTCATCTATCCATCGACCATCCATCAATCAATCCATCCGATTGTTCTTCGCTTAGTCGTAGCTTGGTCGTGGAGTAGGATCCATCCATCATTAACCAGTGTAGGAGGCAGTTATGTCACGGTCTGTTATATAAGGCTCAAGACTCTATCATTGACTGTAATGTAGATAACCCAAGGAAATTTTCAAGATGTGTCGTGCGAGACAGTCTGGCTGAGACGTGGAGCTCGTCAAAGGGATGGGGAGAACAAGAAGGCTATCATGTCGTCTGCAGGGCAAAAGGACTACTTAGCAGAACACGTTGACACCGCTGCGCGCTCATGCCGAGGGCTTTAAGATGGGCCGCGTTTGTAATGAATATCCTGGTAATCCGGAGTGAATGATTTGGCATCGAGACTGCCTTCTTATAAAAACGGCGTGACGCTACGAAATACTGGGGCGTTATCAATACTGGGAGAAAAATGGAGGGTAATCTTCGTGACTGGGTGGTTGGAATTCAGAAGAATGGCCTGCAAGTTTAATCTTGAAGGAGTGCTAGCGAAGGTAAACGCCATAGATCGGGCCAAATACGGTGTGAAGCGGAGCATCGGACTCGTTACGATACGATAGGTGTCATGCTTTATCGAGCGTCATCCAGATTTGCCGCTGCGCGATAGCCAGGTTATCAAGCGTGATCGGAACGAAGTGAGCGTCGACAGTCTACTGATGTTCTTATACGAGTACATGAAGCACATCATCAAGCGCAACGCAAGCCCGAATCGATTGTTCAACATGGTTGAGACGGGCTTTTCCCAGGAGAACAGGCTGACAGAGGTTATCGTGGTCGAGGGCTTGTGGAATGTGTGGAGCAAGTCCGCACATTGACACTTCCACCTCACCATCATCGCGTGCACGTCATCGGCGTGCTTTGTCTGACCACCGCTGTACATTTTACTAAGTTAGTGTGTCACGCGCGACGTGTTAGAGAATTTTAGCGTCCCGGGAGCTGCTGTCACGATCACTCCTCGGGGGCTCATAGCCAGCATAGATTTCATATGGTGGGTTAGCCACTTTCTGGATGAAGTGCCCAATGCTGTCCAGCGACCGCTGATCCTGGTGTATGACGGCTGCATCAGTCACTACAAGAGCGATATTGTGCGCGAGGCGGTGCGGCTCAAGATCATTCTCATTCTCCTACCAGCAAACGCAACTTACCTCCTGCAACTGCTAGACGTGGATGTATTCAAGACTTATAAGCCCATCGTTGATGCCGTGATGCGCGAGTACAACCTCAATGGGGGCGAAGGCTCCATATCGCGCGAAACAGCCATTCTCTTGTTAAGCCCCGCGTGAACCGAGGCATCGTGGACAAGCCTGCCAATGTGGTCTCTGGCTTCAGAGCGTACGGACCCTGTTCAGTATTCCTGCCTCAACAGCCGTGTCGGCTCAAGCTGTTTCAAGATGGCGAGTGCGTCAATGACGTCGAGTTGCCATCCTGGCTTCAAGTCAGAGTTTGTGCAGACTGAGATTCTACTGCTTCCTGCGTCCTCTACTAATGCTTTTAAGCGGCGCAAGACTATTGACGTGAACCGTCGACTCTTTACACGTGAGGACTTGCAGAACATGAACGTATAGCAATCTCCAAATTTAAACTGTATTTTCACATGATGATTTGCGGCAAAAAGCTGGGAAATGCCAATTGTTTGTGATATTTTGTGATATTTCTGCTGGGCGCACTGTCGCCTGTTTTCGCGCGCTTATCTTTATAAAGACACAAAAATAGAGATCTTGTTGGTCTCTAGTTTCTATATAAATTGTCCATTTTCGCGCTGACTTCAAGACAAATTTCGACTTTTTCTTTGGGTCCCTATTTCTGGCAAAAGCCATTTAGTGACGTTTTTATATCTTGATGATCCGCTTCGTATACAATGTTTACATATTGCGCTTTGGTCCATTGCAATTAGGTGTCTAGCCCTTAAAACGTGGTAGTAGGTGAAAGCTGACGCTTAATCTACTATGGCACCACGATCAGATCGCCTTGCTCTGTTGTTTGATGGACCCACAGCGCGAAGTGTCGTCTGTTGCGCGCCAATAATTGTCAGGCTAAACTGATTGGATCCTTCATGAGACCCTCCCGACTTCTGTTCACTATGCACCTCAGTAGGTATTCCACATGTAAACCTCTTGGATCACGCCCACATGCGCTGATCAAAAGAGCGGCAAGGGTCACGAAGATTATGAGCGGGTAGCAATCTTTGTATGCACCAACAACTCACACGTCATGCAATAAAGCGCGCTGGTATGCGACTAGCAACGCATGTTCTTGGATTAGCGTAAACTGACGACAAATAAACCTGTTTTCAAGTTTACATCTAGTAGAGCTGTATCAACTCGCGACTCCTGTCTCTTTAGCATAACGCCCCAACGAGCAACCTACCTAAGTGCTTCTATACGCACCTTCACTTTACCGCGGGAATATCTCATGGACTCTTTCTTCCGACTGGCAGCGAAACCGACAACGTCTTTTGGCCGTACGGTATCTACAGGGTACAGACAAGACCGACACAGAGACACGAGGATGACAATATCGTCGCAAAAGAACGAACTTGATGCAATTCGGCATCCTGATGACAGACGCGGACAAGTCGTCAAAGGAGGATGTCAGGGAGATACCACACAAGCGATCGCCACTACAGGTAGGCCACAGACCTGAGTCGATACTTGATGGCCAGCAAAGATAGCATGAGCACAAAGCATAACGTATGCATCGCTGAAGCCACGGACTCGAGCAAGCAAGCAAACCATTCAGCGTGCGGGACGTACATCATCGGACAAGTGGCATAGTCATAGCTGAAGATGCGAGTATGGATAGCAAGTGAAGATGCTGAAAACGAGTCAGCGTGTTGCGTTTTCTTCGGTCGTTAAAAGTGTGCGTTCTGTGCATTATTCGGCCATCGTCCCCGACAACATCGAATTCGGCAAAAGCTCGTGCACAAGCTGCCACCGCTACGCCCGTCTACCATTTTCACTTCCAAAGGAGAATTACAGTGCTGTTAAGCTGCGAAACCGTAACAAGCGACGCCAAGATGTATCGACAGGTTCCATCAGCACCGCAAACTGCAGCGCAATTCCGTTTTCATGCAACGACGTCGTGTCATTCAGCGCACCAGTAGCGACCGTCATGATGGAGAGGCAAGCCAGCCAAAAAGCAAGTGCTGCAACGACACATACAGCGTGACAGCTCGATGCAATGATTAAGTACCGGTTAATATCGAGCGGAAATCATTTCTAATCGCTCGATAGCATAGCTAAATAGCTGTGCTGCATTTGTTCCTGACAGAGAGTCGCAGTCAATGCGATAGAACTCGGAGCGTCGTGGACGAGACTGGACACGTCGTGAAAGGTCTGGTGCTGGTCGTGGTGCTCAGCGACCTTCCGGTCCAGAAAGAAATCCCCCGCGTGCGTCACGTGAATGTGCAGGAAGACGGACGCGTTGCCTTTCAGCGCCTTCCGCACGCCGTTTGCAAGCTCAGAGTCGTTGGCAAAGTACGTCAGCGTCGAGCGCGAGGGACTGAGATCGACGTATTGAGCAAATAATAGCCACTAATCAGACGTGAGCGACCCGAACATTTGACGTGCGTCATGTGATTACCGGTGCATTCCCCGGCCGCGTCTTATTGACGACGACAGGACTAGTCGAGCGTCACATCCGACACTCGGCGTTGTCTCCACAGCGGGTCGAACCGTGTTGGGTCTGTCTAATAACGCCGAGTACATGCTTCGGTACACCTTCAGCGCGCAAAATATATTTAAATCCCTACCAATTAATTAGAATTATAATATCTATTTTATAAAAATTGTATATTATAATGGTTTACCCAATTGCCTCAATTGCAGCTTTATTCGTTTGTAAAGGTGTAAGCCAATGTGATTTTAGTACTAAAAGAAAACTGTTTTTTAATCTCCACATTTCTTAACGATTTGTTATCAATTAATATTATTTTATATTCATTTACGCATCCTCTCATGTATACTTATCATGTATATATCGCATACGCACGCGTCTTGATGGAACCACTACGACGCGGTCCGTGTTAAGCCTCGTGGCTGTCAATCAGCCGCACTTAAGCAGCCGGAAACGAAGTAGTAGGAACCGAAGCAGCCGCTGAAATAGCTCAACGCGCACGAAAAGGGACTGCCGCTGCATGGAGAGACGAACAAAAGCGAAAGTACCGATGACGTCCGCGCTCATCTCCTGCAGTGAAATTGTAGAAAAGCGGTAGCAGCGCAGAGCTGAGGAAAAACACGGGCAAGAAACTTCCGTCCTGTATCAAAGTCGTGGCCGAGCAGCGCATGCGGGAGAAGCACAAGACAGCATAAGAGTTAGTTAACAGGTGGACAAGCGCGAGGAAGAAGTAGCTGCACAGTCTCAGGCTGACGCTCTAGCAGCGCCAACAAAGGACTCTGCCGTCGTCACGACGTCCATCTCGTACGGCATTTGCTGCTGGACGACGGCCTTGACAAAGACAAGAAAGCGCCCTCGACGTATCGCGGACAGAGTGTGCGTGGTATTTAAAAGCTGCTCAAGAAGGCGGAGCGTAGCGCCCGGCGGCTGCAGGAGCTAAAAATGACGAAAGATGGAGCAGAGATGGTCGGGGAATAATTGGCTGGAAGGTGCTGTGCAACAGACTGCAGGAAAGTGATCGTGGACGTTGTGAAACTACTGCTGGAGTAGCTGAAGACGTAGGAGAAGTTCAAGGCCAAGAGTTAGAAAGAGTGGTCGATGCGTGTGGCGAAGGTCGACGTGTCGACGAGGAACGGCAGAAGAGGAATTTGTCGAAATGCATTGGGTCGCATGAAAGGCAGAGGCAGCGAAGTGTAGTGAATGAAGACGAAAAAGATTGAAAGTGGCCGCTACCTGTCCGGACAGTAGGGTGACTGACCTGAATGTGGGTCGTGTATTCTTGACATAGGCGCTCGTGTTGTTGTGTATGCGAGAGGTGGCGCGTTACGAATACTGGTAACAAGCGAAGTCAGTTTGCGAGTATGTGTCGGCAGCACTGAGTGAGCAGCTGCTGCAAAAGTGCGCGTCGTTTGGATAGACTGCTGGTACGGATTGAATAGATGTTACAATTGTTTTCTTTAGCGTTGAAGTGCAGATACGAGAAACGCCTCATCAAGAGCTAAAGACGATCACATCATCGACAGCAAAGTTCTACAGGATGCTGCAGCCGCTACCGCTTTGGCTACTCTGGAGCCACGGGTTTGGACTGCCGTCCTTTTCGCCAAGAAATGGGTCTGCAGTACGCTCGCAGAACTCGGCGATTCTAAGAGCACAGAAACAAGTCGGTGAGTGAAAGAGCGGTGTCTCATCCAAGCTGCAACACCCACTTTGTAGCCGCTTCGGACGTGGTGCAAGAGGCCTGAAGTGTCACGAGGTCCACCTCAAGCCGCGCGATCTCTTCCACGAGCTTCTTGGGAACTGCTTCCGACATGTTAAGGGGCGGTCTGACTTGTTTGTACGAGCTGCTGAAGGAGCAAATGGATATAGCTGCATTTTACGCTGCAAAAAAGGGTCTATGAAGTAATTTGTATGGAACTGTTTAGTAAATACGAGTGCGGTGGCGTGCTTGACAGCGCAAATGTTTCTCTGCATTAGGCATACGACTCGTGTCAAGGCAAACTGCTGTGTCAACTTACGCGTTAAAGTTCCGATGGCGTGTACACATGTGTTGCTTAGCCTGCTCTCAAGAGCTGTCGACGCACATTTGAGTTCAAACCACTGTGCAAGGCATTCAACGTCATGTGGACATGCTCCTAGACATCACGTATTGGAACAGAATGGTGACAATACGGCCGCAAGATCCGTCCAGTGAGACGATGCTGCAGCTCCTTATTGAGGTATTTCGTCGACGATGATTTTCTTTGCATCATAACTCCGCGACAAGAAGATACAAGGAATAACGCTATGCAATTTGTATAAGTCGATGGGATTGTCGAGAGGGGTCTCAGATGGTGTCGCACCTGCAGCTCGTGTAACAGATGAAGGCTCTGTTCATAAATAGGTGCTTTGCAACATGCACGTACTTGATCAATGATGTGGTAAATACGGCTTCGCAGTAATTCGTTTTCTTCATCAATATCTCACGACTAAGGAACCTGCTCATGTGCCTATTTCGTACACTTCTAAGCGTTGATGCATTCACATCACTGGCTAGTATATATGCAACGATCAGTGGTAGACTTGTATGTAAGAACGGTCGACAACTTTCCGCTACGAGAAGAGCTTCGTGAGATAGCCCCTTTTGAAACTTTGTAGCGGGACGATTGTGACCGCCTTCGTTCATCTAGATATAGGTAAAGAAACAGATAGAATCGTTGGTCAAAAAAGGAATCCTCTGTCTGGTATCATTGTGCCGGTCCTCTAATTCCTTGTAATAGCCCTTGAACAACCTGATACCCACTTCTCGGTCAAAAACTCGGCTTTATCATCAACTTGACAACAATCCTTACGACCCTTTTAAGCACTTGTTGTGAGCATCTGACGGTCGCTAAACGTCATCAAGTCGGATATTTAGCGGAGCTGCAATGAAGAGCGTCCAAGAAATTTTGACATTAAAGAATACAACTGGCTAATCAAAGTTACAACTTCAACTCGAGATCCTGCTTCGATACGTAATGTACAACTTAGTGCTTCCTTTTAACATGTCTATGCCTAGGCTTCATACTCTTTGTTCGAGATATTGATGAGGTCTGACAATTGTAGTTGGTCGTAAAGCCGTCTAAATGCAAGTATATATGTATATACATTATAGAGCTATATCACGTCGCTCTAAAACGTTGATTGCAAAAGCTTTTCAAGGTGCTCTAAACAGCACTCACCGATTGCCATAAGGCACTATATTTCATTATATACACAAAAGGGCCTAAAATGGCTTTGAAGGAGATCATACTTGTATTCTCCGCCTACTTTCTGTGGCCTCTAACCCAGATTGGCTGTTGCTTGATTGTTGCGTACACGGCATGGCATGCAATCAATGCTGATCGACTTACACCTCTTTCCATGACAATTTTCTGCTCAACAATACTGTCCGGAATAAACGAAACGCAGGAAATCGTGGTTTTTATTTGCTGCCACAATTCAGTCGATTTTGCATTACTTACTTTTACACGACAGAATACAAGCCATGTATAACGTAATTTTCTAACACTGCTGATGATGTGCGGATACCGCAAACTAAACGACGCAAGCGCGTGCGTGCAAGCCGGTGTAAAGCCGAGATACATCAACTATACAGTTGTACATGATCAGCTGTCTCAAACTTGGGCGCACGAATTTGTACACCATTCTTTTATTCGCCGCGCTTGATATCCCCCACACATTCTGTTATTGTGATGCAACGAGATCAGAACTACAGCTTTAGCAAAGTAACATCTATTTAACCGTAAGGCACAATAATGTCCATCGTATAAATTTGCTTCCTTGATTGTAGTGAATAAGATTGTAGTAGCATTTTCAAATACGATCCTACATAAGACTGATATTTGCATTATTTACATAAAGGCAAGTACACTTTGGAAAGATTTGATTCACTCGGCGTCAACAACCTGGTGTCATTCTAATCTTACGTGCGAAGCAAGCGGAAGTCAGGACATTGCTAAATAATGTTATTGTAAGTGTTTCAAACGTCAGGTGTGTCGCCTAGCCCATCTTATTACGACAAGGGCGTTACATCAAGGTATGAGATCAAAACTTAATCGGGTCACGTAGAGTCGAAGAATAGAAGTGTGGTTCACAAGCTCTGAAATAAATTTTGTTGTTCATTTTCAACGTCTTAATTAATCTCGTGATAATTCGCGTCGACAATCCCGAGAGCTCTTCGGAATTCGTTTATGTATTATACTGCTGATCCGCTAGCAGAAGGTATTGCATATATATATCACGTTTCTATAACTTTAACGTAAACGAAATTAACCGAAACATCTCTCGAGTGCGACCTGGAAGTAGCATAAGTGTGAGAAACAATTTCTCAACGAGATTGGTATTTACAGCAAAAAATGTAACATATCATGTTGCTCTTTCTCTTTGAGAAGTGATGCTCGCAAATAACTTGAATACAACGTGCAACTTTAGCAGAAGTGGTATACGTAATAATGGATGGCGAAGTATATGCATCACGTTCAAGGTACATCGCTGCTGGCGTGGCAGCGACTAGATTCAAATTTTTATAAAAATTTACATCGCGGTCTAAGATTGCTATGAAGTGCAGAGGCTCGTGATCTCGTGCGCTTGAAAAGTATACCTCGTAGTATAGACCGTTGATGAAATTATTAGCGTCAGCCCATATGATATATAATAGCGAGATACCATTTTTTCACCGCGCATAGTGACAGAAATACTGGATGCGAGTGACACGATCATAGAGCAGATATCAAGCATAAAAGTACTAATTTATTTTCCTAACGGCCCATTTTACGTTCAGCAACCGTGCTTAAGTCCTGTTTAGGAGCATTTATATGATTTATAAGGCTCGGCAAACTGCTATATAAATGTAAAATTCATTATTTATGTACAATCAAATGCATCGCTTACATATGGACAATGAGTATCTTGATTGTAATCCGTATAGAATCATTCTCTCATAGATTATCCGTTGTCTGGTCGAATTTTCCGATTCCTACCTGATGAAAATTTCTTTTTGCAAAAACATGTAAGAAATTGTTTTTTTTATTTTATACGTACATCTTAAGCTTTAGCAAATGACGAAATAAGCGTAAGTATAATTGTATCTGCGCTTTATAACGTATACAGAATGATGAATTCCCACTATTGCGAATATAAGTATGCAGTTTGCTCGCTATGTCCCACGCAACGTCCGACGTCGGTGTTTGAGTGGAAAGGCGATGGATTCGGGACCGAAAGGTGTGTAAATCGAAACCTGTGCAGAAGCGGTATGATTACACATCACCGGACATTGGCTAACAGATCCGAATACAGCGGATCGTATGCGTACCCTATATACCTTGAACTGATTTTCTTGATGGCCCATATCATTTATACATGTATTATTTCCGCACCTTGGTCGTATTCATGACCCTGTGCTCGCCTTGAGTCTATTCCAAATATACAAAATTTTCGACCTATTGCTAAGCGCGTTAGCAATCACTGATCGTCGCAGACAATTTTCTGCTCTAGTATTCTCCCATGTATGTGAAACGATATATACATCAGTTTACAGACTGTGCCATGCTACATAAACCACGAAAATGGCATTCATGTGATAAGTCAGAATAAGTGGCGTTCATTCAATTGTACAAAGTTCCTCTCGAGGTGGGTAGGTGAAGAGAGCATCACCGACATCACCTCATTCTGTATATATATCAAATGGCTTTTGCTAGAACTGGCTTAATTGTAGTTATACATAATGGTTAAATTTAAATTTATAAGTTTGAGAGCTACCAAAATCAGACGTAAAATACATAATATTAAAAACTAAAAGAAAACATATAATTAAATAGTACACAATATTAATCATAAGCTAATGTCGTGTACGAGACCAACGAATGTACGCTTCGCAAATGTTTACGAGATTACGAACGCATATGTGTTTTTTTTAATCGAATGAAAAGTCTTGTAGAAAATTGTAAGTACTTTTTGTCGACAAATACTTTGCTATTGATAATGACTCATATATTTGAGCTTAAGTTACATATATTCAAAATCGATATAGTAAAGAACGGTTATTGTTATCGTTTCATCCTGATGCAAATAATACGAACATGTAAATGACCGTAGCAATTTGTTGGTAACGTTCTTTAAATAACCGACATATCAATGGTATAGTATGAACGTGTTGCATATATTGTTATCATGTACATATGACGGAGTAAGACTGCGATGTAGCAAAACTCAGCATAGCCGGTACAAAGTTTGGACATGTAAATTGAATAAGAGGTGACAAGTCGTGTAAATGTTTGTCAACATGCAAAGAAGAGCATACGACGATAGAGCGAAAAAAATATCGAAAGTATGTAACAATCGCAAACCATTTGGCTGCTACTGTATAATTAAGCTGGCGCCAATCTGGACGCACCTGTCTGAAACCTGCGAAAAGTGCAATATGGCGATCTGTAGCGAAATTATATAGCAAAGATTCCTCTTAAAGCAACCTCTTAATCCTAAATGTGATACATATGGCTGTGTGGGATATCGTATCGTGTAAGAATCTTATCTAAAACTATTCATAACCATCATCTTATTGTTACATGTCTATGGCACCAAAAATGAAGTCGGTGATATTTATTTGTTTTTTTAAATGCTCTTCTATATATCGATATTTTTAAATTTATGTTACAGACAAATAGACGTTAATATTTATTAATTTTACTGCTTCATTCATGGACGGAGAACAAAAAATGCCATATTTAATCACGAAGATATAATATGCCTCAGATAATTGGAGAATATTATAAATGCTTCACGTCCTAGTATACTCAAGTGAATTAGGACAAAAAATGATCTAATGACGTTGTCGTTAGATTGAATGACATAAAGCTTCGACGAATACGCTTCAGGCACCATCGCACATTTCGTTCGTGAATCATGCCGGCAGACGAAGAAGTCTGTAGACATTTAAGTCATCAATAAAAACTTGATTTAAAGAATATTTAATGGATTCTATTGATATAAGTAAGGGTAATATAGTTTTTAACCTGATCAGCAGAATGGGAAATGAGATCCCACAAGTAGAACAACATTACTAGCAACCGTAGCCTCTACGACAAAAGCAGAGGCAGCAGCAACAGCAGTAGCTTCATTTACACACACAAAACAACAGCACCCGCAGCACCTTCAACAACAACAACATCAGCGGTAGCAAAATCAGTAGCATCAACAAAAAAGCAAAAAAAGAACAAAACCAAAAGTATTAACATTAATATTGACAACATAAGCACCAATTGACTGTATTTCGGCCGCGACCGATGATATGAAGACGCGTTTACGTACTTATATCTCGCGTCTGCGCCTGTAACTGGTGGCTGCAAGCGCAGGACGCCCACGGCAGTCTTTTCCGCGGCTTCCCGAACTGGGCATTGGTTGGTCACGGCCGTAAATGAGCAAAACGAAAATGATTAATCATGTGTGGTTTTATGTGTGCCACATTAACCTGAGTATACTTTGACGTATGAATATTTTTGTAATTAAATAAGGCATTTTTCACTTACCACTTATTTGGGCATTTGTTTCATTTTCCAATTATCATGGGGCATATTTATATTTTTAAATTTCTGGTTTTTTTAATTTGTGGTTAAATGGTGCATTTTTTTATTTTCCCTTAACGAAGAGATGTTGGTCCTCACACCATCCAGAAAATTTATGTGTCGCTGCTGGACGCGCGCAACATAAATTAGCAGGTTGCTAGACAAGGCATTCGTTGACCGCAATAGTAAAATGAGATCAGAAATGAATATAATGTCAGAGACTACAATATGAAACTTAACCATAATTTATATTTCATTGACCTCCTCTTCATTACATTTTTTCGCACTAGAATAAACTTGTATAGAGTACGAGAGGTCGCGAGACACCTATTCACAATGTATAGTGTAGGTAGTTTGTACTGTGACAACGCAAGTGAATGGTGCCTCGTTTCACCTGGTTGGGCTTCGTAGTCCGTCCAATTACCAATTTAATTTTATAAATAAGTATTGATTGATAAGAAGGGTGACAATTTTCAATCCACGCGTAAATTCTGAGTCCATGTGATTTATGCATCGATGTCTTATGATCAATAAATTAAACATTTCTTGGCGGACCTATTGTCAACGTAATAATGTTAGTCCTCAAAGATAAGTAACATGCTTCCGTTTCACGGTTCATAAAGCATGTTTGCTATGAGTTGTAGGCTAAAGTCATCCTCATTCTCCAGCAAGTACTTACAAGACAATATTGCGTATATACCGCCAAGCTGAGGTTGTTGCATTCCAAAGACGTGGGTGCATCGACTCAAAGCCTAACAAATGGCATCTCCGAGTACAAGAAAGGCAAATTGGCTACTTGTATATTGTTCTTTGACTTGGACGACGTATAAAGACTAGTTGTAGTATCGGCGAACAGATGAAAGTCAAATTAAACAGTTAAACTTGACTTACGAGCCAAACGTGAGGCCTTAGGCTCAAGCTGCACGACTCCTAGGCATAATGATGATATACATTATCGAATTTCGACTCCGAAAGGCATCGA
The DNA here is from genome assembly GCA_947650285.1 of Hyaloperonospora brassicae. Lineage (NCBI taxonomy): Eukaryota > Oomycota > Peronosporomycetes > Peronosporales > Peronosporaceae > Hyaloperonospora > Hyaloperonospora brassicae. The sequence goes on from CANTFL010001401.1 coordinate 355,461, forward strand.
AATCAAAAGAACTTTATTAAGCGATTGTCCCGATCTTTTAAAACAATACAGGGTGTGTATACTTTTCACGCTTACGATCAGTACATTATCCAACTTTCAAGTATCATTATGACCAAATCGTTAATGAACACACGTCGAATGAGGTGTTGTACAGGGTCTTGCAAATGATCTCCTCATATTTGTTTTTCTGGGCCTTTAAATGTGACTGAATACGCTATAAAAACTTTTTTTGGTGGCGGATGTAAAGAGTTTACCTTAGGCAAACTCACGTAGGTCGCAGGGTCCTAATTTTACAAAATGAGAGAATGTAGATGATGAAGTTTGTAGAGACCTCTTCTATGTAAAGATCTATGAACTCAGTCTTTTGTGGACACAAATTGCAAAATAAAGTCGTGGTTAAATGACAGGGTATTTATATGTAATTACAATGAACTAAAAACAGCATTTCGTGCCATAGTACGTTACAACAGTAACTGGTCAAGTGGGACCCTACCGCAATTCCATCTCTAATAATTCCGCAACAACGTGTCAACTGTCAATAATAGATAGGGCAGCTAAAGCTGAGCGCCCTCGTTATAATATATCGTCATATGAATTGCATGCATCTAAACTCATGTGGCTATCAAATACATTCGATATATGTTGCTACACCAAACAATAATATAGCCCTCATCACATAAATTACTCATTAAAATGACTAATATCGTATTGCCCAAAAACATAGATCTGTGTAGGCGGTCGAATAAACTAGATCGACGAGCAGTCAGTATAAGATTCCAGGCTCAAACGTTGAGCGCATATTCGACAATTATTGTGACTGTGCACCTTTCAACGAAACCACTTATTTATTGACCGAACATGTAGCAGTAACATGTAACACGTAATTAGATAAGTACGATGAAGAATCCATAGTACAGTATTTAGACGCTATATTCGATTTTATCCCAGTCTACCATGGCTCAGAAGTAAAGACCCATGGAACAGCTGGAAGCATTGATCCGTGATAGTTCTTGCCATTTTTCATTATATAGTTCTTGAATAAACGCCTATAAACTTATATGAGCGTTTAAACTTCTACAAAGGACAGCGATGGACTCGCTCGTGGCGCAATCTTCAAAATGATTGCTGGAAGCCTTAGTGTAGTTGCATACTACACTGCGGACCGAGATGCCGGCCGTGTTGAAGTACAAGCAACGCCCAAGATCCACCTTTATTTTAGTTTGTGTGACGGGAAAATGAGTGAATGCCTGGGAGCAAAAATGCATGATAAAGAAAAATGATTGCCTCGAATCAAATCATAATAGTTCTTATTTATCTGGAGAGGCGAACGTAAGGGACATGAAAGTGGTAGAGCTGAAATAGTCAAAAGACACGATTTGTATGAGTCTTTAGCTAGTATTGACATTATCTAATAAGACATGTCCGAGAATAAAATGCCTAAGTGATTTACGGGTAAGTGCGGGCACTTGTAAATAGTACTTATTGAGCAAAAAAGTTATAATTTGAAACTAAATCATTTACCAACCCTCATTTAAAATTTACAGATGTAGGATCCGCCCATTTGCATATCCAAGCAGATCAATGGCATTAAATAGTCCGTCTATCTACACCTATATTGGGGATGCATTAGGTTTTTCTGAAAACGAGCTGGTATCCATGGATTCTTCGATGGAAGTAGTGCTCGATGTAAAGGCTAGGATTGAGCGCTTCACGTCGAAGTCCCGGGTGGTGGTAAAGGCAAAGTATAATCAACTTTAACTATTGTACAAAGATGTATTCCCTCATCCCTGCCAAAACATTTTACTTAAGGGTATACGACTTTCTCAAGAAATCTAGTTGTAACTCAGCTCGAGAAAATTTTGACATGATGTTTGGCTAATCTATCGTAGCCAAGTTTTTGTTATCCACATATTTGTGGCAACTCCCTAAAACACGCCATGTGAGAGAATCAAAATCTTTACATCAATATCAGACTCTATGTATGCGCAAGATCCTATGAGAATGGCGAGTAATTAACACATTAATCCGATATAAGTCTGCAGCGGTAGCGACATAGACACTTCTATCAATAGATATGTCGTCACCATCTTTTTACCCATAAATCTGATGAACGATCTTTTCATATCAGAATGCGTGAAAGGCACATTTGGCATACATCATTAAGCAACCCTAGTGATTTGCTTTATACCGTAGCGGCGAAAAAAATGATCCTGATACATTTTAATGATGGATCACAATTATGCTGCGATCCTGGCGAAATACGCACGGACCCAATCGGACCATGTGTTTGTTAGAAGTCAATATATGGAAATATAGCGGAAATGAGAGAATAACGATCCGCGTCCGTTATGTTATTGTACTTGTGTGTGATTACAAGCTGATTATGAAGTCTTAGTTGGATTCGAGTTCACAGATACGAAATACAACCCCTTCATGTGATTGTTGAAAACGGCGTACTAGGCGTGTCCCTGATACGAAACGTACATACGAGATTATCGACTGGACAAGACCAGTAGATGATGAAGGGATTTAATAGATATCAGGACTGGCCTTATATTTACAGGTCCTTGCGCATCTGCACCAAATTTATGTCTATCTTTACCAAAAATATATTTATTACTGGTAGTGAATATGGAGTGCTGAGATCCTGTTTGAAGATTTTCCTAATACAATTGACGACGTCAAGGTGAGCTTCATACTATCGCCCATTGATGCGATTCGTGGCTAAAGTAGATCTTCTATGTTGCAATGACTCCATCGATTTTCAATACGCTTTACATTGATGCAAAACTACACTTACGTACCCGATTATCATTTTAAGCATTCTTATCAGAAGCAACATTAATTAAACAATTGCCCAGTGCATATCAAGGACTCCTTTTATAAAAATATGGATAAGCTTGATTGTCACCTGTCTGCTTGGAGATATTTTGTACATTGTTAAAGTATTCATGCGTGATTATACCAGGCCGTCAGCGGGCCACGACTCACGCAACTAGTGGTAAGGTGGCTTTCACTCTTCGCATTTTATTACTTTTAATGGCAGAATAAAGCAGGACGACATTTATATCGTCGCTAGCGCTTGTGTATGCCGGACTGGTTCAACGAAGTTTCTGCATCCACCTTTTAAAATTAAAATTACTGTTCCAACATATAAAATGCAGATTCCGGTATTGATATAAATGAATGACGTGATAAGGACGTACAAAAAAATTATAAAATGTTTTGAATATAAGATGTACCATCGGATCTATCTCATCAAGTAATAAAACAAAATAGCATATCAGCTGTCGTCAGTGAGCCTAGTTTTACAAAGAGCGAAAAGGTGGACATCATGTCTGTTCAGGTCTATCTCACGGTCGGGATCATATTTTTCTGTCTAAACTTGTGATATTATGCGATTTAGCACATCCTTGCTAGCTTCATTTATTACGATAAATCTTAGCCCTTTTCAGATGAACCACTATAGACTATATGAGTTCAAGATATTTTTGAGGAGCCATGTTTCCTTACGATTTTTTGGCTTACTCGAATTCGAGCTAAACACATTAGTTATGTTACTTTTTCGATTAATGAGTTGGACGGTTCATCATGTTGCATTTACAAAGTCGATCATAGCTCAAAGCTGTATTAAATCTTCAAAACTCAATAGTTTGAATTCATGGGATACTCGTGAGTTTAAATTTGATTTAGATCCTCTATTAAAGATAATTGTTTGGTTTTACGTGTCCCGTTGCATAAAAACACAATGGAAGCAAACATTTGTTTTGGTCATTCGAAAGTAGATAATTTCAACCTTTCCTTACAATAAACTTTAACGACGCGTCTGAGAACCACGAGATTTAGATTATATATTTGCATATAGCATGATTTGCCTTCAACATATCCGTGCATTGTATGACCTCGCACGAAACATGATTTATAAATTCATGTCATCACTTAAAAAAATTCTTTTTGAAGTGTAAGTTTGATCAAAGAACGAAGTTACGGCTTAAATCTCACTTCTCACTTATACATTAATTATTGATTACAATGTCGTTGCAGCTAATACCGAAGCCGATACGACCATTATCGATAAAGACATTATAGAATAGCGATCCATATGTTACGATACTCTACGGCGATAACTTTACTGATATATAGAAATTTGACAACGCCTGAACCAGCGAGGACGGTAGACGCCCCCGATGACGAAGGAAATTCAGTCTGGAGTGCACATTACGCGGATTGCAATAAAAGGCGAGCCATCATAAGCGGTCTTGGTGGCCAAAGATATTCTAAATTTATAAATTTCATCATTATAATACGAGAGCGGTAAAATGAAAAAAACAAATCGCTGTCAGACATGAAATGGAATCGTTTCTGACTAAGTGATGCTATGAAATTGATAAAGAATTTTTACAACAACTGATCACGAGACTAACGTTGGGGTCAGATCGTTGTCTGAATAAGTGATTATCCTTGCGAAACAAGGGAAGCAGGGCCAACTGTGTCGAAGATGATGATATGTTGTGCTGAATAGTGACTGAATAAAACTACACATTAACAATGAACTGTAATTCTTAATTTGAAAAATGGATTAATCGGGATCCATCGGGTCGAGTGAATCAAGGTACTATCATATCAGGTAAACGGCCTCTATCGATTTTTTATATAATAAAATAGAAGAAATGTGGTACTTATAGATAAAGAACGGTGCTGTTCGGTAATATGGATGTGCCATAGGTCGACAACTCAGTTGCAATCATAGTTCTAGTGATGAGAACATTATTGCAATATAGGTTTACGTGATCATACCCTTGATTTAGAGTTCTCCGATCGTGACCGCATTCTAAGGTTATGTGTTAGTAAATTCGATTCAACATAATTATATCGTTAGCGCAATTTACAGTAATTTGTTTGTAAACCGCGATTCGGTCATATCCGATCATCACCGCCATTCGATTATTTTCATCGGAACTATTGGATGCAGCACAATTGCAGTTAAGTTCGGGTGTGACTCGGTTGCGAACGCACCCTGAAGTTTTCTAATTGCAAGTACGATCCGTGCGACCTTAACACGATCCAAATAGGCGATAAACCGTGTGCATAGAGACGAGGTATAAATTTTTTGGACAAGCGTGACACATGACAGAAGATTATGACATCGATATCGTTGAAATCTCGGAATTGTCATTTTGCTTCTTCAAAACCGTATTATTAAAAATATTTTGACGAACCCGTGCCGAATGCTTCCAAAATTATATTTTTGGGCCTCCTGACATTTTAAAAAACCGCACACCCTTTAATAAGTTGCGCCCTCAAGTTGTGTGATCAATTGTTTTGAGATGACTTTTGGCATCCCACGGCTACGATATGACGTACTGAATCTTTGGTAGATCCGAGAAATATTTTCGCCACGGCTTAAGTGGTTTGAAGGCCGAGCGGGTTCAGTATTTAGATATTAGAAAAGGTGATATCGTCGTAATCAGGTTGACTCATACCGAGCACCCGAAAAGCTCGCGTTTGTGTGTATAGTTCTACAAGATAACCTCTAACCCATCCAAATTACGGTCGAATACTTCCTTATTCCAAGCCCACCTAAAAAAGTGAAGCCAGTTTTAACGACGGATGCTCAATGTGATAATTAAAACATGAATAGAAAAGGAACACAACCGCTTATGTATTTTAGTCTTTTTGCAGTTGGCTTTAATAATTGCATCTATATTTTCACGGCTTGAAAAAAATTATGGTAGTCTATTTCAAATATTCATGGTAAAATTGTAAATAAACAATATTATAATTAGGAACAGCAAATATTAACCTTACTAAAGCATCGGTAAATGCCGTGTGTTGCATAGCCTCGGTATTGCACACGCGATTGAGCTGCCGGGTAGTAGGCGCACGCTTGTGATGTAAAAGGAGCAGCAATTTTTGCACATACAGTCAAATCCCCCGATTAGGGCGGTGGGGATACCCACCACGCACAAATACACATTCAGTATTTCGATCCTATCTTATGATCCCAACTTGGTTCTGCAAAACAATTCTCCTCGTAAATGTGAGATTCTTAACTCATTCATCGCAATCCTGCTGAACAATAACTTAATATTAGCCTTCGACGTGTAACAGCGAGAAATATACTCGGTGTGATACATACAAACGCTGGGTCTCATAATTACACCCAGTAACTCTCGAAATCAGACGCCTACTACGATCATGCACGAGGGCATCGCGTAGCTCTTTTGGCAACCAAAATAGCTCCTAGCATTAGATGAAGTTGCTACGTCGTCTGGCCAGGTGTTCTCACCGACGCATCCGTTCGTAATTCGCGTTTTTCCTTACGATTTATATTGCAATTTATAAAAAAGATTATGAAGAGACTTCAAAAGTGTTTTTTCGTCCGGTGGTTTGGATATCCGCCTTCATGGTATAGTTTAAATCAAGCATCAAAACTTTTATTAATTCAGTCCTTGGACATCGGTGTGAAAAGACTCATAAGAAGATTTGATGGATATTTTATATACTTAAGCCTTCGGCTCTTTTATAGGGCTCGAAAATTAAATCATGATTTGTACATATCAAAGGAGATGCGCGTTTTATCGTGAGGGATCATTATATATAGAAAAACCTGCATAAGGGTCGATAAGAACTGTCAACAGAACGATAAACAAATGTCGCATCAGGAGATAAAAGCCAGAAATAATATTGAAACGATCATGACGACGTGTTGTGACCACCCGCTTTGGTTTTTTTCTAAGACGGGTGTGAGCTGCATATACATAGCCGAATTATGCCTCATTGCCTATTCAGCCAACACTTGTTAGTAAATACATAATTAAAAAGTTTACGCGCAACTATCACCGTAAAAGCTATCGTTGAATTATCAGGTCATTACAGCGTTTGCAGAGGCAATTCTTATCTCCTTTTTCGACTACTAAAAGCTATTTCACCTGTATGCTGATGAAAATCGGCCACAAGATGGTAACATAATTATGCGAGAGCTCAATATCTTAGCGTATTACTATCGGTCATTCAGCAAACACCAGCGCAATCGTACAACAATGAAAGTAGGGTTCAAATTCATTGTCGAGATTCTTTGTGCGTTTCGGAAAATGTTTCTCGTGTCTTCAGTTGTTGTCTATAGGAATTAAAATGAACACTTTCCCCACGGAAACCAACATGCAGGTAAAGCGATTGAAATTGATTTTTTCGAGTATTACTGGTCGACGCACAACCTCAAGGAATATTAAAATGTTGGAAGAGACCGTTAATCGTAAATGCGCTTCCAGACCATGAACGGAGATGATGTGTTATTACTAGATGAGATATAATTATTAACAAAAAGCTTTCAGTGCTTCCAGCACGGTCCGGTACTTTGTCAATATCAATATGAGGACCCCATGATTAAAAAAAACCAAGTCTTCCTGGCTTTCAGGCTCCAAAACCTCGATTATCAGCTAGTACCTCTACTCACGTGTACCTTGGTAACCTGCCAGAATAGTTTAATTGCCCCATTTAAGCTTCGCGATGACTTATTGCACTGGTACTATGAATTTCTTGGGCATCCAAATAGTGAGAGACTCTTTAAGACCATTCGACCGATTGTACAAAACCATTCGCCCGCTTGTACTAGCCAAGCATGGAGTCTACAAATGCGCGACCAAACAAGACGTGTCTGGTTTGCAAACGCGCCAAGGTTCATGGTGACAAACAATATTATGATCAATTCCACCCAGAATTTTTAAGAGCGTGATCCCATTTGATGTCGTCCATGTCGATCTCATTCGACCCTATGAAGACGGAAGCTACAGGGTCACTATGATTGATCAGATTGCACGATAGATGAAATTCGGCCTCCAAGCCAACAAGTTTTCACTCACCACTACAAAAGATTTGATCGAGAATCTGTATCGATACCCTCGACCACGTAAATTCATTCACGATCAAGGGACATAATGTACAAATGCCGAATGTCAGGAACTTTTGACCAGTTCTATATGGTATAAAAGCTAATCCGATCGCATCAAAGAACTCACAAGAGATTGCTATGTGTAAAAGGATTCACTTAGAGCTCATGAACATCATTCGCTGCTACAAGGGTGATGACTGAAAAATATGCTATCTACGACGCTGCATTTGCTGTTCGTGCCATTTTCCATAGTATATAAATTGCGTCGACATAATAAATACTTTTTGGCTACGATATGATCACTAGGCATCTTTGCGAAGTCAATTGGAGCTATTCGGCAGTTGACTAGACAGTTTGAAGATGGTCGACGATGTTAAGTGACAAGACTGCTGAAAAAGTATAAAGCCGTTATTAAAGCAAGATATGCACAACAACCTTTTCAACTCATTTTCAATTTTACCAAAACCTTCACTAGCCTTACTAGCAAGACTTGCAGAGCCTCTTGCCTCTCTACTGGGAAATATTAAACAAGGGTACCGTAACAACCCGAACTCTAAGGTGTAGTTTTTACGGGATAGGTTTTACGTCGGTAATTACGCAGGAATGATTGGACTCGTAGGGTGAATAGATGCGCTGACTGACTTAAATGTGTCCACATATGAATCAGGGCGTAGGCAGATAATCTTGGATAATCAATCACCTCATAATCTTCCATCTACTGCCCAATTGTCTTCTCTGGTCTTCCGAGTGGACTACCTGCATCCTTCCCAGTTTCGGTCGTCAAGCTTCGCATCTTTCAACAAATAGCTTGTCCCTTTAATTTATTCTTCTTCTCATCGTTGCCTTTCGCTGCGCTTTGTTTAGTCTCGCGGTCCTTAAAAAGCTTATGTCCTAATGTTCTGCTGGCACCATGTGCAGTCGCTCTTGTTTAACCATGTCGAGAATAAGAATATCAACTTATCAAGTATATCCTATGGTGCGATTTCAATCGCAAGCATGTCTCGCGACATCATCATTGTGCACGCTTAATTTAGTGGCGCATCTACACATCGGGAATCATCTCGGCATTTTAGGTACCTCTGCAAATATTTGAACATTCTCGCGCAGACGCTGAAAGAATATGAGCACAATTTTATCCCGTAGCTTGGTCATCGTCCATAGCTTCTGTTCCAGATCTTTGTGAAAACTTCTGACACGAAAAGCAAACCCACGGCTTTGTATAATTGATCAAAAGACCATGTTTTAACTTTGCTTCATCATGAGAAGGATCCACTTCAATGACCGCAATCAAGGTTAGGCTTTTTGTTCTTTGTTCCATTCTTTCTTCTTTTCGAAACTGTAAATCGGCTCTCCACTTCATAAATCTACGCGGACTTTCACCATAAATTTTCGCATCTTCACTTGCAGGGTATCCGCAGGAAGGCCATCTTTGACAGGAAACAGTCTCAACGTATAAGCAACAAAGTCTTTATCATCGTGTCAGCTCAAGATAAATGGACATGATTCTCTATCCGTCCTATCCAAAATCCTTGTCAAGTAAAGATTCGTGATTTTGAAGCGTTAAAGAGGTTGGCGTAACGCTATCATGTTTAACAGAAAATTTAATTTTTATTGATGATGCTTGAATTTACCGAAGCTCTTTTTTTGCGGTAACGCAATCTGTTGCATCGCTTAGGTCGTTTTTTTATCTTGCGGATAAATACCATACGTGGTTAGCGCGTAGCCGAAATAATCTTATTTCGATCGTAACATGTAGCATTTTTTTCGTTCCAAATGACATCATATTAGTTGAGTTGCTTCAACAACACCAGAAGATGCTCTAGGTGGTCAAATTTGTTGCTTAAACACGTTAACAGATCATTCAGGTATGCAACAGCCAAGTCCAAATCACCAAAAATTTGTCCATTCGTGCCTAATACTCATCAAGTGCGGTAGTAAACTTCCATTTAAAGGCTCTTTAATTTTTTATTTCCAAAAGATAGGCAACAATTAGCAAGCGGCCTGCTTTGCTTATTCAATTGTATCTAGTAGTAGCTCATATTGGCAATTAAAGTCGTAAACCACGGTGCTGCAGTCAGACGTCGCATAATCTTGCAAATTTGAGGATTGAAGTATGGAATGCAAAGTAGGCAGCGATTGCGTACTCTGTAGTTTACCAGCACGCGAAAAGGCCCGTTCATCTATGTCACGAAAATTGCATGACTGACCAATTACGAATCATACCGGTATCTTAACTCACCGAGTTAAATAAGATGCTGGGTCCTGATCTTGCTGCGTAATCTTGACTGCTATTAAGGCAACAAGGTAGAGCTAGTACTTCGTTGTAGTAATTTGGATTGAGTTCTGATAAGTGAGCTCCTAATATACGCACAAATTTTGTTCCGGTGTTATTCAAAAACCATTATGTGTCGATTCGTCGAGATTACACTAACAAAAATATATAAGAGATAGTAATTGAATGGAAAAACAAAATACATATTGCAATGTATCAATTTAAATACCATCATCAAACTTGTTCAGTATGCCATACTATTTCTGGCATTGGACAACTTTGAACCGAGTTTACGCCATTTTTACAACCGACAGTGCCACCAAGCTGACCACGTATGTCAAGTTTTCGTGAGGCAATTTTTCAGCCTATCATCTTATGGTAATGCTGTAAAAAGATAATCACCATGAAGAGATCTCAAGCCATCGAATCGAAGCCTTAATTTGAAGGTAATAAGGAAGGTGATTTTGTTTCGGATCCATCAACTTAGTACATTAGTATATCGCATGTATATGGGAATATAACAATTCTTTTATATTGCACCCGTGGTGTGATGCATTCGACGTGTATTATATTCAGTATACAAGTAACTGAAGACTCGGAAAGTAATAGATTATACATGTCACTCGTAGTAGCAACATGATATTAATGATGTGCATTTTAGTCATTAGGCTCATTGGCGGCAGGAATTACTTTGAAGATTGATGCAGCACAGATTATCCTTGGTTGTGATATGGCGTCACATCAATTGACCTAGCCACGAAACGCTTATATAGGAGAGCTATTGTGGCGATCGGGTAGAAAATATATATAAATTGTAGATTGCAAAACAAATGTAACTTTTTATAAAGACTTTTAAGGACCGTTATACAAATGCTACATGATGTTTATTTTTATTACCTTGTTTTAATATTTTATATTACCTCTACACGCATAGTTTACGTGAAAATCAAGGCAAATAATTTGTCCAATTAGAAGGAGGGTAGCTTACATTAGGTCGTTTTTAGCATTTGAGGCTCCGTTTCATCATTTTTTGCAAATTCTTCTGGTGATGCTCGCGTTATACAAATTGTGCATCTGTGAATATAAAAGTCCGGCTTAACTATCCACGTATCTTACAACAAAGCAATGTATGAATACGATGTTTATCCGACACCAATTGATACACAGCCATCGCTCCTCTTTATGTCAGATCGATTCTATCATTGCTTATTCCTACAATAAAAAAGCATGCAATGTGTACTTAAAAGGCGATCATATCCATCTTATTTATTTTAATAAAGAAGTTTAATTTGTTTTCGATTGTATGTGCCTTAAAACTGTAAAAATATCATATATGTCCGTCTAGAATTATACGCTGGATCACGTAAATAAATTTGATGTAATAACTAATATAGGTTAATATGTCGTCGAATATAATTCTAGTGGCAAGCAAATTTGGGCAATAAAACTCGGGTGGTGCATTTCTCTATCAATATAAAATATGTGAATTTGCCATATATGCCAAAAGTATGCCATACAATTGATACGTGATACAAAAATGTACTATATGACGTCAAATTAACTAATTTACTTTAAGCTACGAAGCTGAAACTATTGCTTATCAACCTGCTGATATGCGTGCTACGGGCTTGATGTAAATCAATATGCTAAGCTAATTCAATCGTGTTTATTTTATACGCCACTACAACTAAAAATACAACAAATTATACTCACAGGTTAGTAATGGTAATCCAGACTGAAGCCGATTCCATTTTTGAAGGAGTATCCTATCTTCCTAGTGCCGATACCTTCATCACAGCAATTGTTCTTTCTTAGCAAGCAATTGAACCAATGTTAACGCAAGAATTTGCTTTATCTGGGTTCAACTACCATCGTCATCAAGATTCCTCAAACTTTGCGCTATCTTTTATACAAATCACTATTCGTCATTCACTGATATATACTGCGTCATATCGTACCGTTAAGATCGTTTCCAGCAGACCATACTGAGCAGAAAAGCAAAAAGAAGTTTTTCTTTATCATAAAATAATACCGCCGCGGTAAAAGCTGTATAAATTCACATAAGATATCAGGGATGTCGAAAGTAAGGTGTATGATGTAGTCTTACACTAATACAAAGACTAACAATTACATTTACACGCTGTTTTCAAGCGTTTACACAACTATCTCTCGTATTTACGTGCAAAAGTGATTATAATGGGCTCCTATCGATATGCTAGGACGCAAGATTAGTTTGTATGAGAAAGCATATGTAAAGGATAACTGGCTTATATCAATGTAGTCGTACCCCGTTTATGAGGAATGCTATTCCTCAAATTAGCCAGATGATATCAAAACATCTTATAACAATATATTAAAAAAGCTAAAATCAATGTAATATGTTGACTGGTCAACCATACATACATAGGCTTTTGACCAGTCAAATTTTTGTAATATTAATGCTTTCGATCGATTTTATATTTTATAGTCTGCGTGCATTAATTATCTTGATCATTTTATGCCGCATTCTTTGTTAGGAGTGAGGATACTTTGATTCAAAGTTGTGTACTGCATTATTGTTTTCGTGCACTACAAACAAACATAGCATATGTATAGAATATAAATATATATAAAAATACTTCTACTAGTAGTTTGATATATATGGTATTATAAGAACAAATGTGTTTTTGATAAGATTTAAATTCTTAAATTGATGTACAATATGTGAGCTGACCCAAATATAGATCTACGAAACGATAGCGAATCACAAATCCAATCACTTTCGATGATTTCAATTTCCATTGTCAACGACTTCCTCTTTATTATCGCCAAAAAAGACAATAGAGGCGAATCTTTACTCGCTTAGCGATGCAAGTATATGTATCATGTGCCAACACAAAAAATTACCGTTTTTCGTGCTCTGATCCATGGCTTCGTAATCGACAATATTATATGCAATAAAATAAATATTTTTCTATGGAATGTTGACTAAATTTAGATGTTAAATGATACGATATGTTAATCACGATTTCATATAAAGTGTGACAATTTGTACGCGAAACGTCCATTTTAGTACTTTTCGTCGCGTACCTTGTTTAATATTGTCTGACACATTACTTCGCGTAAAGTGTAAATTATGAATTTTTAGATGGTTATGTAGTTCTAATTGATAACGGATAATGACACAATTAACATTTCTACAAAGATTTTAATTTTATACAATGCGCAGGTGTAATAATATCTTAGTCTGGTGGCTCAATGAAATAAACCATAGAAAGTTATATGTTGTGGCGAGAATATAAGACGAAGCCTTGCGATATATGCTACTTTCAACTACTGACAATTCGCATCCCTTCGAACGGAACAGAGAAGAGCATATTAATGACTCTTCCGCAAAATCTGATTCTTGCTACGTGACAGAATAATTTTGATACACTTGCGCTGCAAACTGCATGTAAAATGAAGCGACGCCAGCCCCCAAACGTGGAAAAGAATGTGTGCACAGGTCCGCACGCTCAAACACCGCATGCGAAAAGCTGGACCTTATACAAGCGTATTTGCATACGATGAAATTCGGCGGTGTGTGAAAAAAGACGAGCAGATTCAATTTCAATCGATGTGACGAAGCTTATCCGCACGATGATTATGTAAATATACAGCTGGCAGGCTAACTAATTGTCTTTTCTATTGGCGCGTAATTTGCGTACATCTATATGGAACGACCACGGTACATTTGCCGACCCAGCAGACTCAGGGATCGGCTAATTTGCCGATTGCATTCAATTTAATATAGCATTTTCATCATTGTGTAAAATTAAGTTGCGTCCACAGGTGAGCATTTTCGTGTTTTGCTTCGTTAAAATAGCATGGCAGCCAGAATAATGGAATGCATTACCTACCGGTACTACCATGTATTAAGTTTCGACGAAATTGCGGTCTACAAATTATAATATGCTCTAGCTTTACAATGGTACTGATAGAGCAATGTCATTGAGACTGTGTCTTTTAATTGATATTTTTAAATTGTACAGGGGGAACGATAATCACACAGCTTATTTTGGGGCAAGAGGCAACTATTAAAGTTCGCAATAATGACTAGATAAGATGTTAAATTGCGTTGATTTACCTCTACAAAGGTGGTACGATCAACAGTAGCGGCAAGATTAAGGTAGTTTTATCTCAAGCATCCATAGGTATCAGACTAAATATTCCATTACGTATAAAGTGTAAAGTTAAATTTACTTTCCTTGATCTGAATTTGGCGGCCGGCCAAATTAGATGTATCCATTCGTATAAAATGTATAAGGGAGGTATTTATAGTTCAATACAAGCCGTTTGGTGGAGTGTGTCGATGTAGCATTATTATAATGGGATACAAGCGGGTTGCACTTTTTTAACCTTTTTGCGGCAAACTCTACCAATTCTACATGAGCCTATCAGCTCAATTTAGTGGTATACGTATAGGTATCAGATGAGTCGACGTGTATCCAAAAAAGACGAAAGCTTTCACTCTCTTATATACGTAAATTTTTTGCATAGCACAAATGTATGTTGCTATTTCTTACATAACCACTTCTTAATCAGTTAATAAAGGAAATTTTAAAGACGATTGTAAGAACAAGACGGTATAGACAAGGTATTTAGGATCCAAACTGTATTAAAATTAGGGCATATATACATAAATTCTGCATTTGCCTACAACAACAACAATTACAAATTTATAAGGTTGACAACCGCAAGATTTTATCTAATGTGCTACTATGAGGAACTCTTGAGAGATGACAACCAAGTACGCCAACATCCTCCTGAAGAACTATCACTACTGCAATTGAAGGCAATCCATGCTAATGACCTAGCTAAGAATGCATCGTTATTGCATGTTATGGCCGTGACGCTCGAGGCTGAGATTACCGAAGCTAAGCTTAAGTGGGATGCGAAGGCGCTCGGTATTATTGGAAAAAATGGTGAATATACAACATCAGATAAAGATACGCTCGACAATATGTGAGTTACATGCGTAGTCACACAATCTGGCTGATTGAATCAATCCAATGTTCATTATTGCTTTGAAATAACGAGTTGTTTGGACAGGTCTTGAATGGATATGGCATTGATTATGGCAAAACAAAGGATAACTCCAATTAGTGGTTTGTCATATTGCAAGAAACGGAAGAAGCAATTAATTAACAGCGTCAGCTCGTGGTCCTTCTAAACTGCCCTTTAACAATATATAGACTAAAATCAGTGATATGAAAAAATGCTTCTAATGTATAACCGATCAGTGTAAAGGTGATGCTACAAATAGATACAATATATTCAAGAAAAGACAAGACAGTAAAAAAGCATTACGAGCCATCAAGATATAATGAAAATTTAAAGATGCGGCGAAGACGGCTGAAAGTAGGCGCTTCATGTTGCAACCGTTAGGGCCGGTCGAAATTTATGCTCAGCATGTAATCCAGTCGGTTCTCTAAAGTGCACTTGTCTAAAAAGGAGATCGATAGGGATATCAATGCTGGTTTGTGTGGTTTTTAACTTCGATGGCTGCTTAATCGATAGTGAAAACCTACTTGTATAACACACACTGCTGACCTGTTGGACTAAGAGGTCTTTGAGATTGCATCGATGTGACATAACTGGCAAAAGATGAGAAAGTTTCGTGGTAAAGGAACAGTGAAGCTTACAGACATTGACAATAGGCGCACATAAATGATGGACGTGTTATATATCATTGGACTCGCCAGAAGATGTCGATCGGTCAGAAGACCCGCACAATGCAGTTAGAGCGCTTCGTATAAGCAATTTTTTGGTTTTTTTTGTTCTTGCAGCGCTAATGCAGTTTAAAACAAAGTTGAGGATAGGATTATTGCTTGACATCGAATATGAGTGGGCAAGGTTTGCGGAGTACGCTAAAAAAGTAAATATAAATTTTGGCATGCTGATAATTCAAATAGATACCTTCTCGTAATGTAGATGCTTAAAGATATCATTGTCGCGTTCGGTTAAGCTCAATGAGCGTGAGGTAGACGAAATATATGACACGCGACGTGTATCGTAATTGTGGCCTATGTTACGAATAAAAATGCTGCTGAAAGTGCAGCCCTGTATGAGGTTACCATTCTTGGAAAGACGAGATAATAAAATATGTCGAAGACTTCAAAGAATGACCAATAGTAGTGGAGATAGCCGAAGTGGAATATGATCAAGAGAATGGATAAATATATTGTATTGACCAGAAAAGTCATATCTGAAACATAAATTGACCAATTCATACACTGTACAAGAGCCAGCGAAGATTCTTTTGTTACCACATATAAATTTAAACAATTGGTTAAGTTTTTTCACGAGATCAAGCGTACAGGATGTAGTAGATATATATTGTATATAATGTTGGATGCGGCATTTAGCGAAGACGAGCAGAAATCTAAATGCAAGCATGGACCTCTGTTACTGAAGTGTGATATGATGGATAAAGACAACTATTCGCCAATATGGTGTCGGCTTCTACTACAAGCATTGATGGCATTCCATACTACCCATATACACATGCAGGAACACTTGCTATAATAAATGCAGCTCAATTGAATTCGATTTATTAACGTTAATATATGTATTTTGCCCGTAAAGACAAAAAGAGGAATTTCTTTTTACATGGAGATGCTGCCCATTCTATTATGTGTCGTTAAAATTTTGCGTATTATCTGAAATAGCCTGATGAAGTAATTCAAAGAAAAATTTACCTATTCATTTTTTAAGCACAAGTTTGGGATTAAATAATATAGGAGACCTGCTTACCGGTGTAATAAAATACTTTATATAAATTTTAATTGCTATAGACCATCCCAAATATTTTTTAAAGGATAAATAACAGATTTTACAGAAATATCGAACCATGGTTATAAGGAGCTTGTATTTGTGATCCTTTTAGGCAATTTGAAGAATGCTTTGACGTGATGAAAAATCTGGTATATCATACATCAAATTAAAGAAAGCATTTAGTCCTTGAAATACGACAAGTCGCAATTATACGGTTAAATTGCTGTGGTGAGGACTAGTGTGAATACCTTATGATCAACTTTGATTTTTGTTTTCAATTTCCTCTACTTCGATAATATGATCATCGCCTGAAAGGAGAGCAAGAAGGCCGTGAAGTAAAAAAGCTCGTAAAATGATTTCTAAGTTAGAGTGCTAAATCCCTTACAATTTTTTGGGATTATTGTTTATTATTTAGGGCACAAATGATATATAATTATTATTTGAAGCCGGTACGTAAATGATGTGTTCGTACATTTCACCATAAGAACGCTAAGACGTTTGGCTTTCCATTCGCTTTCGATATCAATCTATTGTAGTTGCAGTCACTAATTATCGAGAAAGAACGTGCTGAAATAAAGTCAAGCCCCTATCGTTATTATAAAGCATATACAAGCCCTTATATCAGCACGAGACTGGCTAAATTGCGTGGAGTAGCACAGAGATACCGATATCAAAGAAGAATTGACTTGTGTCACTGAAAAGGCGCCATTTGCATTCTCTGATTTATAAAGTCGATAAGTGGCCATGGCGTTTTAGTACCATGTAGTATCCGAGAGGTTTCTACTGAAACGTGCTACGCATACTGGCTGGCGCAACATCATAGGAGTATACAGTTTCATCTGTAGGTCTTAAATACTAATCGGGAGATAGCCGGTATTGTTTAAGCTAAACAACTACATACTGTCTCAATCGGTTCCACGGGATCGGGTAACATGGCATTCAGACTTTGAACTAACGAGAAAATTTGAGTGTGCGTAACGCCTGCGTAAATGAATCATTAGCAAGTGGATTGGTTGTTAATTTGGAAATATAATCAAAATGACAGTTCACTGAGATAAAATTCTGTATGTAGTGAAAAAATAAAGCATGTTGGTATATGCCACGTCTTTGTTCTCGGCAATATGATACGTGGGACACTCTAGGTGGACTTCGGTATAACAAACATCAATTCGAGAACATTAAAAAATGGATTGATGAACGAAACGGTCAACTTCCAGTGCCAGAAAACTGGTAGTAAACAGACAAACTT
Source organism: Hyaloperonospora brassicae (assembly GCA_947650285.1). Classification (NCBI taxonomy): domain Eukaryota; phylum Oomycota; class Peronosporomycetes; order Peronosporales; family Peronosporaceae; genus Hyaloperonospora; species Hyaloperonospora brassicae. Next base: position 373,668 of record CANTFL010001401.1, read on the forward strand.
CATGCAGTCGCGATGCGTGAGAGTGTTGTACTTGTGCCCGCCATATGCATGTTGTATAGTTTAATAACCATTTATTTACCACTAAGTTATTACTTGACGAAGATAACGTTATGTATGGCTATGGGAGGGATAGATTAAAGATATAATAAAGTTACCATCTATAGCATAACCTTAATTACATCTCAATTGATTGTAGATATTGTTGTAAATGGTTCATACCTAAGTGACCAATCTATTTATATTTATTATAAAATGTAACACACATATCGCAAGCATTTGTTTCACTTCATAGCATTGCTTTGTATGTACTGTAATTACATTTCGACGCCGTGGACCGCTCGTTGCATATATTTAAGCTAACGGGTCTTCTACTCTTGCTAGTGTAAAGATGACAGAAGAAGCGCACAACGAATTAATGCTTACCAAGTTTTACGGTATCTATGATTGAACTTCTGCAAATCTTCATTACCAAACGCTTAATATATGAGAGGTTTCGTTGAGCTAATTGCCCGCAAATCTTTGCGGGCGTTTCGACCAAATCGTCGCTTGACCTCTTTACTTAAACGATAAATTGATACCAGCGAGAATTTAGACTTCTCTGAGGCAGAAATCCTTCTGCATGACTCATTTCTATCGTAGTATGGATTTACGTAAACTATTAATGCACAAATCGTTTCTCTATAAGTTTTTGAGACACCCTATTGAGTAAACCAAAGTGGTCTTTATTCTATGGCAAAAAAACCATATGCACATGATGGAGCCAAACGTGCAGAAGGTCGATGACTCGTCCGCAACAGCAGATTCGCCGCCATCTATTATAGGTTCCTGTTTATTGTAGCAGCGATCCAAAGCGCATATTAAATTTATATTGTCCTTACAGGTGTCAACTTAGTAATGTAGTTGAGCGCTGATAACAAGTTTCGCGTGATCTCGCGGCTCCACTGGTGTCCAAATACGTAAACTGCCGTAGAAGTATATCGTTTCCGTGCCTATCAATTCGTCAACTTTGGTATATGTCTTCGAAATAATCTGCACGTTTCCACGTATACTCGAGCTATAGGAAAGTACTCGACAGTACTTTATGATGGGTTGGAGCCAATCATATGAAATTATTCACACAATCACCAGCATAGTGTAATGTGCTAGGAATTGGTCACCCCGATAACTACTAGGTAGCCTTACCACTATATAGATACAGAATCCAGTAAGCTTTCTGACTATTTAAGCCGCCTTGCGATATTAAATTTTGTTCGTTGCTGTGTTTCTGCGTCTGATCGCAGATGGAAAATGTCTGGAGTGTCCATTATACGGGCCAAACAATGTGAGATAATTCCTCGATTAATGTACGAGCCTATACTGGCGTCGGTTATACGAAAATATAACCGAGAAGCGAAGTCAACACTTGTATACGCATATAAATTGGGCTCTATTTAACCCTGAAGAAATCTAAGAGAATCTAAAGCCTATGAGTTCACAAATTTGAAAGTGGCGCGTCAAATGCCACGCGTCAATATTTTTTACACAGTTTCATTAACTAAAGTATTTATGCTCGTGGCTGTCATTATTTTTTAATTGCGACCGACACTTGTAATCGATTTATTGGTCGTGATTAATATATTTACAAAACCGATTTGAGTAGCACTTGTGATCGACAACTAGAATCTATCAATCTTTATACTCATGTATGATCGACACTTGTGATCAACACTCATTACTAACACTTATGATCGGCCGATTACAGTCGTTACTAGTCATCAATCATTCGTGATAAAGACTTGAGATTGATTATTTTATTGCATGACGTGTATCACGCAATATTAGCTAACACTCACCTTATTTATCTTTTAAATTATCATCCTTAGTTATTAAATCAAAACGAATTCACCAGTTTTCAGTAAAGGATATGTGCAAAGATTTTAATTCGTATCGAAACATTCTACCTCAACCCACAATTTATATTTCAAGATTAAATATTGGCGCGAAGACATATTTCCTGTAGGTGGATCAATGCAAAACCTTCACAACAGAAGAGATACTGCACGATTTAAATTCACTGAAAGCCTGCTTGTTCGTGGGGCCTGCTGTTGCGTTATATCTATATAATCTTTCGTGGAAAACTTGCCAATAAAGGCTCTTCATTTGACGCTGAGTATGGTATGCTTCTTTTTGAAGAAATATATGTCGCAAACAAAAGCGCGGTATCTATTCGCGCTCAGAAGAAGGAGCACAAGGTATGACGAAATTTTAAAATGCATCGCAAACCAGTGAATACTATTTGAGCGGATATTTTTCCCTATGCAGAACTCATTTCGCCCAATATTTTGTTTTATCTAGCGACGCCACATCATGCGGATTCTAAACAAAACGGAAGGCGCATATCAATATTTGACATCTCTTGACGTCTAAGTTCCATCGCCGATTTATACGAGTGGTACTGAATGCTTCCAGTGTTATGAGGTAGCTTCGAAGGATACCTTATCGAGACGTTGACTGTCCGGGCCATTACTTACTTAATATATCCAAACATGGTCTTGATAAGCACATATATCTCATCGCTTGTAGGACAAAAACAAACATTTAAGTATTACGCGCAGATTTATGACCGAAGTGATAGGGACAGTCGTATTTACTACTACTTGCTGAACGCATTTCCATACCTTCAGCACTAGCTAAATTTTTACTTTAAGAGTTGCATCTATCTACTAAAATGCGATTGGAAATATATAGATACATCAGAGCTAAAAAAACTCCTCCATATTGCAGCTCGCAATATCTAGCTGATGTGGCAAGGCTGTAAATGTTTGACGAAAAAATACGTGATAATCATCACGATAAGACTTATATTCGAGATAGATCTGAAATGACTCAAAAGCCTTATCGGCGCCACCTGCCGCAGTAAGCAGGCACAACATTTTGCGAGTTCAGCTTTATAATTGCGGTTATAAGCCAGATAAAGCGTCTGTAGTAATTTAGAAAATGATGGTAGGAGCAATAAATATTATTATATCTTTTAACATAGCCTTTTTGTCTGATATCGCGGCTAATGTCAGAATTAAATTGTACAACTTATTTTAGTTTATTTTATAAATATATACATATACATATCTTTTGGCCAAATTTACCTATATTATCTATCTGGTATGAGCTAGCATAAAGACCAAATTGACTAAAATCTCTAGAGCTAAGTAAAAGACGGTTTGCAACGATGGCAAGTCATCTTAAAAAATTTACGTACCTACATTTTCCACCCAGCGATAGCATCATTCCAAATAAGGCATTAAGAAATGGTCATAGGGATCATATTATACTATGGAAACTGATCAATAATTTGTATGAAAAAGTGAGGTTTGTAATCTTTTAATTATCGCGCCTGTCGAGACCAATATATAAGTTCAAATGCCGCAATTAAAGGCAGCGATATCGCACACATCTACACGCGGTCGATCAATAAACCAGAGGTGTTGTCTACAAGCACAAATATCGGCAGCCGTCCGTAGATCATTTAATACGATGAAGTAAAGTGCCAAGTATGAGCTGTCAAAGATCTTGGTCCTACCGCTATATCCCTGTATAAAAACCAGTCTATGTTTTCGCTGCTTTCGTCTTAAGCGAGTCTGTTTCGGATTTAAACAGCACAGATATATTGACCTCACTCATCTAAAGCCCGTTTTGACGATGGAGCATTATGTAGCAGACTGACCAACGACCACGCAAGCTAATGAATTTAAGCTTCATTTGCAAAATGCCACTACGTTTGTTTCATTTTCAGATCGATATGAAATAAATGATGAATATTATTACCAAAATGATATGCTAAATAATTGTTAGATTTTGATATTGTCAGAGGCAGGTTTTTGCCAAATGACTTCTACGGGCAAGTATATCTTCAAGAAGGTCGTTTGTGAGTAAAACTATGTGGAAATTGTATAAATATAAAGAGGATCGCGTATAGGGTTTCTGCACTACAATTACTCATCTCAATTTTTAGAACAAGTAAAACTCTACCCGGATCTTAATATGGCAGGATTTATTATTAATTTTTCAATAATCTCATTGTTGACTTATGTAGACGAAGCGATACGCGCTAAATTGTTTAAAATTATTATATTATATTGTACCCAATACTTAACATGTTGGAAAAAAGTTAAACTTGCACGTTAGCATTAGCGGCATGGTGCATTGCCAGTCAAATATCTATGGCCCAATTATGTGTAATTTGCAGTCCACCACTCCTTTCATCAGTGTCGCTCCATCATCAGACGGTACTTCTTAATTGTAGAGGTCTCATCTTTCGTTTTATAATAAACGCAAGGTCTTAATCAATTCGTTAATATGTACATAGACTTTTGCGTTTAAGCAATTAAGTAAAAGGTTTATTTTTCATGCGACTTTGGTATCTAGTTTAACAGCCTCAATGAGTTAATACGTACAACCGTGTTTATCTGGCAGAGAAACGTAAAAAGCTTTACTGCATCGATATTTGTAAATTAATCGTGTGACGTGATTCTTGCCTATTTTTCCGTAACCGTGAAGAACAGGCAACAGAAAGGTTTTGTAAACAAGGTTACTTCAGTCGTCATTGAGGACCACCAAACTATTTGCTTTTCTACTGTGTTGGGGTACAGCATGGAAGCAGCTTCGTACCTGGTCGCGCAGACCCGATGGAAGATGATACTAAGCGCTAGATGATGATATAAGACGCGCTCGATGATGATGATGAAGATAGGTGCTTGATGACGATAGGTAGAACGGAAGGGTCGGCAGCAACGAGAAGTGCTTGCACTTGTAGTAGTGAATACGTTGTCTGTCGAGTCGTTGCCGCCATGTAGATTCGAGTAAGTGTATCGACTATACACGGACGGGTTGTGAATTGCGATGACTGGCAAGTGGAGAAGTATACGCTGCTGACATCTCGCGGTGGCGTAGGAACACAGGGTTGTTCGGATCTTGATCGTTCGCTCGATCTCTGTTTTGGTGGTCGATATCTTTTCATGAACAGTGCTTCTTGTCGGGAGCGGCACTCCACCGTAGTGCAATTCGCATGACAAGTCTTATTTATCGTTTGGGATGACCGACGACATTCGCTACAGTGCTGATAGGTATGACGCTTGAAATGCAAGACGAAGTCGTGATCGAACCTGTTTGTCGGTCCTGTATTCATGCGCATACGCCGGTCTCCAATGCTTACGTGAGATGTCACTTTCGTATTGTCGACAAACATCGCTGGCGTAATCTGGTCTAGTGCCTTGTGCTGCTTGCATTTGACAGTCGTGTGACTGTGACTGCCGTATGTAGTGGTAGTAGTAGTAGTAGTTGGAATCGAGGTTAATAGGAACGAATATCGACCAGCAATATCCGGTTTAAATGGTTCCTTATGAATGGCGTCACCACCTTTAGCATTCGAAAATGTGCTCACGAACGGCGTGCTGTCAGAATTTACTTGGCTGTTCCGCCGAGGCTTGTAGGAATTCGGTCCGCCGGCAGCAGTAGTTCTGGCTGTCATGAAAGAGAATGATGTCTCGATGTAACGAGGAGAACCCGTTGCATCAAAATTGACACGAATTGATTATTTTTTAAATATTATTCATTCGGATAAAATTTACTAAACACTCCTCAAATAGAGTTAATGTTGGCAGAATATGATTCCGAGAGTAACGTTCTTCGTTGCTCCACTTTTGGGTGATGTACACGTTACATCAACTGAAATGACCACCAATCGCTGCTGGACGCGCGCAATTGATGGTGAGCAAGAAACGCACATAGGGAACGGTAGATAAGTTTTGAGTGATGATGACATAGAAGGTTTTTTTTTAAGATATATAACTATATTAAATCATGTTCTACTTTTCTCTCAGACAGCGCTTTCGGGTTCTGTCTGCTTCGGTTGCACTATCTCGCTACGTTTACGTGACGTCGAGAGCACGCAGCCTTGTGTTCAGTCAACACAAATCTTACCATTTATCGGACAAGAAGCGTGCCCCGTACCATGGATCCAATAGTCGATATTTTTGTGGACGTGATCGTGCAGCGTTTGAGCACTGAAGCGGTCAGACGGACCGTGAACTAGTAGCGATCTCTTGGTATCCATCGCAATGTTTGCAAATAGGTCTGCCATCAGGTTGTATTTTCGGGAATGTTGTGACAAGATCGCGACTGTGATGTCATTAGCAAGACCCCGCGCCTTTCATTAAAGTGCGGCGAGGTGTGGCTGGCGCGGTGATCGAAACAGTCGAAGTTGAGTGATGACCATGGCACAACCCCGAACATGATGTAGACTAGTAAAGCCGCTGTATGTCTCCTTCTGCAAACCGTGGACGAGGCCTTTGTATGCAGCCACATTATCCGTCGCTGTCAACGACCCGAGATATATGCTCGTAATCCAGACGATCCCTGCAGTATGTTTGTGTGCCTGTAGTCGCAGTAGGATAGAGCGAGCGCCTTCAGGATCGGGGATACAATAAGACCGACCACCGAAGAAACGCCAAATATGGTCGGGTGGAAAGCGTCGCAAGGTAAGAAAGTAAAGTGGAGGCGACGCGAAGTGGTGCAAAAAAGCATCATCCAGCGCTGGGCGGACTTGAGCTAGAACGGAATCCCCGGTGTCGCCACCAGGTGGTACGTCGAACTTCGAAAAAAAGTCATTTTCATATTGCAAACCCTTTGAGCAATCGCGTCATGGCTTCTATCGGATATCGTTGCGTTTTCGATCCGTCGTTGCTTCTCTAGTCAAATGGCGTGAGTTGTAATCGACACAATAAAGCGCTAAAAATGTTGGATGCTTCAAAAACAAATTATTGAGCCTAGTCAATGTTATCACTTGGCTGTAAAGCAGTGAGTGCAATGTTCCATGCACAGTATAAATGTAACGGGGCAGCCCGTTATATGGAAATTGTCATTTGAGAGATAATGACAATAAAGAATATTATGTTGAATATTCTCTTAACAATATCACCAATAGTGGTGATATTGATGGATCGACCAAAGAGTCTGTTCATTGGTTGATATCTTGATGATATCAACCCACCAATCGCCGCAAGACGCGCGCAATGAGTGGTGACGAGACGTCACCATACACTCAGTAATATTAGTATAATTAATTTAAGTCAAACAGGGAGACAGTAGTTAAAAGACTTAATTATATTAATATAACAGTTCTGCTTTTACCTTACCTACGCTTCCTCGTTTGCCTCGTGTACGTCTGTCGGGCACACCGATACCATTGCATTAAGTTCACGCAAGGGTGTGCCCCGTTACACAGAAGTCTTCTAAATGTGTAGTGAGAACACGCTGTGCGATATTTCGGCGTCAGGAAGTCGACCATGCTTACTCCGAATCTGGATAAAGGTCCGCCACTGTCGTTGGACTAGTGCGCAAAATCAGTAAAACTTGACAGGCATGGGCAAAGTCACGTAGTCAGCAGCCGGTGATCGTAGATAACAGATTTATTGCCAATCAGTTTCAGAGTAGGAAACGGTTGCACTCGAGCCGATATAGTGTCTGAGACGTAAAGTGACGTATCAAGGATTCTTCGGAGATCGCGCCAATGCACAGATTTTATTCCGCGAGTGACAATTGCGTGTCCATGTCTGTGTATACGAATATCTCGCTTTATGAACTCGGCATTGGACCGCAATCTTGTAGCAATATTTTTAATGCCTGTGCTCTGGGTGTCCGGCGACAATTCCCACCCATATCTTTGTGATTCGTGTCATTTTCGGATGTGCTTGAAAGTGGAAAGGCGCCCTGCAGGCGCGTGTTGCAGCCCTATCGCATTCCATCATTGAAGGTACAGGGGTGTTGTAAATTCGTTAACGTAGGTATAGGTCACAAGTTTCCCTCCGCGCGTGTCCAAAATCGAGACGCGAGTTTTGTGCGTTTTAGATACGTACGATGTCCGAGACCTTACGGAGGCTGGAATAACAGTAGGGTCGGGTATTTGAACATCAGCGCGTGGCAAATTCACACGAAGTGCCGAGTTTTGGTCGAATAAAACGTTGTGATGTTGCTCTACGAGGCGTAAACGCACCCTACCCGAGATAAATATGTCCATACGATCACATTCCTAAAAGTTGCTTTATCAAACGCAAAGTGAGTATCTTTAAAATTATACGGAAGGCTGTCACTGGAACGAAGTCATGGCATGTTCTGAATCGATGCGTGCACAAACCAGTGCGGGTCTACGCGACAGATTTTGAATGTGTCTTCGTACAAAGCGCCAAGTGTGTCAGCATCAAATGCGCTGAAAATATCGACGATGAAACTTCCGTCTGTGGTGACCGTGTCCTTAATTTGGCTAGAAATCGTGTTTCCTCCATCTTAATCTTTCAGAGGTGCTACCTCATGCATGCTCCGCTGCCGCCACGTCGACATCAGCAGCGCGATAGTCCTGAAATGTGTTGCGAATATTTACTGATGCATAAGCAGCCCAAATTGAAAGTTTGTGAGCTGGTCGACATTTGGCGCCGGTTCACTGGAGGTCACCTAGAAGAAGACGACCTGCCGAAGTTGCCTAAGCTCCACCTGTTTTTGTAGCAAACGGAATGAGCTCTGTATTTATGCTAAAACGGAAAGACTACCCTTCTAGATAGGAATATCGGCATTTTCTTCTGGAATCCAGGGTCGATTCCGCAATCCGTCCGGCATTCCTTACACAAAGTCTTTGATGAGCTTGTTAATACGGTGAATAAATGGTCTGGGGCTGCCTGCAATGTCTTGCGACGTACGAAAATTTTTGCAATGCAATAGCACGAATGAGGAGAGCACCCTGTTCGACAGAATGCTTCTTCTGGACAGCAAGTGAAAATTGCGCCCATACCGACTAAATACATTTGTCCCAGTTATTGATTTATGCATCAAATTTGGCCGAATTGTATTCCAAGATAGCGACATGTTGCCGTGAGCCGCTACAAGGTTAAGCGGTACGTAATTTCTTTATCCATAAATTCATTTTGCCCAAGCCCGACGACGAAAAATTTGACCTTGTTGATACAAGGCCAGAAACGGACTCGACCGCCTCAACAACTATAAGGACCTTAGGAATGTCACCGCGATGACGAAGAAAGATGGTTGTGTCATCGTCATACCCAGACACTACGATATGCTCTTTAGATCTGCTGCAAGAAGCGTGACTCCAACAATTTCCTCGCGCATTTAAAAATGTTTTATAAGCGCATTCAATATCTAGAAAATAAAGTAATGGAGCCATCGGGCAGCATTACCTGATACCACAATATACTTGTACCCGTCGAGATAGATAAACATTAACAATGAACCTGCATGTCGTGTTATATTGAGGAGCATCTACGATGCTGATAAAAGTTAACGAGAAAACCATCGAAGAGAGAATCGACAGAAAAATAGACCTATGCACGGTACCGAAGTCCTTTGCAATGTCCAATAGGAGCACAATCGATGTAGACGTCGCCTCGTCATTGGTATCTGCAACCTTCGCCGCTTTCAAGGCACCCAGCGCCGTCGTAATGTTGCGGCCAGGCACAAAACCGACCTGAGCAGAGTCTACCTATATAGGTAGAATCGGTCGAAATTGTGTCATGAATTTTTGGTAAACACTTTATGATGGGAGTCGAGCAGGGCAGTTAACATGTGATCCAGCGGACGCAATGACGTCGCAGATTTCTGAAGACAATGAATGGTGGGTTCATCACAAAAGGATGACGTTATTACGTATGTAAGCCATCTAGTGTATGATGTTGCCAGGATAGAAGCCACTTGTCAAATCTGTCCTTGTAAAGGAGTTGCCAAGGTCGGCTGGCCCTGCAGCCTTCCAACGCTTGCACGTTATATTCGTAGCGACGATATCGTCAGCATCAAATGGGGCTGTCACTGCTTTATCGTGTAAAACAGGAGAAGTGGACGTTTGCGCTAGAAAGTCTGCCATACTTTGTGCGTCACGAGAGCGTCGTTGGATTAGCTCAGACTATCCGTCAGCCATGTCATCATCTTACTCTTTCAACCAATTGAAACCGTACGATGCTTTACCACCGTGCGTGGAGACCGTATCATCCCTGAGATTGAATGACACTCGCGCAAAAAATTGGTAAGTGGTCGCGCTCAAAAAAAAAGAGTGCTAATCGACCAGTTGCTCGCGCTTCTTCGTTTGCCAATGCCGCTTACACTCTGCCACTCAAGTCTCATCATCTTCGCCTTTACCGGCAATGACGGCATGCAGACGCACTTGTCAGCGCCGCGATTGATGGCGGTAGCTTTGTCCCATCTTCAACGCATCATGCGCACGCCAATGAGTAGTGATTGTCAAACATGTATCTTTCAGGTAACTCACCATGGCGCATGGAATTTGCAGTCCCGGTATCGCTTAAGGGGATATTATACACAGCGACCAATTATCGTGTAGCCTCAGCAAGCGCCTGCAAAATAACTGCATGGCTGTTTTCGTCGCCGCCGCCACGACAGGGTTTTGTCCGACCTGGGCCCTGGGACAGGCAGGCTTACACCGCATACCACCAGTGATCCAGCCGAGGGGTCGCCTGATTTTTTTCCAGCAAGAGTGTAGGTGTGAGCGTAGAACTCTTCATGAAACTCGATATAGCTTCGTTCTGCATCCGCCATCTCCATCGAATCCTCTAATGTATCTACTAAATCATGTGTGTCCAGTAAACGGCGAAGCTTTAGAGAGTCATGACGGTTATCTTAAGTAGGAGAATGTGACCGGTCGAGGTTGGCCTCAAGGGTACAATTCCAAACGCCCCCTAAAATTAAGTGGTCCATAAAGTGATGAAAGACTGCAGCCAGGGTCGCAAAAAGATTGTCTCTGTTCCGTCTATCGCTCGGTGCATGTACATTAAGAAGAACAAATGTTTCGCGGTGAACGCGAATGATTACCGCCATCCCTTACGACGTCCAAGAATCCTCCATTTACGGCTTCATCTCCATGATTGCTGAGTAAGGAATGAGCAGGATTGTGACTCCACCACGATGCTGAGAAGACTTCGACCACAGCTACAGTCCGACTTTTTCAGCAGGATAAGAGCCTCAAGTTGCACAATATAGCGAGTCCAAGTATGCCGCTTCGTCATCGACCACGTGTGTTTTGCAGCAGGACCACATCGATAGGGCATCAATCATCGTGCTGATAAAAGTTAGAATACCACTACGTGCAGAGTACATGATCTCTATGAAGACCTTTGAAATTCTGTGAATGGAGGCCAACTAAATTTTAAAAGGATATCTGGACCGCAAATTTTTCCGATTCTCCCGAATATGCAGGAGCGGAACACTGATAGAGCCTTAATTTATGACAAGGGCATCGGGCCTGAGCCAATGCAATCCAGACAGTCCATGTACAGGTTAAATAGTAGCCGGTGGACAATGATACTCAGGTACAAAATCACTCTCGGTGCCCATAAAACAAACGGGACAGCAGACAGCTCTCGTTTAAAATAAGATCGAGGGCCGGTTGCCAGTCCTGCATTTCAAAAATCCCCATGACGGCGCTACGTGAGGTGTCACGGGTGTGAAATAGGGATGCCTCTGTCTGCGGCATCACCGCCTCAGTCAAATCCTCAGCTGGGTCACGTTTGGCAATATCAAACCTAGAAAACTCAGTATACCTCATTCGCCAATTGAAATAGGATTCAAGACGGTAGCGCAAAGCTAATGAGGCAGCAGTTTGTGCATATTTCTTCACTTCTACAACGAACCCCTAATCTTATACGTTATGAATCCTTGCCATTAAATATCCATTACATCTTAAGCGAGACACAGATAGCGAACGGCAAAGTCTCTGTGGGTTACATACCGGCAAATGACGGCTAATAGAGCCTCGTTGTTGATGGCACAACCAATCATTTCAGCTACGATCGCGTCATGCTCTTGAGATACGTGATCGGGAAAGGGGGGCTAGTTACGAGAACGGCGAGGTCCACTGCTCATAGTTAAATACAGCCATTTTGGCAATTCGAAGTAGTAGGCGATCGAGCTGGAAAGATCAGCCAAGCCAGATAGCTCTGTGACCAACTTCTTAATCGCCAGTAATGTATCGCTGTTGCAACTAATATTTTATGACATTAGCCACAGCCATCACTTCGATAATTCAATGTGGGGTTTTGCGGGCACTAAACACTATTAGGATTTCGGCATGCTAATTAGCGGCTCGTGCTGCTTTTATTGATCGTAAAACAACGCAAGCTCGGGAAGAGGAGGTAAATCTCCGGTCAGCAGCACGTAAAACGGTTGCGAGGCGGGCGACAAATTTTCCATATCAAAGTTGCTATATTCCTAGCAGCTTTTGGAATAGAATATGGTATGACGCCTGGAATTGAAAAGTCAACGTTTATCTGTTGGTTTAAAATAACATAATCACCAAGTTCAGCAAGGCTCATGGTATTCTGGATGATGCACACTGATTCCACGGCAACATCCACATCGTCATAAAGGTCTTTCGATTCACCAGGGGAATGGGCGACTGTAACGATTGGGTCTTTGTGAATTCACACATCAGACTTGGGTAAGCCATATTGATAGCTGTAATCACCAAGATCAGGAAAAGCACTGCTACCGGCCTCAATCACGTGTTTAAAACTGCTTTAAAATGGCGACGCCTGCGCATAAATGTGAGTACAAAACCCATAATAGCTTTTCTGCTGTGCTGTCGTAGACGCTCGGCAAGTTGTTCAGGGGAGTCGTCAGCCTCCACCAATGTCCCAGTAAGTCTCGACAATGTAACCATGTCCAGATCAGGCGCAGACGGCGGTCGAGTAAGTTTCCGCACCAAGCAACGATGAACAATCTCAGCTTTCGTGACGGCCTCTGTAGTCGCCTGCTCGAAAGAAGCTGCCGTTCGGAACTTGTGCTCCGGATCACCTAGCACCAATTCACGTTGACAATCCAAGGTAGGTGCTTCCGGACTTGTTGGATCTAGCTGGATCATACGCTCGATCAACGCACTGTTTCATCGTGATGCGTCCTTTTGGCCAGTGCTGTGCGTTTGCGTGTAGTCAATTCAACAGATTTAAGACCTTCAACGACATGTTGTAATATCTCAACCCAAGCAGACAACTGGTACCACTGGTCAGAAGATACAGAGATTACCACATCATCAAGGCCAAGAACGCTGTTGTCTGCAACCTTCGGGCATAATCGACCAATTGCAAAGCTATTTCCGATCTGCTAGAACCGTAGCATTTACAGCGTGCTTTTGTTTACGCATGGAGATTAAAGTGGCCATGTTTGTCGCCAATACACGTACGTAGAGCTTGTTCGAGACGATCAATAACAAAGTCTTCTTGGGTGGGACGCTTGCAGGTGTGGATGGTGACCGACAAGGAGGCTCTGTCTTACCAGCCGGTGTGGCCGGCACCGGCTCTTTCTCTAGGAAGCTCGTTTCACAATTTCGTTTGCGAAAAACCCTGCGCTCAAAGACTGCGCAACGAACCCTTTAGCCCGAGGCAAGGTCGGTCCTATGTTCGTCTTTGATCCCATCTTCTTCTTGCTGTCACCCGGTTAAACTAGTAGCCGGTGAGCGGGTATGGTGAAACGAAATCGCTGGGCTCCAAAGCTGTGGTCTTTTCTTGCGTGACTGAGAAGAATCAGCCGGGCGTCGGCCTGATCGCTATGGGGCGGGCCGTACCGTTGTAGACATCGGGGCCATCCGCATATGCGGCGTCTTGTGAGCCTCCTCTTGTAGCTTAGTCTTCGTGTAGTCAATTTCAATTAAGATTGCATTAATGTGATTAAGTCGACCACGAACGCCCATGTGGTTGAGTGTCAACTCAGGCACAAGGGCCAGCGAATGCGTCGCTGCCGAGAAAGCGCGATGGTGGTCACTCAGCACGGAAGCACACTGGCTTGCGCACCTCGAGATCGTATGGTTGGCGAAAACATTCAAAGCAAGGAACTATGAGAAAGTGAAGAAATTGGTGCAAAAAGAAAGAGTCTCTATGTGCCGGGATTTGCGTGAAAAGCTTAAGCTGCTCCGGACAATCACGTGTATCAAATGTTGCCAAATAAAAATTGTAGTCGTATGTATTGGAGGGGAGGTTGGCGTCACGTGTGACCAATACAAATGGACAGTCTACCCTTTCAGACAAAATCGTTTCGATAGCACCAGCGCTCACCCCGGTGGCCAACACCTTTACCTGATACCGAAGTAAGGAGTAGTCGCTGGCAAGCTTCTCGGACTTAATACACTTTAAGTGCCATTTAATCGCTGCTGCTTGATCAGCAATGGTAAAAGTGAGGCGGCGCGTACAAAACTCGTAGCTCGTCCGTTTCGCCGTGCGGACAAGCTTGCGAGTGAATAACGCGTCAGTAGTTGTATCATGCTTATCGTGCAGGAGTTGGAGAAAAAGCGTATTTCCGGCGATAAATCGAGGCATTCGCACCTCTGGAGGGATAATGGCAACCGGAGTTCCTACAAGGTACGGCTCAGAATTCGGGAATGGCTAAGAGCATGACGAGATAAGGGGTGCACGCGAGGAATCGTGGCTGGCCGGAATGCACGATGTTACCCATGAGCCAGGCGGCAAGCGATTCTTCTTTGATTTCGGTCATGGGGCGGAGGTCATAATCGGACTTTCCCATCCACTGGCGAGTTGCTGCCTTGATTCATAGCCAACGAGGCACTTCACTAAGTCTCATGTCTTCAACCTGCCGAACTGCATTCCTATAGCTAGACGGTTGACAACGAGCCCAAGATTGCGAGCAGGTACATAGCGGACCGCGAACACGAGTGCCCCCCGACTATGTCTGCTAGGCAGACGTTTGTGGGCACATGAGCTGCCCCGCTTTTCTATCGGGTGCCACGGGCAAAGCGTAGTAGATACGCCGTCTGGCGCTGACTCATCGGCAGCGCCTACGCTGCGCATGGAAGATGGTCCACTTTCACGTGCCTCTGTGCGACTGATCAATTGCACAGTAGACTGCAAATTTGACGGCGAACTGCCGTATGTAGTAGCCGTGACCGATCCCCGCGACATGAAAACACGGTCAGTCTCGTGACCTAAAAGACATTGCGTGGAGCCACGACGACGTGAGTGAAGGTCACTCCGCTTCATCGAAGGCTACTCGGGTCTTGGACACCGGTGCATGATGTAAATGCACGTCTTTCAGAGTAGTCAGTCGGTTCCGAATGATCTACTACAGACATGACGTGTATGCATTCTGCCACCCGCTGAGAACTCTCGTGTGCGAAACCCAGCTGTCTGGAAAGACTCGACGAGTACATTCACTACATGAAGCTCCCCTTGTGCCCAGAACTGAAACCGGGCGAGCCGAGTCCAACAATCCAACAAAGGACTTGTACGGAACACGTGCGGAAGTCGTTTACGAGATCCGCTCGATAGGAGCCTACGAGATCCGCTCGAGAGGAGCCGCTCTCACTGTTTCGTATTCGTGCTTGATGCAGTAACATGCGCTGACAACGAGTACACGATAGTATCAGCGTCGATACGGTCAGACGATCGCGTTCTTTCATGCTCATGTTGATGCACCTGCCAAACGCTGCAGTTGCGTTTGTGCTACGTTTCAGATGTGGATGGTGATGTGTTCCTTCGTATATGTCGACTCGAGTTTCATTTCATCGTAGCAACTTCGTCCAGCTTCCTTCTCGCAAGGGTCATGATCAAGCTAGCTGATCGAACAGTAGTGATGCATGCCAGTCGCGATAGATGGCGACTTTACATGATGTGTAGTCCAGCGATACACATCACTAGCTATCGGCTGAACCGTATGCTCGGATAGTTGCTGCGGATATCGACAGTCACGTCGCGCACGAGTGTCGTTCAAATCGCGCATCGTGACTGCAGCACAGACCAATGCTATCGTGCTGGGCATCTTCACTTAGACGTGTAGCGACAAGTCCTGGCCAATTCACTCAATGGATCGAGAAGGCGCACTGCATGTTGTTGTAGTGTTGTTGTGTTGTCATCCATCTCGATAAATACTGTTCTTTGTGTGTTTACTTACTTCGTACATTGTCGTGTATGCCTACTGCACACAACGCTGTACGAAAGCCCTACAATGGCGAGTTGACTGACCACGGGACACGACATGGTGGTCGAAACCACCGATCTCGAGCGACGTCGTCTGTTCCGCCACTTCTTTGTCTCCCACCTCCACGCTATAGCCTGCGCTGCTCATCCATGTCTGTGTGCGCGGGGTCACTTTCTGGAGCTGGTGCATGTATTCGAGATTGGTCTTGCAGTCCAGCGAGCAAAATCTATCTGCACCATTACGGAGCGAAGAGAGAGACGTGAAGAAAAGGCGCTCGCAGTTCGCGCAGTGCTTCTGTCGCTGGCGCCATTCGGCTGTAGTCGAATCCACGTCAGCAGATCCTCGTCGCGCGATTCGCTCTCCTCGCTTCTGACGTGAAGTCGGTGAAGTCGGCAAAGAAGATGGTATCAACGAGCAGCCAAGTCCATCCTGTGTTTCGATGCTCGTAATGGCTGGACAGCTTACAGTCGCTTGCACCGGCAATGAAACAGATTCGACTCGTCCTGGCCATGACTCAGATCGCAGCTCCTGTGCACGTCTAGTTCGTTGAAAGATGAATCGAATCATGCGCGACTTCATACTCGTAGACGATGCGACGACTTCGTGCGTTCGATGCATCTTGGTCTCTCGACGACCTGACTTCAGTTCGTCGTCGCCTCGAGTGCGTGCAGCATTTGTCATCCTGTGACTAACGCGCTGCTTGACGGCTGCTGCTTCACGGTCTACTGCTTCACGGCCTGCTGCTTGACGGCAAATTCAAAAATGGTCGGTAATATCGTGCTGCCGCGTTCGAACGACCTTCTCTGGTTCTTTGCCTCTTCTCGTCATGCGAATATGCTGACCTTCTTGACCCACCTCGCTTGCTACTGCAGTGCGTGGCAAGGAGACGAAAAGGATTTGAAATCAAGAGCTGGACACTAAACACTGGATGAACTGTGCTCGGACGGATCAATACTGTATATTCATGGACTCGATGACTGTATGCTGCTCCGCGACGAGAGCAACACGTGCATAGATACGCGGCATACCTCGCACACTTGACGTGAAGGCACCGGTCGAACGCAAGCACAAGTGTTCGAATCGTTATCGCGGAGGAAGATTAAGGAATAGCTGACTCATTCCGAGAATATGTTGGGACGCGGTCTTTGCTTGAACCTGCCTTGGGACGTGACGAAGCAGGCAACAGAAAGGTTTTGTAAAAAAGGTCACCTCAGTCGTCATTGAGGACTACCGAACTATTTGCTTTTCTACTGTGTTGGGGTACAGCATGGAAGCAGCTTCGTACCTGGTCGCGCAGACCCGATGGAAGATGATACTAAGCGCTAGATGATGATATAAGACGCGCTCGATGATGATGATGAAGATAGGTGCTTGATGACGATAGGTAGAACGGAAGGGTCGGCAGCAACGAGAAGTGCTTGCACTTGTAGTAGTGAATACGTTGTCTGTCGAGTCGTTGCCGCCATGTAGATTCGAGTAAGTGTATCGACTATACACGGACGGGTTGTGAATTGCGATGACTGGCAAGTGGAGAAGTATACGCTGCTGACATCTCGCGGTGGCGTAGAAACACAGGGTTGTTCGGATCTTGATCGTTTGCTCGATCTCTGTTTTGGTGGTCGATATCTTTTCATGAACAGTGCTTCTTGTCGGGAGCGGCACTCCACCGTAGTGCAATCCGCATGACAAGTCTTATTTATCGTTTGGGATGACCGACGACATTCGCTACAGTGCTGATAGGTATGACGCTTGAAATGCAAGACGAAGTCGTGATCGAACCTGTTTGTCGGTCCTGTATTCATGCGCATACGCCGGTCTCCAATGCTTACGTGAGATGTCACTTTCGTATTTGTCGACAAACATCGCTGGCGTAATCTGGTCTAGTGCCTTGTGCTGCTTGCATTTGACAGTCGTGTGACTGTGACTGCCGTATGTAGTAACCGTGACCGATCCCCACGACATGAAAACACGGTCAGTCTCGTGACCTACTAAGACATCGCGTGGAGCCACGAACGACGTGAGTGAGAGGTCACTCCGCTTCATCGAAGGCTACTCGGGTCTTGGACACCGGTAGCATGATGTGAAAGGCATGTCTTCCAGAGTAGTCAGTCGGTTCCGAATGAGCTACTACAGACATGACGCCTATCCATTCTGCCACCCGCTACGAACTCTCGTGTGCGAAACCCAGCTGTCTGGAAAGACTCGACGAGTACATTTTCACTACATGACGCTCCCCTTGTGCCCAGAACTCGAAACCGGGCGAGCCGAGTTCGACCGATCCAACAAAGGACGTCTACGGAACACGTGCGGAAGTCGTTTACCGAGATCCGCTCGAAAGAAGCCGCTCTCACTCTTTCGTATCTCACGTGCTTGATGCAGTAACATGCGCTGACAACGAGTACACGATAGTACTCAGCGTCGATTCGGTCAGACGATCGCGTTCTTTCATGCTCATGTTAATGCACCTGCCAGACGCTGCACCGTACAGGTTGTGCTGCGTTTCAGATGTGGATGGCGATATGTTTCTTTGTATATGCCTACTCGAGTTTCATTTCATAGTAGCGACTTCGTCCAGCTACCTTCTCGAAAGGGTCGTGATCAAGCTAGCTGATCGATCAGTAGTGATGCATGCCAGTCGCGGTAGATGGCGACTTTACATGATGTGTAGTCCGGCGATACACATCACGAGCTATCGGCTGAATCGTATGCTCTGATAGTTGCTGCGGATATCGACAGTCACGTCGCGCACGAGTGTCGTTTCATGATGCGCATAGTGACTGCAGCACAGACCGATGTTCTCGTACTGAGCATCTTCGCTTTCGACTTGTCGCTGTTGACCTGACCGAGTCACCCAACGGATCGAGACGGCGCACTGCATGTTGTTGTAGTGTTGTTGTGTTGTCATCCAACTCGATAAATACTATTCTTTGTGTGTTTACTTACTTCGTGCGATGTTGGGATGATGTGTCTAGTGCACACGATGCTGTACGAAAGCCCTACAATGCCGACCTGACTGACCACGAGACACGACATGGTGGTCGAAGCCGCTGATCCCCAGCGACGTCATCTGTTCCGCCACTTCTTTGTCTCCCACCTCCACGCTACAGTCTGCGCTGCTCTCCCATGTCTGCGTATACGGGGTCACGTGCTGGAGCCGGTGCATGTACTCGAGATTGGTCTTGCAGTCCAGCGAGCAAAACCTATCTTCACCATTACGGAGCGAGGAGAGGGACGTGAAGAAAAGGCGCTCGCAGTTCGCGCAGTGCGTCTGTCGCTGGCGCCACTCGGCTATAGTCGAATCAACGTCGCCGGATCCTCGTCGCGCGATTCGCTCTGCTCGCTTCTGTCGTGAAGTTGGTGAAGCAGATCGTGTCAACGAGCGGCCAAGTCCATCCTGTGTTTCGATACTCGTGCTGTCTGGACAGCTTGCACTCGTTTGCACGGACAGCGATACAGATTCGGCTTGTCCTGGCCATGACTTGGATCGCAGCTCCTGTGCACGTCTCGTTCGTTGGAAGATGAATCGAATCATGCGCGACTTCAAGCTCGTAGACGATACATATACTTCTTGCGTCCGATACACCTTGGTCCCTCGATGACTGGACTTTGGTTCGAAGTCGCCTCGAGTGCGTGCTGCATCTGTCATCCTGTCAATGCTGCTCGACGGCTGCTCCTTCACGGTCTACTGCTTCACGGCCTGCTGCTTGACGGCAAATTCAAAAATGGTCGGTAATATCGTGCTGCCGCGTTCGAACGACCTTCTCTGGTTCTTTGCCTCTTCTCGTCATGCGAATATGCTGACCTTCTTGACCCACCTCGCTTGCTACTGCAGTGCGTGGCAAGGAGACGAAAAGGATTTGAAATCAAAAGCTGGGTACTAAACACTGGATGAACTCTGCTCGGACGGATCGATAGATCGATACTGTACATTCATGGACTCGATGACTGTGTGGCTGCTCCGCGACGAGAGCAACGCGTGCATGGATACGCGGCATGCCTCGTATACTTGACGTGAAGGTACCGGTCGAGCGCAAGCACAAGTGTTCGAATCGTCATCGCGGAGGAAGATTAAGGAATAGCTGACTCATTCCGAGAATATCGGGGACGCGTTCTTTGCTTGAACCAGCTTTGGGACGTGACGAAACAGGCAACAGAAGGTTTTGTAAACAAAGCCACTTAAGCCATCATTGAGGACTACCACACCATTTGCTTTGTTACTGTGTTGGGTTACAGCATGCTGGTAACTCCGTACCTGTTCACACTGTACCTACTGAACGATGATCATACGCGCTCGATGATGACCATACGCGCTCGATAATGAAGATGATGGTATGCGCTTGATGAAGAAGATAGGTGGAACGAAAGGATCGGTAGCAACCAAAAGTGCTCGCCCTTGTGGCAGTGTACGTTGTCTGTCGAGTCGTTGTCGCCATGTAGATTCGAGTGAGTGTATCGGCTGTACACAGACTGGTTGTGACGTGCGGTGGCTGGCGAGTGGAGAAGTGTACGCTGCTGGCATCTCGTGGTGGCGTCGAAACACATGGTTGGTTGGATCATGATCTATCGTTCGACCTCTGTTTCGATGGGGCGATATCTTTGCAAGAACAGTGCTTTTGCTTATCGGAAGCAATATTCCGCCACAGTGCAATCGGAATGACAAGACTTGTCTCTCTTTTGTGATTACCGATGACATTCGCTTCAGTTCTGATAGTAATGACGCTTGAGATGCAAGACTAAGTCGTGATCGAACTTGTTTGTCTTGTATTCGTGAGCATATAGCAGTCTCCGATGCTTACGCGACATGTCACTTTCGTATTTGTCGTCAAACATCGCTGGCGTAATCTGGTCTAGTGCCTTGTGCTGCTCGCATTTGACAGTCGTGTGACTGTGACTGCCGTATGTTGTAACTGTGACCGATCACCGCGACATGAAAACACGGTCAGTCTCGTGACCAACGAAGACATCGTGTGGAGCCATAGCGATGTGCTCAGATGTCACTTCACTTCATTGAACGATGCTCGCGTCTTGGACACCCGTAGATGATGTGAAGGGCATGTCTTCCACAGTAGTGAGTCGGTTCAGAATGAGCTACTACAGACATGACGCCTATCCATCCTGGCATCCGCTACGAACTCTCGTGCGCGAAACCAGCTGTCTGGAAAGGCCCGAGTACATTTGCTCACTGCATGACGCTTCTCTTTAGTCCAGAACTCGAATCGTGCGAGCCGAGTTCGACCGATCCAACAAAGGAAGTCTACGGAACACGTACGAAAGTCGTTTACCAGCTCTGCTCGAAAGAAGCCGCTCTCACTCTTTCGCATCTCACGTGCTTGATGCAGTAACAAGCGCTGGCAACGATTACAGGATGGTACTAGCGTTGATTCAGACTGATGATCACGTTCTTTCACGTAACGGTAATGAACCTGTCGTCTGCACCGTACAGGTTGAGCTGCGTTTCAAATGTGGATGGCGATATGTTTCTTTGTATATGCCTACTCGAGTTTCATTTCATAGTAGCGACTTCGTCCAGCTACCTTCTCGAAAGGGTCGTAATCAAGCTAGCTGATCGATCAGTACTGATGCATGCCAGTCGCGGTGATGGCGACTTACATGATGTGTAGTCCGGCGAGAGCTAGTGAATCGTATGCTCTGATAGTTGCTGCGGATATCGACAGTCACGTCGCGCACGAGTGTCGTTTCATGATGCGCATAGTGACTGCAGCACAGACCGATGTTCTAGTACTGAGCATCTTCGCTTTCGACTTGTCGCTGTTGACCTGACCGAGTCACCCAGCGGATCGAGACGGCGCACTGCATGTTGTCATCCAACTCGATAAATACTATTCTTTGTGTGTTTACTTACTTCGTGCGATGTTGGGATGATGTGTCTAGTGCACACGATGCTGTACGAAAGCCCTACAATGCCGACCTGACTGACCACGAGACACGACATGGTGGTCGAAGCCGCTGATCCCCAGCGACGTCATCTGTTCCGCCACTTCTTTGTCTCCCACCTCCACGCTACAGTCTGCGCTGCTCTCCCATGTCTGCGTATACGTCACGTGCTGGAGCCGGTGCATGTACTCGAGATTGGTCTTGCAGTCCAGCGAGCAAAACCTATCTTCACCATTACGGAGCGAGGAGAGGGACGTGAAGAAAAGGCGCTCGCAGTTCGCGCAGTGCGTCTGTCGCTGGCGCCACTCGGCTATAGTCGAATCAACGTCGCCGGATCCTCGTCGCGCGATTCGCTCTGCTCGCTTCTGTCGTGAAGTTGGTGAAGCAGATCGTGTCAACGAGCGGCCAAGTCCATCCTGTGTTTCGATACTCGTGCTGTCTGGACAGCTTGCACTCGTTTGCACGGACAGCGATACAGATTCGGCTTGTCCTGGCCATGACTTGGATCGCAGCTCCTGTGCACGTCTCGTTCGTTGGAAGATGAATCGAATCATGCGCGACTTCAAGCTCGTAGACGATACATATACTTCTTGCGTCCGATACACCTTGGTCCCTCGATGACTGGACTTTGGTTCGAAGTCGCCTCGAGTGCGTGCTGCATCTGTCATCCTGTCAATGCTGCTCGACGGCTGCTCCTTCACGGTCTACTGCTTCACGGCCTGCTGCTTGGCGGCAAATTCAAAAATGGTCGGTAATATCGTGCTGCCGCGTTCGAGCGACCTTCTCTGGTTCTTTGCCTTTTCTCGTCATGCGAATATGATGACCTTCTTGACCCACCTCGCTTGCTACTGCAGTGCGTGGCAAGGAGACGAAAAGGATTTGAAATCAAAAGCTGGGTACTAAACACTGGATGAACTCTGCTCGGACGGATCGATAGATCGATACTGTACATTCATGGACTCGATGACTGTGTGGCTGCTCCGGGACGAGAGCGACGCGTGCATGGATACGCGGCATGCCTCGTATACTTGACGTGAAGGTACCGGTCGAGCGCAAGCACAAGTGTTCGAATCGTCATCGCGGAGGAAGATTAAGGAATAGCTGACTCATTCCGAGAATATCGGGGACGCGTTCTTTGCTTGAACCAGCTTTGGGACGTGACGAAACAGGCAACAGAAGGTTTTGTAAACAAAGCCACTTAAGCCATCATTGAGGACTACCACACCATTTGCTTTGTTACTGTGTTGGGTTACAGCATGCTGGTAACTCCGTACCTGTTCACACTGTACCTACTGAACGATGATCATACGCGCTCGATGATGACCATACGCGCTCGATAATGAAGAGGATGGTATGCGCTTGATGAAGAAGATAGGTGGAACGAAAGGATCGGTAGCAACCAAAAGTGCTCGCCCTTGTGGCAGTGTACGTTGTCTGTCGAGTCGTTGTCGCCATGTAGATTCGAGTGAGTGTATCGGCTGTACACAGACTGGTTGTGACGTGCGGTGGCTGGCGAGTGGAGAAGTGTACGCTGCTGGCATCTCGTGGTGGCGTCGAAACACATGGTTGGTTGGATCATGATCTATCGTTCGACCTCTGTTTCGATGGGGCGATATCTTTGCAAGAACAGTGCTTTTGCTTATCGGAAGCAATATTCCGCCACAGTGCAATCGGAATGACAAGACTTGTCTCTCTTTTGTGATTACCGATGACATTCGCTTCAGTTCTGATAGTAATGACGCTTGAGATGCAAGACTAAGTCGTGATCGAACTTGTTTGTCTTGTATTCGTGAGCATATAGCAGTCTCCGATGCTTACGCGACATGTCACTTTCGTATTTGTCGTCAAACACCGCTGGCGTAATCTGGTCTAGTGCCTTGTGCTGCTCGCATTTGACAGTCGTGTGACTGTGACTGCCGTATGTTGTAACTGTGACCGATCACCGCGACATGAAAACACGGTCAGTCTCGTGACCAACGAAGACATCGTGTGGAGCCATAGCGACGTGCTCAGATGTCACTTCACTTCATTGAACGATGCTCGCGTCTTGGACACCCGTAGATGATGTGAAGGGCATGTCTTCCACAGTAGTGAGTCGGTTCAGAATGAGCTACTACAGACATGACGCCTATCCATCCTGGCATCCGCTACGAACTCTCGTGCGCGAAACCAGCTGTCTGGAAAGGCCCGAGTACATTTGCTCACTGCATGACGCTTCTCTTTAGTCCAGAACTCGAATCGTGCGAGCCGAGTTCGACCGATCCAACAAAGGAAGTCTACGGAACACGTACGAAAGTCGTTTACCAGCTCTGCTCGAAAGAAGCCGCTCTCACTCTTTCGCATCTCACGTGCTTGATGCAGTAACAAGCGCTGGCAACGATTACAGGATGGTACTAGCGTCGATTCAGACTGATGATCGCGTTCTTTCACGTAACGGTAATGAACCTGTCGTCTGCACCGTACAGGTTGAGCTGCGTTTCAAATGTGGATGGCGATATGTTTCTTTGTATATGCCTACTCGAGTTTCATTTCATAGTAGCGACTTCGTCCAGCTACCTTCTCGAAAGGGTCGTAATCAAGCTAGCTGATCGATCAGTACTGATGCATGCCAGTCGCGGTGATGGCGACTTACATGATGTGTAGTCCGGCGAGAGCTAGTGAATCGTATGCTCTGATAGTTGCTGCGGATATCGACAGTCACGTCGCGCACGAGTGTCGTTTCATGATGCGCATAGTGACTGCAGCACAGACCGATGTTCTCGTACTGAGCATCTTCGCTTTCGACTTGTCGCTGTTGACCTGACCGAGTCACCCAGCGGATCGAGACGGCGCACTGCATGTTGTCATCCAACTCGATAAATACTATTCTTTGTGTGTTTACTTACTTCGTGCGATGTTGGGATGATGTGTCTAGTGCACACGATGCTGTACGAAAGCCCTACAATGCCGACCTGACTGACCACGAGACACGACATGGTGGTCGAAGCCGCTGATCCCCAGCGACGTCATCTGTTCCGCCACTTCTTTGTCTCCCACCTCCACGCTACAGTCTGCGCTGCTCTCCCATGTCTGCGTATACGTCACGTGCTGGAGCCGGTGCATGTACTCGAGATTGGTCTTGCAGTCCAGCGAGCAAAACCTATCTTCACCATTACGGAGCGAGGAGAGGGACGTGAAGAAAAGGCGCTCGCAGTTCGCGCAGTGCGTCTGTCGCTGGCGCCACTCGGCTATAGTCGAATCAACGTCGCCGGATCCTCGTCGCGCGATTCGCTCTGCTCGCTTCTGTCGTGAAGTTGGTGAAGCAGATCGTGTCAACGAGCGGCCAAGTCCATCCTGTGTTTCGATACTCGTGCTGTCTGGACAGCTTGCACTCGTTTGCACGGACAGCGATACAGATTCGGCTTGTCCTGGCCATGACTTGGATCGCAGCTCCTGTGCACGTCTCGTTCGTTGGAAGATGAATCGAATCATGCGCGACTTCAAGCTCGTAGACGATACATATACTTCTTGCGTCCGATACATCTTGGTCCCTCGATGACTGGACTTTGGTTCGAAGTCGCCTCGAGTGCGTGCTGCATCTGTCATCCTGTCAATGCTGCTCGACGGCTGCTCCTTCACGGTCTACTGCTTCACGGCCTGCTGCTTGGCGGCAAATTCAAAAATGGTCGGTAATATCGTGCTGCCGCGTTCGAACGACCTTCTCTGGTTCTTTGCCTCTTCTCGTCATGCGAATATGCTGACCTTCTTGACCCACCTCGCTTGCTACTGCAGTGCGTGGCAAGGAGACGAAAAGGATTTGAAATCAAAAGCTGGGTACTAAACACTGGATGAACTCTGCTCGGACGGATCGATAGATCGATACTGTACATTCATGGACTCGATGACTGTGTGGCTGCTCCGGGACGAGAGCGACGCGTGCATGGATACGCGGCATGCCTCGTATACTTGACGTGAAGGTACCGGTCGAGCGCAAGCACAAGTGTTCGAATCGTCATCGCGGAGGAAGATTAAGGAATAGCTGACTCATTCCGAGAATATCGGGGACGCGTTCTTTGCTTGAACCAGCTTTGGGACGTGACGAAACAGGCAACAGAAGGTTTTGTAAACAAAGCCACTTAAGCCATCATTGAGGACTACCACACCATTTGCTTTGTTACTGTGTTGGGTTACAGCATGCTGGTAACTCCGTACCTGTTCACACTGTACCTACTGAACGATGATCATACGCGCTCGATGATGACCATACGCGCTCGATAATGAAGAGGATGGTATGCGCTTGATGAAGAAGATAGGTGGAACGAAAGGATCGGTAGCAACCAAAAGTGCTCGCCCTTGTGGCAGTGTACGTTGTCTGTCGAGTCGTTGTCGCCATGTAGATTCGAGTGAGTGTATCGGCTGTACACAGACTGGTTGTGACGTGCGGTGGCTGGCGAGTGGAGAAGTGTACGCTGCTGGCATCTCGTGGTGGCGTCGAAACACATGGTTGGTTGGATCATGATCTATCGTTCGACCTCTGTTTCGATGGGGCGATATCTTTGCAAGAACAGTGCTTTTGCTTATCGGAAGCAATATTCCGCCACAGTGCAATCGGAATGACAAGACTTGTCTCTCTGTTTGTGATTACCGATGACATTCGCTTCAGTTCTGATAGTAATGACGCTTGAGATGCAAGACTAAGTCGTGATCGAACTTGTTTGTCTTGTATTCGTGAGCATATAGCAGTCTCCGATGCTTACGCGACATGTCACTTTCGTATTTGTCGTCAAACATCGCTGGCGTAATCTGGTCTAGTGCCTTGTGCTGCTTGCATTTGACAGTCGTGTGACTGTGACTGCCGTATGTTGTAACTGTGACCGATCACCGCGACATGAAAACACGGTCAGTCTCGTGACCAACGAAGACATCGTGTGGAGCCATAGCGACGTGCTCAGATGTCACTTCACTTCATTGAAGGATACTCGCGTCTTGGACACCGGTAGATGATGTGAAGGGCATGTCTTCCACAGTAGTGAGTCGGTTCAGAATGAGCTACTACAGACATGACGCCTATCCATCCTGGCATCCGCTACGAACTCTCGTGCGCGAAACCAGCTGTCTGGAAAGGCCCGAGTACAATTGTTCACTGCATGACGCTCCTCTTTAGTCCAGAACTCGAAACCGTGCGAGCCGAGTTCGACCGATCCAACAAAGGAAGTTCTACGGAACACGTACGAAAGTCGTTTACCAGCTCTGCTCGAAAGAAGCCGCTCTCACTCTTTCGCATCTCACGTGCTTGATGCAGTAACAAGCGCTGGCAACGATTACAGGATGGTACTAGCGTCGATTCAGACTGATGATCGCGTTCTTTCACGCTAACGGTAATGAACCTGCATCGTCTGCACCGTACAGGTTGAGCTGCGTTTCAAATGTGGATGGCGATATGTTTCTTTGTATATGCCTACTCGAGTTTCATTTCATAGTAGCGACTTCGTCCAGCTACCTTCTCGAAAGGGTCGTAATCAAGCTAGCTGATCGATCAGTAGTGATGCATGCCAGTCGCGGTGATGGCGACTTTACATGATGTGTAGTCCGGCGATACAAACGAGCTAGGTGAATCGTATGCTCTGATAGTTGCTGCGGATATCGACAGTCACGTCGCGCACGAGTGTCGTTTCAAATCGCGCATCGTGACTGCAGCACAGACCAATGCTATCGTGCTGGGCATCTTCACTTTCGACGTGTAGCTGACAAGTCCTGACCAATTCACTCAATGGATCGAGAAGGCGCACTGCATGTTGTTGTAGTGTTGTTGTGTTGTCATCCATCTCGATAAATACTGTTCTTTGTGTGTTTACTTACTTCGTACATTGTCGGGATGATATGCCTACTGCACACAACGCTGTACGAAAGCCCTACAATGGCGAGTTGACTGACCACGGGACACGACATGGTGGTCGAAACCACCGATCTCGAGCGACGTCGTCTGTTCCGCCACTTCTTTGTCTCCCACCTCCACGCTACAGTCTGCGCTGCTCATCCATGTCTGTGTGCGCGGGGTCACTTTCTGGAGCTGGTGCATGTATTCGAGATTGGTCTTGCAGTCCAGCGAGCAAAATCTATCTGCACCATTACGGAGCGAAGAGAGAGACGTGAAGAAAAGGCGCTCGCAGTTCGCGCAGTGCGTCTGTCGCTGGCGCCATTCGGCTGTAGTCGAATCCACGTCAGCAGATCCTCGTCGCGCGATTCGCTCTCCTCGCTTCTGACGTGAAGTCGGTGAAGTCGGCAAAGAAGATGGTATCAACGAGCAGCCAAGTCCATCCTGTGTTTCGATGCTCGTAATGGCTGGACAGCTTACAGTCGCTTGCACCGGCAATGAAACAGATTCGACTCGTCCTGGCCATGACTCAGATCGCAGCTCCTGTGCACGTCTCGTTCGTTGAAAGATGAATCGAATCATGCGCGACTTCATACTCGTAGACGATGCGACGACTTCGTGCGTTCGATGCATCTTGGTCTCTCGACGACCTGACTTCAGTTCGTCGTCGCCTCGAGTGCGTGCAGCATTTGTCATCCTGTGACTAGTGCTTGACGGCTGCTGATTCACGGTCTGCTGCTTGACGGCTGCTCCTTCACGGTCTACTGCTTCACGGCCTGCTGCTTGACGGCAAATTCAAAAATGGTCGGTAATATCGTGCTGCCGCGTTCGAACGACCTTCTCTGGTTCTTTGCCTCTTCTCGTCATGCGAATATGCTGACCTTCTTGACCCACCTCGCTTGCTACTGCAGTGCGTGGCAAGGAGACGAAAAGGATTTGAAATCAAGAGCTGGGTACTAAACACTGGATGAACTGTGCTCGGACGGATCAGAATACTGTACATTCATGGACTCGATGACTGTATGCTGCTCCGCGACGAGAGCAACACGTGCATGGATACGCGGCATACCTCGCACACTTGACGTGAAGGCACCGGTCGAACGCAAGCACAAGTGTTCGAATCGTTATCGCGGAGGAAGATTAAGGAATAGCTGACTCATTCCGAGAATATCGTGGGACGCGGTCTTTGCTTGAACCTGCCTTGGGACGTGACGAAGCAGGCAACAGAAAGGTTTTGTAAAAAAGGTCACCTCAGTCGTCATTGAGGACTACCGAACTATTTGCTTTTCTACTGTGTTGGGGTACAGCATGGAAGCAGCTTCGTACCTGGTCGCGCAGACCCGATGGAAGATGATACTAAGCGCTAGATGATGATATAAGACGCGCTCGATGATGATGATGAAGATAGGTGCTTGATGACGATAGGTAGAACGGAAGGGTCGGCAGCAACGAGAAGTGCTTGCACTTGTAGTAGTGAATACGTTGTCTGTCGAGTCGTTGCCGCCATGTAGATTCGAGTAAGTGTATCGACTATACACGGACGGGTTGTGAATTGCGATGACTGGCAAGTGGAGAAGTATACGCTGCTGACATCTCGCGGTGGCGTAGAAACACAGGGTTGTTCGGATCTTGATCGTTTGCTCGATCTCTGTTTTGGTGGGTCGATATCTTTTCATGAACAGTGCTTCTTGTCGGGAGCGGCACTCCACCGTAGTGCAATCCGCATGACAAGTCTTATTTATCGTTTGGGATGACCGACGACATTCGCTACAGTGCTGATAGGTATGACGCTTGAAATGCAAGACGAAGTCGTGATCGAACCTGTTTGTCGGTCCTGTATTCATGCGCATACGCCGGTCTCCAATGCTTACGTGAGATGTCACTTTCGTATTGTCGACAAACATCGCTGGCGTAATCTGGTCTAGTGCCTTGTGCTGCTTGCATTTGACAGTCGTGTGACTGTGACTGCCGTATGTAGTAACCGTGACCGATCCCCACGACATGAAAACACGGTCAGTCTCGTGACCTATAAGACATCGCGTGGAGCCACGAAGACGTGAGTGAAGGTCACTCCGCTTCATCGAAGGCTACTCGGGTCTTGGACACCGGTGCATGATGTAAATGCACGTCTTTCAGAGTAGTCAGTCGGTTCCGAATGAGCTACTACAGACATGACGTGTATCCATTCTGCCACCCGCTGAGAACTCTCGTGTGCGAAACCCAGCTGTCTGGAAAGACTCGACGAGTACATTCACTACATGAAGCTCCCCTTGTGCCCAGAACTGAAACCGGGCGAGCCGAGTCCAACAATCCAACAAAGGACTTGTACGGAACACGTGCGGAAGTCGTTTACGAGATCCGCTCGATAGGAGCCTACGAGATCCGCTCGAGAGGAGCCGCTCTCACTGTTTCGTATCGTGCTTGATGCAGTAACATGCGCTGACAACGAGTACACGATAGTATCAGCGTCGATACGGTCAGACGATCGCGTTCTTTCATGCTCATGTTGA